>JAVIAB010000117.1:53996484-54086484 GCA_032433765.1 Megaustenia siamemsis | reverse complement strand
TGATGTCTTTTAGGAGCTCCCTTTTTTGTGTTGGCCTCTTTGTGATTGTCTTTAATAGTCTTTTTAGATGTCCAGGAAACTTTCAACATTCTTCTGAAAAATTCCATCTCTGTGGCCACGTACCGTCTTTTCATTTGTTCGTCCACTGTCCCTGATACGCTTCCACAGGTCAGAATTGGCTCTATATAGCAATTATTACCATTAGTAAATGATCTTAACGTTACAATAGAGCTGTATATTATATTACTTTTAGAATTATTAAAGTAGTAGTAGAATTGTATATTTCACTACAGTAATTCCTATTTTAGGATCATAAGTAAATATTTATAAATCCGAATCAGCTATATCTATTTTATTCATCATCATCAAGTGCCATCTCCGCAACGAAAATAGGCTACCATGGAGCGCTATTCTGCTCTGTCTCTTGCTTTGATGGTGCAGGGTGTCATGGGCTGATTTGTCAATCTTTTGATGTTACTCGTCCATGTTAGTCTCGGTCTGCCTCTGCCTCTTTTACCTTGTATTTTCCCCTCCAGGATTACTTTTAGTAGGCTGTTGTGTCGATTAACATGCCCCACAAATCGCATTTGTCTTGTTTCAATTGTGTTTAGTAGTTCTCTTTTCATTTTTAGTTGTTTTAAGACTTAATCGTTTGTTTTCTTTTCCTTCCATCCAATTCTACCTATTCTTCTATATATCCACATTTCAAAAGCTTCAATTCTCTGTTCTGTCTTCTTGTCTAATGTCCATGTTTCTGCACCATATAGGAATGTTGAGAAGACATAACATTTTGCTATTCTTAGTTTTAGCCCTGGTGTTATTTGTTTTGATGTTAGTATGTTCTTCATGACATTAAAATTACTTTTTGCCCTTCCTATCCTTTTGTTTATTTCAGTTGTACATTTTCCATCACTGGTTATAGTATGTCCAAGGTAGTCATAGTTCTGAACTGTCTCCAGGTCTATTCCTTCAATTTTGATATCCACTTGAGGGTTTTGAATATTTTCTTTGTTTATTATCATAGTTTTAGTCTTTTTGATATTGATATCTAATCCATATTTTTTGCTTGTCGTGTTTATTTCATTAAGTAATTGTTGCAGATCTTTAGGATTTTCCTATTTTATTATCAACTGTTAATTGTTCTCAAAGTCAAAGCCAAGCGGTATATTTTACTAGCTATTGTTAGAGTGATTTCAACGTTGAAGAAGTACTTTATATTCTCCTCCGAATAGTTAGATTTTTCACAATTAACACAGACAGATTTCAATATATGTGCGTTCTTGAAACGTTAATATCACGTTTATAATATTTCGAGAATTTTGTTTCTTTACACTCGTGTTTCCCCAAGTAAATTAAATTGCATCTTTATATGTTTTGTCTTCTCAGATTTCGCAAGCATGTGCATTTCTTTGTGAGTGGTGATTCAGAGCTTGCATAATATGCGTTCCTTCATTTTTTTTTTTTTTTTGGTGCATGTTCTCAATTCTTTTTCAAATTATTAACGTTCACTATGTTTCTTGTGTTCCACGTTTTCTTTCCTTTCCCTCAACTGGTTAATCTTTCAACGTCCAGAAATATTATAATGTTCAATTCCCTGCGTTGTGCTGCCACATGAACAGGACTAATCGTGACGTCATGGATACACCAATTACACTGTCTGTTTTTTCTCATTTGGCCATTGAATATGCGTGTTAATGTTCTGTGGTTGCTTCTATTCTGTTTGGCTTTATTTTGTCCTGCGCGAATAAAATATGACGTTTATGCTAGGCAGATGTTAGCCACTTGTCTAAGCTCGGTGGGGAGATCTATATATATATATATATATATATAACTAGTTTAAATATATGCTGTTCCTCTATCCTGGATTCGAATAGCGTAAGCTCTATCAGGCATTATAATTGTAATAGGAAACCTTGTATACAGAGCTTCGCAGGAGGAGGCAATCGGATCATTAGAATAGGGCCCCTTCGAGCAAGTGTTTTATACCTTTAGTTTCTTGATACTTTAGAGGAGGTGGACCCGTCTGGGTCATGACTGAATTGAACTCGAAGTATTACAATAAAAGTAAAGTAAAGAGACCCGTCACGCTAAGTGGCGTATAGGGAATATGGCAGTGGCGTATTCTCTTTGCTACCGCAGCTACCGCAGGTAGCCTGAACATATTAACGAAATACAAATGAAAATGATAATTTATTATATTTTTTTCATAATTATATTACAAATTTTCGAATATTTTATTGCACATTTCATAGGCCAATATGATTTATTTGCTTTGATTTGCATTTATTAAAGTAAGGTCTTCCTATGACCACTGTAACGTTTGTGAATGAACCTGAAACTAAGATAGTACATGAAACCGCTAATAAGCAGCGGTACAGTTCTCTTCTCTTCGACTTAGAATTAATGACCTTGACATTCATAAAATCCCGTCACATTTATACGGCGAGAGCTACCTATACAAAATGTGGTTTCATGGCTTATTTTTAGCTCTAGCCAATCAGAAGCGTCACAAAGTGAAAGTGAAGCTATGTCTGATTACCGGAACTTCCTAACCTATTTATAACTACGTTATGCGCATGTGCAGAAAGAACTTTTTCTGCTCTCAAGAGAACCAAATCATTTTGTCGCTCAACTCAGACACAAGAACGCTTATCTGGTTTGGCAATAATGTATATTGAGAAATCATTCCTTCAGAAACTTAGAAAGCAACCCAACGGTACTTTCAATGACAAAGTCATCGAGACATTTTCTTCCCAAACAAGACGGATAGAGTTTACATATAAATAAGTAAGTAATTTAAAATGTAATGATGTCATTAGCAAATATTACTTCATGTTAGCCTACTGAATATAATGTATGTCTTTATTTATTACGTCAGCGGTAGCCCAGACACCAAAACCAGTATACGCCACTGGAATATGGTGGTGGTGACCATAATGTTTACAGACCTTCAGCACATGATTTTTGGGGTAATGTGGTCAGTATTACGCCCGTGCCGCTTTACTTTCCAAGAAAAAACTCAGGCACCCATTTAAGGCTGGATGAACCTGGAAGTCGTCGATCATAATCGAACCCGATCTATTGTTTTTTGTAGTCCAGTTCACTAACTACTGAGCTATCGCGGCTCCCTATTAACAATATATTCAGCTGTTAATAACTAAACGTATTCTGTGCGACACTTCTGATCGAATCTTTTGTCCACGCCCGGTCGTACACGACTGTCTTAGCTTTAACATAGCACATTGATGTATTCTTCTTGCTGGCAGCAGTCTAAAATGGTTTGTACTCTGCGTGACGTCTTTTATATAAACTCACATGGCTGCTTCTTTGTCATGGAGTAACTTGGCACGGTGGGGCGGGGCGGTAGCTGATAATAGGTGATAAAGATACGATGGGTTGGGAGCTCCACTCCTTTGAACTGTCCATACTTAAAAAGTGGAGCCTAGATCAGGCGAAGTCGATGTGTATCTTCTTATCGCCCGAGCCTCGGATATTCAAGAATTAAACTGTTGATGTACTATGTACCTGAACGAAATCAGGAGCGTTCGATGTGTATGTAAATGTAGGTTAATCGTTTAATCATCGGAAACTCCGATTATTCTGGGATTATTGTTATGTCTCGGCTTCACCAGAGTCAGCATGATGCTCTTTCGACTGACTCGGTAATGATTTCCATTGCTCTACCTCCCTTAATTTCTAGCCTCTGTTATTGGTCACAGAGGGATGAGACCGGGATCCTTCTGGCACTGACTTCCAGAACGTCAATTCTGACCTGGAATCAAACTTGTCTCAGATCTGTTGCCGGATCTATATATTTAGCTAGTTTAACTATATGTTGTTCCTTTATCCTATATGGCATTGTGAGCTCTATCAGGATAACATGGGCCAAATCTGGTGTGTAAAGTGCCGTGACTGGACACATTTTAGATGTCTAGATGCACTCTGGGTACTTCCCTCGCCCTGTGAGGTCAACAGCCATCTCTGTCATTGGCTATGTCAAGGATCGTTGAGAAGTTCCGGTTGTTTTTCTTGGGGGTGCGGCCTGTCAAACTCTCAATAAAAGTGTTTGTATTATCTGTTCGAATCTTATTGTTGGCCTTCATACGCGCACCATCTACGATGGCATCCAGTTCATGCAACACTTTATCTGTCGCTGTCTTACATGAGGAAAGAACTAGCTCCATCGTCTGTCTTCTATAGTAGAGAAGTCATCTATTGCCATCTGCCTTCCCCTACTTCACAAGGTTGCAGGCTGATGGTAGAAGGTCGTCTATAGACAAATATGTAGTAGGAAAAGAAAACAGTTTGAGGAAGATATTGTGTATATTAAGCTGATAGCTTCAATGAGTATATGTATTCCCACTGTGTGATATCAATGCTAAACGTTGGTCGTTCACGAAAATACATTTTTTAAAAAGCTGGTCACCATAGAGAAGCAATGTTTAAGAATCGGTATGAAATCAATTCTGAACTACCTACATCTGCAGCAAATGAAATGGTTTTCTCATCTGGATAGAATGCCTGCCAAGAGTTTCTAAGTCACACAGAATTTATATTAAAAGAGGAGATCAAAGAATAATTCTTGGTAGATCCAAATAAGTTAAACCGACAACATCCGAGAAATATTACAACATTAACTGACAATGCTGTTGCTACCAGAAGTACACCAACAAGAACTTGATATCTCTCTCAACACCAGAAGGGATATGCCAGGAGGTGAAGGGACAAAGAGAGAGAGATAGAGAGAGAAGGAGAGAGAGAGAGAGAGAGAGAGAAAAGAAGAAAATTCGTTAGCTTTAAATAACAATAGTTGAGGTCATCTGAAAAGCAAAGCTAAAACTAGAAATTGTACATCATATCCATGAACGCGCTGACGGTATAAATGAAGTCACAAAGATCCACATCTTCACACAAACATTGACTTTCAAAAAACGATATCCTGATAAAGATAATGTTAACACAAAATTTAAAATTGGAGACGATATGATGTTGTAATTAGATACATATTTTAAAAAAAGTTATATTTATGTAAAGTTACACAATACAAGAAACAAATGCCAGATATATATATATATAACATTATATATATATATATATATATATATATGTGTGTGTGTGTGTGTGTGTGTGTGTGTGTGTGTGTGTGTGTGCCGAGATTATTAAAATATAAATTTTGGCTCTTAAAAATGTCTTCTAATGTAATCAAAGATCAGGAAAATAAGATATTTTTGTGAACAACAGCGAAATATAAAATTCGTTTGGGGATGAATAGATGAACTGTTGATTGATAAAAAGTTAGTTTACCCCAACTTCAGAACGTATTTAATCAAAATATGTCTTGATTTGAGCTGAAAGAACGAGTAGAAGTGAGGGAGAAAAGAACAAGACAGAGGGAAGAGGTAATTTAATGAGTGAGAGAAAGAGGTAGAGAGAGAAAGTTATTTTGTAAGGATTGATCAATTTAGGGATTGAAACATTTTGTATTTAAATTCCTACAGTTTGAAATAATTGATTAATATGAGAAGGGATTTAACTTATTTTGGTAATGGTAGTAATGAGGGAGCTGTAATAAAAAAAATATGATAATAAAAAGAGTAGTAATTTGAAAATTATTAATTGACGATATAGTAATTTGAAAAGGTGATAACGAGGAAAATGATAATTGGAAAAACCAAAGACAGAAGTAGTAATTTCAATCTACATTTACTCTATAACACTGCCTGGAGTCCACGGTGTTTGTGGGTTTTTGCTGATGTGATGACACTTTCCGCTTTATGAGTGAGTACCTGTTATTCTTCTGTTCTATTCTTCCTTTGTGTTTGCACACTGACATCGGTGTGTACTCTTCTGGTTATGTGGGCGTTATGCGCACATTTCTACACATATATAATTGTCCCCGTATGGGTGTGCTTATGTATGTAAGTGTTCATATGTAAGGGTATTGGTATAGATATATGCATGATATATATATATATATATATATATATATATATATATGTAATAAACAAAAGATTAGGAATGGCAAAAAGTAATTTTAATGCCTTGAAGAACATACTAACATCAAAACAAATAACACCAGGGCTAAAACTAAGAATGGATAAATGTTACATCTTCTCAATATTATAATATGGTGCAAACAGATGGACATTAGACAAGAAAACAGAACAGAGAATTGAAGCCTTTGAAATGTGGGTATATAGAAGAATATGGAGAATCGGATGGAAGGAACAGAAAACAAACGATGAAGTCTTAAAACAACTAAAAATGAAAAGAGAACTACTAAACACAATTCAAACAAGACAAATGCGATTTTTGGGGCATGTTAAAAGACACAACAGCCTACTAAAAGTAATCCTGGAGGGGAAAATACAAGGTAAAAGAGGCAGAGGCAGACCAAGACTAACATGGACGAATAACATCAAAAGATGGACAAATCAACCTATGACAACCTGCACCATCAAAGCAAGAGACAGTGCAGAATGGCGCTCCATGATAGCCAACCTTCGTTGCGGAGACGGCACTCGATGATGATGATATATATATATATATATATATATGTATATGTATATGTATATGTATGTAAGTATATATATATGTGTATGTGCATGTCTGTTTGTACGTGTATATATGTATATACGCATCTGTGTGTGTCTATACATGTATTTGTGGCCCCTTAGATACTTTTAGACATTGTCAGTGTCTTTGCAGTCGAGGTAACCTAGACAGCGTTCCCTCCACTCGCATATTTTTAGAACCCTCCACACGGTTTTGACCAGCAGGGTATAATTACAGCTAGACCCGTGCGACTCTCTCTCTTTCCCATTCTGACCACGGTCCGAGACACAGGAAAGAATTTTTTCTTTTCTTAACCCAGTTTCGATTATTTTGTTTTGGATGTTTCATTACTAGTTAGCTATGTAGAATTAGTTTTATTTACTTACATATATGTGTGTACGTGTTGTTTGTTTGTTCCTGCTGAAGGCCTACTGAGCTGAAACGTCGTTTAAATCTGTGTCGTCTATCAATCACGTAAAGCTGTTCATCATCATCATCATGAAGTAACATGCCTGCTGGCGTAGGTGATCATGTCTCTCCATAACTTTCGATCACGACAGTTATTTATCATTTCTGTTATTGACCTTCTGCCAAGCCATTCTCTTAAGCTGTTCGGTATCTTTTCTTTTTGCTTTCCTCTATCCTATCGTCCCTCAATTTTCCCAGTTGTTACAATGTATTCCAGCTGTTACCTTCTCATTGCATTACCAAAAATTGATGATTGTTTCTTCATAATATTGGATATTAGCTCTCTTTTTGCTTTGGCTTCTTTCAGAACGTTTTCATGACTCTTCTTAGCTGTCAATGGTATTCTCAACATTCTTCTGTAAAACCACATTTCTACAGTGTCAGGTGATTTTCTTGTCCTATTGTCCATGATTCACATCCATATGTTAAGAATGGCTCTACATAATATTTAATAACTCTTTTTCTAATTTCTATTGTCAAAACTGGATTACACACTATCGTCCTCATTTTTTGGAAAGCTGCTTTTGCCTGAGCCATTATGCATCCCACCTCTATTGTACATTTACTATCTGAGGTTAATATTGTTCCCAGATAGTTCAATCCATTTACCTATTTTGATATTGCTCCACTTGTCTTTATTGTGCATTGCGGTGAATCCCTTTTCTTTGTTGCTACCATTACATACTCCAAGATATATCCCGGCATTTTTCCACGACAAAATAAAGAGGAACATGAATATTCAGATTCGGCATTATAACAATCCATTTAAAAAAACGTGTGTTTAATTTTATTAAATATAGTTGATATAATATTCAATAATTTAAGTTGAACTACATACCGTGCTAATCTGTTTAATAACATTAGTTAATGCTGTTGTTTCGTGTAATAAAATTAGTTTATTGAAATTGTTGGTTAGTAAAATTGAAAACGTAATTGGACATAATTTGCGTGGAGGCCCCCGAGATTTCATTTTCCTAGAGCTCCCCCACAGGGTATTCGGCACTATTGAGAAGAAAATATCAGTTCATTAATGACTTTATATTACGAACAATTGCCAGAAACAATATTGTACCAGGACTACATTTTTCCTAAGCTAAAAATATTGATATTTATTTCTTTTGTGATTTTTACACAATATTATCCTATGATATTCCAATGACAATTTTTTAAAATGCATTTATGTTTATAAAAATTACATTGATGTACATTTTTGTCAGTAATTTTAGAACCAATGCAAAAATGATAAATTTGCATTAACTTATAACTTTCTTACCTACAAGTTTATTTGTCAAAAAAAAACTCTTAAATTTACTAATGAGACCTACTATAGGTTCAGAAGTGAAGTTTTTCTTCAAAATAAAACTCAAATCACCGCTACGCGAAACAAATATTTCGCAGTATCCACCAAAACCAATATATCGAATGATCCAATAGGTCTTCAATAGCGAATCGATATGTATGTTTATTATCCGTTTAAGTTTGGATTTCTTCAACCTGCCGCTCAATACATTCGACATTGTTCTGACGTTTTAGGACGGGAATTGCCTGTCATCTTCAATACATTTTTACTTGTCCGAATGAGTAGTCCACTTGTAGGATGCGGAGATCCGGGTAAGGATTGTGATTTTCTAAAGCAGACAAATTTTGTCATTTATTGTTCACTGACCTTTGTACCAACCAGAAATGAAATTTCATGTCTCTCAAAAATGCTAAATAAATGTTCAAAGTTACAAAAACTTCATCTTTCGTCTCTCCGAGTCTAATTGTTGGTCAATGTCACATAAGAAAAACTTCATCATTCGTCTCCCAGAGTTCTGATTGTTGATCAGTTACACAAGGAAACTTCATCTTTCGTCTCCCAGAGTCTGATTGTTGATCAGTTACACAAGGAAACTTCATCTTTCGTCTCCCAGAGTCTGATTGTTGATCAGTTACACAAGGAAACTTCATCTTTCGTCGCCCAGAGTCTGATTGTTGATCAGTTACACAAGGAAACTTCATCTTTCGCCTCCCAGAGTCTGATTGTTGATCAGTTACACAAGGAAACTTCATTTTTCGTCTCCCAGCGTCTGATTGTTGATCAGTTACACAAAGAAACTTCATCTTTCGTCTCCCAGAGTCTGATTGTTGATCAACGTTACATTAAAAAAATTCATATTTCGTGTCTCCGAGTCTGTTGATTAAAGTCACAAGAAGTGAAATCTCATCTCTTTGGCCTCTAATTGTCTTTTCATTTGTTTGTCCACTGTCCATGATTCGCTTCCATAGGTCAGAATTGACTCTATATAGCACCGATGAACTGTCTTTATTACGTATATTGACATAGACTTGTCTGCTTCGTTTACTCTGCTTTCCTAAAAAAAAACAATACCCTCGCCAAAATTAGTATCCTAATTAATCCCTTCAGGCATATAAGCATGTCTAATACAGATTATTGTTTTCCTCGAACGCAAAATAATAATTGATTAACGTGACAACAAAGAGATAGAGCTTATTTAAAACTACATGTATTGTTAGAAGCCTTAATAGCAAAAAGACAGAGGTAATGGTAACAACAAAGAAAAAGACATCACATCAGTACAAAATAAAGACAAGTGGTACAATATTAAAACAGGTAAATGAATTTAAATAATTGGGAACTTTGTTAACCTCAGATGGAAGATGTACGAAAGAGGTGAGACGCAGAATGGTTCAGGCAAAAGCAGCTTTCCAAAAAATGAGGAAGATACTATGCAATCCATTTTTGACAATAGAAACAAGAAAAAGAGTTCTTAAATGTTACGTAGAGCCAGTCTTAACATATGGATGCGAATCATGGGCAATAGGACAACAGACAAGAAAATCACTGTAGTCTGTAGAAATGTGGTTTTACAGAAGAATTTTGAGAGTACCATGGACAGCTAAGAAGAGTAATGAAGATGTTATAAGAGAGGTCAAAGCAAAAAGAGAGCTAATTTCCAATATTAGGAAGAAACAATCATCATTTTTTGGCCATGTAATGAGAAGAGAACAACTGGAATATTTTGTAACAACTGGAAAAATTGAGGGACGAAGAGATAGAGGGAAGAAAAGAGAAAAAAGAGCAGACAGCTTAAGAGAATGGCTTGGCAGAAGGTCAACAACAGAAATGATAAATAGCTGCCGAGATCGAAAGTTGTGGAGAGACATGATCACCTACGCCAATAGGCCCGGTACTTGTTGACGATGACGATTGTTAGAAAACGATCAAGTTTCTTGTTCATTAAAAGTTTGTTTCTCTTGTTGGTTTCCTTAAAATGTGTTTGTTTACGTACGCCAGCTTTATATCTAGGGAAGTCCGGAGGCACAGAATTTTGCGTGAATTTAACTTTTTTTTCATATTTTTTTTCACGTGGGCGCTGGTGTCTCTCGCCATACAGGCAGATATTCTCCAAGTTCAGAAGTACTCTCATATTTTTTTTATTGTCGAATACTTTAACATATCTGGTAGATCTTTTCCAGCTGAAGTTTGTTCTGAGAGTGGCATCTCTCGACAAAAACAAAACCTCAAAAAAAAAAAATACACGATAGCCTCCACTAGACCGTCTGACAAGACGAAAAGGGCCATAAAAGTGCCTAATTGTCTGCAAATAGAAGCTCGTTGATCTTCGCTATCTCTGATTTATTGGCTAACTTTCATAAATAATCCATGTATGCAATAAAAATTAGGGGTGATTGTAAGCATCCTTTTCTTACTCATGATGAAACTTCGGAGTTATCTGTGTAACCTGCTGCTGTTTTGACCGTGCAGCTGCTGTTGATTTAGAGACTTTTAATTACGTTGGTTAGATGTTGGCTTACTCCGTATGTTGTTAGTATCTCTCACAGTTGTTCTCTGTTTACTCGGTGGAATGCTTTTTCCTGGTTAATGAAAGCTATATACACATTTTGATTGTGTTTTGTCGTCTTTTCTCCTAGCTGTTTTAAGGTGTATAAAGCGTCAGTACATCGTTTATTTTTTTTTCGGAACCCCATTTGAGAATCACTTAACTGTAGTTCAATTAATTATCTCAGCCTTATTCACATAATTTTGGCGTACATCATTCCTACAATTCTTAGAAGCGATATACCTCTATATTGATTGCAGTCTCCTTGCTACCTTTCTTTTCCATTTTGGTATGATGATTGCCTGTTGCCAATCTTCTGGGGCTTTTTTGTTGGTGCCATGCTGCATTGAATAGTATGCGCAGTCCTCTTGCTCCTGCTGCTGCTATTATTTCTACTTGTATGTTATCTATCCCCAGTGCTATATTTCTTGGTGCATATTTGTTTACTTCTTCGATTTCCTCCTTCATGTTGTTGAGTTTAGTTTGTGTGCATTCTTGTGTGGTTTTTGTTGTGTTGTTGTTAATTGAAGCCATATTTAATAGGTATTCAAAATATTCTTTCAATATCTGTTGCATATGGTGGTTATTTGAAATTGGCTGTCCGTCTTTGTCATTTTATGAGGTCAGTAGAACTGTGGTTTTCTTTTCTCGTTTTTGCTGCTGTTACTGTTTCGTAGAAGTCTCTTGTGGCTGTCTTGATTTCCCTGTTCATATTTTGTCCGAATTCTGTCCATTTGTTTTGCTTAGCTTCTTTGATTAAAATTTTAAACTTTTTCCGGGCTAAGGCATATTTTAAATTTTCTGCTTGGTTCTTATTTTCCGTCCAATTTTTAAAGACTTTCTTTCTCTCTTTAATTTTTTTCTCTTATTGCATCTTTCAACCTAGGGGTGCTCTTTGTCACTTCTTTTGACCTTAGCTCCGTCCCACATGCGTTTTTTTGAGATGTTATTACTGTTATCTTAAACTGCTTCCACTTTTCTTCTACTGTGTTTACTTCGTTATGGAGTTTCTTGAATTCCTCTGTTAGTTTTTCTTCTAGATGTTTCTTTCATTTTTGATCGTTTAATTGTTTTATTTGTATCGTCTGGTCTTTTTGCTTCTTTTGCTTGTTTGCGTACCTTCACTATATTTTTTGCTGTCTTAGTGTAATCATTACATTTGTGATCCGTGTCGTCTGTGATATTAATGATATTAATGCTGTCAGTTACTATTTTCTTGTTTTGTTTTCTTGTTAGTATAAAATCTATCTGGCTTCTGCATGTTGTGTCTTCCATTTGTACCAGGTGTATAATTGCGACTCTTTGTGTTTGAAGAATGTGTTGGTGATAAACAAATCATTTTGATGACATATTTCCAACATTCTGCCTCCATTTTCATTTATTTCAGCTGTCTTATCGCAAAAATGTCCTATGATATCTCTGCTCTACTGTTGCGTTTCCCAAGCCTTCCATTTAAATCTCCCATCACTAACATGTCGTCGCTTTCATCGGTCTTCTCAATAATTTCATTTAGTGTGTTATATAATTCTTCGCTGTCTTTTTCATTGTTGTAACGTGGTGCATAAATAAATATGTATGTAAGTTGTTTATCGGTCGCCTTACAGTAGTCTGGTTGTGATTATTTTAGTTGAGTAGTATTTTATTTCTAGACTGCTCTTTTTGTGTTCTGGGTCAATGATAAAACCCACTACGTGTTTTGCTCTTTCTGTGTCGTTGACTCCTAAGAATATTATTGTGTAGTTTATGTGTTTTCTTTATCTGTTGTCCTTTTTCTCTGGTGTCCGCTAATCCTAGTATGCTAATTTTCCTCTAATTTATTCCGCATATTTTGATGGTTGCTACTTTATATTTGTGATCTTTTTAATCATATAATCCTCACTCCGAAATTAAACAAACAACCCTCTTGGACAGCCGGAAATTTGAAAACATGTAATAGCAATATGAGAGCCGCGATAGCTCAGTGGTTAGTAAACTGGACTACAAAGGACAAGAGGTAGGGTTCGATATCAACCCACGGCCTCCGGTTCACCCAACCTTTAATGGGTACCGGATTTTTTTCTGGAAAAGTAAATCGGTACGGGCGTAATAACGATCACATTACCCCAAAAAATCATGTGACGAAGTTCTGTACAATTTATGGTCACTAACACCATATTCCCTTTACGCCACTTGGCGTGACGGGGGTACTTTACTTTTACTAATAGCAATATCTCGATTCTTTGAACAATTACCGTGCATTCACCTAAACAATTACATTGACATGATTTAAAAGTATACCCCGTTGCAAACAAATAATGCCTCGAAAATGTATGCATGTAAAGCAAAATCACATTGTTCTTGGTGCCATAGTCTCGTGCAAAACGACGGGGGAATAGATGCATCCGGAAATAGTAAGGTGATTCCAGTTATTGAGATATCAGCTACAATGGGTTTCTACATAGATAGTAGATCAGCAGATTACAATAAATATAATCCACATAGATGTAGAATTGAGCATGTGAGGAGAATAGGGGGTCTAGTTGGAGTTTAGTTAGCAGAGATATCGGGAAAAATCGGAACAACTGGCACAAAAGTGTCAGAGTGGGATACTATAATTAGAGTACTGTAACCAAACGGGATAATATCCGACAGTCTGAATGACAATGTAATGATAATACAACGTTCATGATACAAATAATACCGTTATCACTGCATATCTCGTAGACGGTGACTTGCTGTCTATACACGAGCAATTTCAGCCATGACGTAGGTTGATGTGACTATGCTGCTTCTCTTTCTTTCTTGCTCTGTTTTACTGTGTGTTTTCTGAAATATCGCATACAGGAGATATCTGTTGGTTTTTGAACGTCGCTAGATGTGTGGCTTGGGAACGGGCTGTGACTAGAGGGGAGTACGAGTTCGATCCGATTTCGGGCTCTCTATTGTTCTTTGTGTTTTCTGTTGTTGTTTTTGAGATTTTTTTTCCATTGGTGTAAAAATATTTATATATCTGTCTGCATATCTGTCCGTCTGACTGTCTATCCGTCCGCCCGTCAATCTATCTATCTGTCTGTCTGTCTGTCTGTCTGTCTGTCTGTCCGTCCGTCCGTCCGTCCGTCCGTCCGTCCGTCCGTCCGTCCGTCCGTCCGTCCGTCTGTCCGTCTGTCTGCTAGCCAGCCTGCATGCCTGTCTGTCTGTCTGTCTGTCTGTCTGTCTGCTAGCCAGCCTGCATGCCTGTCTGTCTGTCTGTCTGTCTGTCTGCTAGCCAGCCTGCATGCCTTTTCTGTCTGTCTGTCTGTCTGTCTGTCTGTCTGCTAGCCAGCCTGCATGTCTGTCTGTCTGTCTGCTAGCCAGCCTGCATGCCTGTCTGTCTGTCTGTCTGTCTGTCTTCTAGCCAGCCTGCATGCCTGTCTGTCTGTCTGTTTGTCTGCCTGCTAGCCAGCCTGCATGCCTGTCTGTCTGTCTGTCTGTCTGTCTGTCTGTCTGCTAGCCAGCCTGCATGCCTGTCTGTCTGTCTGTCTGTCTGTCTGCTAGCCAGCCTGCATGCCTGTCTGTCTGTCTGTCTGTCTGTCTGTCTGTCTGCTAGCCAACCTGCATGCCTGTCTGTCTGTCTGTCTGTCTGTCTGCTAGCCAGCCTGCATGCCTGTCTGTCTGTCTGTCTGTCTGCTAGCCAGCCTGCATGTCTGTCTGTCTGTCTGTCTGTCTGTCTGCTAGCCAGCCTGCGTGCCTGTCTGTCTGTCTGTCTGTCTGTCTGTCTGCTAGCCAGCCTGCATGCCTGTCTGTCTGTCTGTCTGTCTGCTAGCCAGCCTGCATGCCTGTCTGTCTGTCTGTCTGTCTGTCTGCTAGCCAGCCTGCATGCCTGTCTGTCTGTCTGTCTGTCTGTCTGTCTGTCTGTCTGCTAGCCAGCCTGCATGCCTGTCTGTCTGTCTGTCTGTCTGTCTGCTATCCAGCCTGCATGCCTGTCTGTCTGTCTGTCTGTCTGTCTGCTAGCCAGCCTGCATGTCTGTCTGTCTGTCTGTCTGCTATCCAGCCTGCATGCCTGTCTGTCTGTCTGTCTGTCTGTCTGCTAGCCAGCCTGCATGCCTGTCTGTCTGTCTGTCTGTCTGTCTGCTAGCCAGCCTGCATGCCTGTCTGTCTCTGTCTGTCTGTCTGCTAGCCAGCCTGCATGCCTGTCTGTCTGTCTGTCTGTCTGTCTGCTAGCCAGCATGCATGCCTGTCTGTCTGTCTGTCTGTCTGCTAGCCAGCCTGCATGCCTGTCTGTCTGTCTGTCTGCTAGCCAGCCTGCATGCCTGTCTGTCTGTCTGTCTGTCTGTCTGTCTGCTAGCCAGCCTGCATGCCTGTCTGTCTGTCTGTCTGTCTGTCTGCTAGCCAGCCTGCATGCCTGTCTGTCTGTCTGTTTGTCTGCCTGCTAGCCAGCCTGCATGCCTGTCTGTCTGTCTGTCTGTCTGTCTGCTAGCCAGCCTGCATGCCTGTCTGTCTGTCTGTCTGTCTGTCTGTCTGTCTGTCTGCTAGCCAGCCTGCATGCCTGTCTGTCTGTCTGTCTGTCTGTCTGTCTGCTAGCCAACCTGCATGCCTGTCTGTCTGTCTGTCTGTCTGTCTGCTAGCCAGCCTGCATGCCTGTCTGTCTGTCTGTCTGTCTGCTAGCCAGCCTGCATGTCTGTCTGTCTGTCTGTCTGTCTGTCTGCTAGCCAGCCTGCGTGCCTGTCTGTCTGTCTGTCTGTCTGTCTGTCTGCTATCCAGCCTGCATGCCTGTCTGTCTGTCTGTCTGTCTGCTAGCCAGCCTGCATGCCTGTCTGTCTGTCTGTCTGTCTGCTAGCCAGCCTGCATGCCTGTCTGTCTGTCTGTCTGTCTGCTAGCCAGCCTGCATGTCTGTCTGTCTGCTAGCCAGCCTGCATGTCGGTCTGTCTGTCTGTCTGTCTGCTTGCCTGCTTGCCCGCCTGCTAGCCAGCCTGCATGCCTGCCTGTCTGTCTGCCTGTCTGTCTGTCTGTCTGTCTCCTTGCCTGCTAGCCAGCCTGTCTGTCTGTCTGTCTGCTTGCCTGCTAGCCAGCCTGTCTGTCTGTCTGTCTGTCTGCCTGTCTGTCTGCTTGCCTGCTAGCCAGCCTGCATGCCTGCCTGTCTGTCTGTCTGTCTGTCTGTCTGCTTGCCAGCTAGCCAGCCTGCATGCCTGCCTGCCTGTCTGTCTGTCTGTCTGTCTGTCTGTCTGCTTGCCTGCTAGCCAGCCTGCATGCCTGTCTGTCTGTCTGTCTGTCTGTCTGTCTGTCTGTCTGTCTGCTTGCCTGCTAGCCAGCCTGCATGCCTGCCTGCCTGTCTGTCAGTCCATCCATCGATCTATCCGATTCACTGGTTCGTTCGTTTGCTCGTCCATTCCTCCGCCTGACTACCTATCTAATATGTCGTTCGCCTGAAGTATTGTTCTTGTGCTACAACGCTGTTTCTTGTATAAATGTTACATTGTTTGTAATTCTGGCAGAGGCAAATATCCAGTTGTACTATTGTCTCTCTGTAACGTGCTCACTTCTCGCCACGAAAGTTTATATTTCTAATAAAATGTGTATTTATTATTATTGCCGCGGTTGAGTAGCATGATTTGTATTTATAGTGGATTCATTTAGTGGTTCTCTTATTTGGTATATAAGCCTTGGTCCTAGAATCCCCACATGCAGACCGTTAGTAAAGGGAAAATGCAGTAAAGATGTTCTTTTTTTTTTTTTAACATTGTGGCTTGTAGCCCCACGATTACTATCCCTACTGTAACTCTCCCATGTACGATACCGTAGTAAAAAAAAGTACTACGGGCGTAATTTGCAAAAATAATATTTATTTTGACAAATTTTTTGTCTAAAATATTGGATCAATGACACTTAGGAAGAACAAAATTAAGTTTTATAAACCGAAATCAATCTTCAAGCCAATGTTGTGCTACCAATGCCAGTTCTGGACCCTAGATGCAGGAGCAATAAGAAAAATAACCTCTACTGATATGGAGTGTGTTAGACGAATGACAGGAAACAGCCAGAAAGATAAGAACTGAAATGAAGAACTGAAAAAAAATCTAAGAATAATTTCCGCCATAGAATATATATATATATATATATATATATATATATATATATATATATATATATATATATATATATATATATATATATTATAGAAACAACTGATATAATGGTTTGGCCACGTGATAAGACAGAGTGAAAAAAAACACACCCCAACGAGCCTCCAATAAACGTTATGAGAACTCTAGACCTAAGAGCCGACCACAAAAAGATGGTTTGACTGAATATTTGAAACACACGGAAACATAACAGCAGCAGAGTCGAACAGAAAAGCAAAAGACCGCATATTATATCTCCCCTGGACGCTGAAAGGCAAATTATGAAAGACAGAAGTAGAAGAAGAAGAAGATGAAATCCCGCCTGGGTAGAGTTTTTTTTTTTTTAATACCCTAGTTTCCCCAGTAAAGGAGACAGAAGCGACTGCGACAACTACCAAGTCATCTCCTTACTCAGGATAATCGGCAAGACCTTCGCCAGAGTCATCTTAGGACGGCTACAGAAACTCACAGAACGCGTATATCCTGAATCACAATGCAGCTTTAGATCTGGAAGATCAACTGCAGACATGATTTTTTCCTTTCGTTTGCTCCATGAAAATCTAGAGAGCAGAAAAAAACATCTTCATCGCCTTTACCGATCTTACGCCGGCCTTTGACTTAGTCAGCAAGGACGGTATCTTCAAAATACTATCTAAAATAGGCTGCCCAGATACTCGGCTGATACTAGTCAAATCATTTCATGAGGACATGAAGGGTACCATTCAATACGACGGCAGCACATCACAAATCTTCAACATACGCAGTGGTGTCAAGCAGGGATGCGTTCTTGCTCCGACCCTTTTGGAATCTTCTTCGTTGTTCTATTAAAAGATGCATTCTCAAATGCGAACGAGTATATCTTCACACTAGATATGATGGTCGGTTGTTCGATCTCACAAGACTAAAGGCAAGGTCCAAAATCAGACATATCACTTTTAGAGACCTGTTATTTGCTGACGACGCTGCACTTGTCACGCAAAAGTCAGGAAGAACTCCAGAGCATGGTACATCACTTTTCGCATGCCTGCAGAGACTTCGGTCCAACAATAAGTTTAAAAAAAAAACTAATATACTCGGTCAGAACGTCGAAGCAACACCAGCAATCTTTATCAACAACTACAAACTCGATGGTGTGCTGCATTATGTCTACATGGGGCCCCTCATCAACGACAAACTATCTTTAGATACAGAAAATGAAACCCGCATTGGTAAAGCAGCTATCACCTTTGTCCGTCTTTCTTGGCGTTTTTGCAACACAGCAAACTCACAATTAAAACAAAGGCCGCCGTTTAAAATGCATGAATCATTAGTATCCTCCTGTATTTCAGCGAATCATGGACAACTTATGCAAAGCAGGAGAGCAAATTAAATCCACTCCACATGCGATGTCTGCGCCGTATTCTTGGTATAATATGGAAGGACAAAGTGACAAATATGGAGTTCCACACTCGCACAGGCCTCCCGAACATCTACACGCTGCTCAAACAACGTAGGTTATGCTTGCTTGGCCACGTAGACCGTATGAAAGATAGCCGCCTACCAAAAAATATACTCTGTGGACAACTATCAGATGGCAAGAGAACTAGGGGCCACCTAAAATATCGATTTGTAGAAGTGTGCAAACGCGACATGAATAATTATTTTAAAATTACGATATTTCTTTAAGTGTTCACGGTTTCTCAGAAAAAAATTAATTGATCACAATGAAGGTTAACCGGGGGCTAGCGTAAACAATTCGAATTAAAAATTGTACCTGTACGTCATCATCATCATCAATAGGTGCCGTCTCCGCATCGAAGGTTGGCTACCATGGAGCGCCATTCCACTCTGTCTCTTGCTTTGATGGTGCAGATTGGCATAGGTTGATTTGTCCATCTTTTGATGTTACTCGTCCATGTTAGTCTTGATCTGCCTCTGCCTCCTTTACCTTGTATTTTCCCTTCCAATATTACTTTTAGTAGGCTGTTGTGTCTTTTAACAGGCCACAACAATTTCACTTGTCTTGTTCTAATGGTGTTTAATAGTTCTCTTTTCATTTTTAGTTGTTTTAAAACTTCATCGTTTTGTTTTCTTTTCTTTCCATCCAATTCTACCTATTCTTCTATAAATTCACATTTCAAAGGTTTCAATTTTCTATTCTGTTTTCTTGTCTAATGTTCATGTTGCTGCACCATACAGGAATATTGAGATGATGTACCATTTTGCTATTCTTAGTTTTAGCCCTGGTGTTATTTATTTTGATGCTAGTATATCTTTTATGGCATTGAAATTACTTTTTGCCATACTTATTATTTTTGTTTATTTCAGTTTTACATTTTACATACGCCCGTACGTAGGTAAAAGCAATCGCCAGGACCCGTATCGGGCGCAGTAATTTTTTTAAATTAAAATAATTAATGCGCACTGTCACATTTTTTTGCATTACACCTTGGCTATCTGACACGGACCTAGTCCGTTGATCCTTCGTTGACACGTCCCGTCCGTTGATCCGTCGTTGACACGTCCAGTCCGTTGATCCGTCGTTGACACGTCCCGTCCGTTGATCCGTCGTTGACACGTCCAGTCCGTTGATCCGTCGTTGACACGTCCCGTCCGTTGATCCGTCGTTGACACGTCCAGTCCGTTGATCCATCGTTGACACGTCCAGTCCGTTAATTGTTAGTGGTACGTTCCCGCATTACTCCTTAGCTACGTTGACACGTCCCGTCTGTTCGTTGCCAATAATTTCCCGGTAGGTTCCTCCGATAAGATTCCCGTACTTTCGCCATTATCTTAGGGTTAACGTTTGTTTTTATGTCTCGCCAACAGCACGAATTCCTTGAAAATTGTGTATCAGGGTATCTTCATTTCGTTACCTGTTTCTCTTTTTGCTGTCTCTGTTTTCGGTCGTATGTAGGCCGGAATTAAAATATTTTGTATTGTTCTTTCTTTGTAAAGCAGTCACCATACTTTGTAAGAGTGTATGTTACACCCCCCCCCCCCAACTTGTTCCCTGCTGTCAGCTCTGCTGCAGCATTGTGTTTATTTTGTTTCTTCCCCTTTAAAAATTAGGCCAAATCTTTAAAAAAAAAAACCTCTGTTTTTACAATATGGTTGTATTATTTACTACAATATATGGGCGGGGATCCAACATTAAACATACAAAAATCGTATACCAAGTGGTCATTGTTAGAGATAAATATGAAGGTGAAGGTATTGGGAAAAATAAGGGGGGGGGGGGGGAGATGTTTGTCCGCGGAAAACTGTTGAATTTTTATCAAATGTACTTTTCAGCGGAAATTTTTACGACAGTATTTTAATCTTGCATTAATATTTCTAATTTATCATGCACTTGCTGCAGTTTTATTTTATTAATTGAATGTCCATGGCCAAAATATATCTGATTTTTGGAATAGTAATTACCTACGTTGTCCTTAATGTTTATCTTAGAGTTTCATTTTAACTCGGTGTCTAATATACTCTATTCAAAAGATCTTCTGCTTCTCATTTTATATGACATGATTGTACCCTGGTATTTTGCAAGAACTGCCCATATATTATTAGTCGCATTATCACTTATCTTGGACAACGTGGGTATAAACAGTGCGTGTATCAATTCATGTTTTTCTTTTTGTGCCTATTAAATTGATAATATTTCAGTACCGATGCTGTGTGTTGTGTTATTGTGTTTGTATTCTGGATTCTCGCTTTTTTCCCACTGCCCCTACATGGAAGGCCTTTTCTAAATATACCGAAGACGTGGGCTCAAGTTTACTAAAATACATAATGGTAAAATTTGATTGCTAATTTTCTGAATTGTATCCAAGTTTAACCAAATGTTTGTTAAAATAAATTATCTTCACAGTTATCTCCTTGGTCTTTGACATAAAGGGGAGTTGCGATTGCTCAGTGGTTGGTGAACTGGACCACAAAGGACAAGAGGTCTTGTTCGATGCTGACCGACGGCTTCCGGATTTACCCAGCCTTAAATGGGTACCGGGTTTTTTTCTGGGAAACTAAAGTGGTACGGGCGTAATACTAACCACATTACCCTAAAAATCATGTGCCGAAGGTTGTAAAATTTATGGTCACTAGCACCATATTCCCTATACGCCAATTGGCGTGACGGGGGGCTCTTTACTTTTGTTTTTTACTTATTTGACATGAAGCGTACAACAGTCGAGGATATCATTGCTAGGTTTTTGACTGGTGAAACAGCACGAATAGTAGTTTAAGTTTCCCTCTATAATAATATTCATTTAATATTATTTGTCTCCAGTCTTAACCACTGGAAACTACTATTCGTGCTGTTTCGTCCTAAATGTTTGTCTGCAACGAAAGTATTCAGCCCTACCCTATCCGGGAGATACTTGTCTTAACAGGAAAACATACAGATACACTATGTATTTCCGAGCTGTGGTCGCGGTCTTATGCTATAGTCACGAGAAGACCTGCGCGAAAGACATTGCCTACGAAGCTAATTTTATAGTTAGCTGAGTGGCAGTGTTCCCTAGCGTTTGGCTTTTCGTGGCAAGGCGCTGTGCCACTGAGTACGGGTTCGATCCTGCTTTGGTCCATATTTTTTTCTTTTGTTGATTATTTGTAAATTTTTCCCGAGTGCTGTAAACATACCTCTTCCTCTAAACAGTCAACAACAGAATTGACACGATGCACAGTGGACAGAGAAATGGGGAAGAACAAGATCACCAACACCAATCAGGATGGCATGTATGATAATGGAAAACCAAATTCTGGTGAGGCTGTCCTGGAAAAATGAGTTCTGAAGACAGATGAATCGGACTGTAAGTGGAGTATGATGGTCCCGACAAATGAAACAGGATCTTGGAGTATCCCTATCATTATCAATTACCAGACATACTGGCATCGCTGATCATGACGCTCCACAACTTTCTTTCTCTAAATTTGTTTGTCAATTCTTGTGTTGGTTTCCTAACAAACCATTCGTTTCAGCTAGCTTACAATTTCTCGTTGTGCTTTCCTCTGACTTTAATTCCCTCACTTTTTCTACTTGTTACTTTAATTTTACTCGAGTTGTTCATTCTCACTATAAGGCCAACAAGTGAGATTTGTTTTATTATGGTATTGGAAATTAGCTTCAATACATATTTATGTGCAATAGTCATATATCAAGTTCATAAAGGTTTACTTTGAGAGCGATTGAGTGTTGCTTTGTTAGGATACAATGAAAATCTACGTTTATGATTATGATTACTGTTATGGTTACCGTTATGGTTACCGTTATAGTTACCGTTATAGTTACCGTTATGGTTACCGTTATGGTTACCGTTATGGTTACCGTTATGGTTACCGTTATGGTTACCGTTATGGTTGCCGTTATGGTTACCGTGATGGTTACCGTTATGGTTACCGTTATGGTTGCCGTTATGGTTACCGTTATGGTTAGTCAAAGGCACCGATATCACTGCAAAAAAAAATTAAAATCCTTAACTGACCGTGCCAGTGGAATCATCCAAATTAAAAGTCATCTAATTCAAAGGTGCAAACGACGAAAGGCAGCTAAAGTCCCTATCATAACATCTACAGCACACGCCAAAAAACATAAGTGCAAGCGGCATCAAAGGTGAACGCAGCTGAACTGTCCTTCGTCATACGATATCATCATTCATCGTAAGCAATTGGAATGTCGAAACACGATCCGGATGAAAAACACAGTTCACAGTGTGCACAGAGTACTAAACTCAGTAGCTCCGTCAGCAAGCCGGATTTGGAATATGAGGAACCTGCAAACAATAAGGAATACTTTTCATACAGAACCACAATGGTTACTGTCGCCTTTCCGCCATATTGACCGGAAGTCCAAATTGACATGTAAACTGATATAATCCTTGTTAAGTGTAGGTCAGTCGTGAGTAAAGAGGATGACGACGACTTTGACATAGAGAACATTAATTATACGTCGGAGACATGTCACAGTGGCACTCAAGTCAAGTGTGGGGTGTTCACTACAACGTCTGCACGATCATGGTATAAAATTGTAAACCGTGACGACAAGGCAGACCATTAGCCTTGCTTCTTGGCTTAATTGTAGAAGGAGTTTTCACTTAAATGAAACGGTCAACGATAACCGGTGGACATTGCGATACGAGTCTGCATTTGGTGGTATCGATCTTCCTCACGTGTTAATTCCAACAATGCCACGGATTTAACCAACAAAAAATATAAAAAAATAAAGTGGGTAATTTAGTAAAAGTATGTCCCCAAAAGGGTGTCCGGTTAGCGCAATCGATAGGCGGTTGGCTTACCACGGCAACAGCCGGGGTTCGTAATCCTGGCGAGGACACCTGGGTTTTACTAATTCCCTAAAAATTAGTAGGAGCCGCGATAGCTCAGTGGTTAGTGAACTGGACTACTACGGACAAGGGGTAGGGTTCGATCCCAACCGACGGCTCCGGGTTCACCCAGCCTTAAATGGGTACCGGATTTTTTCTGGGAAAGTAAAATCAGCACGGGCGTAATACCGACCACATTACCCCAAAAATCATGTGCTGAAGGTCTGTAAAATATAGGGTCACTAACACCATATTTCCCTATACGCCACTTGGCGTGACGGGGGGTACTTTACTTTACTTTTTATGTCCCCAAAAGTATGTCCCTGGTGTGTCATAAAATAGCCAGGACCTTGACATACAACAGCCGGGAACGTTTACCAGGCACTAACGAACGCAGACGCTCATTTAAACAATATGTATGATCTCTATGTAATCATTCAAGGGACGACTTGCAGCCTGCAGGGAGATGTTCATTGAAGTCAAAGTGAAATTATTAATTATTAATCAGCTGTTGATTTTGTCAGCAACTGATTTATTGTCCGGACATCGTCATAATGAGATTGCTTAGAGACGAGTATAGAGCTTGAATGCACTACATAAATCAGCATTGCAAAGATGAGGCATTGACAATTGTGAAACAAAGATTAGATTCTAAAACCAGAGAATAAAATGGCAGCTATCCGTGAAATTGATTATGTGACATGATAGAAGTCGAATCACAATGATATAAACAACTATTGTAATAGATCAAGTAGAAGCAGGAATGTTCAAATGCCTTAAAAACGAAACACACACTCATCATCATCATTATGTGCCGTACCGGTTGGCGTAGGCGATCATGTCATTCCTCAAACTTCTATATACAGTGCATCGTATCAATTCTGTTGTTGACTGTTTTCCATGCCATGATACCAGGCTATCCAGTATTTTCTCTCTTTGTCGTCCGCGATCTCTCTTTCCTTTTATTTTGCCAATTGTAACCAAGTATTCCAAATGTCCTCTTCTCATGATGTGCCCCAAAAAATGTTGATTGTTTCTTTCTGATGATTTTTAGGAGCTCCCTTTTTGTGTTGGCCTCTTTGAGAATTTCATCGTTGGTCTTTTTAACTGTCCAGTGAACTTTCAACATTCTTCTGATAAACCCCATCTCTGTGGCCTCTAATCGTCTTTTCATTTGTTTGTCTACTGTCCATAATTCGCGTCCATTGGTAAGAATTGGCTCTGTATAGCACCGATGAACTCTCTTTCTCAATTTTATTGACATAGATTTGTTGCATAATGTATTTTTCATTTTCTGAAATGCTATTTTGGCCTGAGCTATTCTCCTTTTTATTTCTGTGGTGCATCTTCCATCTGATGTTATCATTGTGCCCAAGTATCTGAAACGTTGCACTTGTTTTCAGATTTGTCCCGTTTAACACACACTAAACAAGAAAATATTTGTTACAACAGGAAAATATTTGTTACAACAGGAAAATATTTGTTACAACAGGAAAATATTCAAAAAACTTTAAAGGCAGAAGCTCTCTGAAATCTGCAACTGTGGCTATCTTGAAAAAAAAAGATTAAAGATGAAACCTTTGTGTTCCTCACAGATGCTCTGTCAGTTGTTACAGCATTGAGGAGTCAAGGGGACGAATGATCTAAGATACACTCTACATGCTCTGCCAGAGATGAGGAAGAACTCTGATATTCCTGTGACTATAACATTCCTGGGAACAATAAGGCCGACATTTTCGGAAAGGAAGGTGGTAAATTAAACCAGGCAGAGACAAGTACTACATGTGAGAATCAAAGAGCTTTGTCAGCAATAAATGGAATACAGAACACCAGAGCAACCAAGGAAGGTGGCAAATTAAACCAGCCAGAGACAAGTACTACTTGTGAGAATCAAAGAGCTTTGTCAGCAATAAATGGAATACAGAACACCAGAGCAACCAAGGAAGGTGGTAAATGAAACCAGCCAGAGACAAGTACTACTTGTGAGAATCAAAGAGCTTTGTCAGCAATAAATGGAATACAGAACACCAGAGCAACATAGGAAGGTGGTAAATGAAACCAGCCAGAGACAAGTACTACTTGTGAGAATCAAAGAGCTTTGTCAGCAATAAATGGAATACAGAACACCAGAGCAACCAGAGAACTATATCTACTTCCGGCTCAACAAAAAAAAGAGTAATAATTTTAGATTTCGGACGAGTCACAACAAATTTAACCATCTTTTCAACATACTAAGTATAGGAACCTCTGATGATGGCTTCTTGCATGGGCTACTGAGTTAAGTGCCCTGTGCACACCGTGAGCTGTGTGTTTCATCCGTTTTGATCATGTTTCGATATTCCCTTTGTTTACGATGAATTATGATATCGCATGACAGAGAACTGTCGGCTGTGTTCACTTTCTGTGCGGTTTCGCCTTATGTCTTTTAGCGTGTGCTGAGACTGCTATGATGGGGACTACGGCTACCTTCTTTGTTTGGGAGATATATTAGTAATTCGAATGATTCCACTGGTACGGGCGGTTGAGCAATTATGAATTTTAATTCCTTTGCAGTGATACCGGGGCTTTCCATAACCATAACCTCTGATGAATGAGGGTATGGCACGGGTAAAACGACAGTAGAATATCTGCTACATTAATGCTCAACATGTGATGACCAGAGAAGTAATATTTCAATTTTTAATGTCAATTCTTCATTGTTTCCGGTCCTGCTTAAGCAACACTCTTTTTATTCTCACTGAGAACCGTTATGAACCATGTATTTGACTATTAGGGAGCCGCGATAGCTCAGTGGTTAGTGAACTGGACTACAAAGGACAAGAGGTCGGGTTCGATCCTGATCGACGGCTTCCAGGTTCACCCAGCCTTAGATGGGTACAAGTTTTTTTTCTGGGAAAGTAAAGCGGCACGGGCGTAATACTGACCACATTACCCCAAAAATCATGTGCCGAAGGTCTATAAAATTTATGGTCACTAACATCATATTCCATATAACATTCTTCTGTATAACCACATTTCTACAGTCCAGTGATTTTCTTGTCTGTTGTCCTATTGTCCATGATTCTCATCCATATGTTAAGACTGGCTCTATATAACATTGAATAACCCTTTTTCTTAATATTAATATATTTTCCTAATACTTTTAAATATAGCTCTTTATATAGTTATCTAAAGTAAGTTTTTGCAGTAAGTTATATGGGATTTTTGAGAAAATGAAGAAACTTTAAAGTAGAATGAGAAATTATAACATATATAAGTGAACCAAAAATATCAGAGGCATTACTGAGTTTAATTTCTTTTCTCGATCTTTTGTAACGAAGACATCCAACACTTTTTTTGACCACGTATAATTTTTCTTTTATTTCTTGTAACGAAGACATCCAACACTTTTTTGACCAGGTATAACTTCTTTCTTTTATTTCTTGTAACGAAGACATCCAACACTTTTTTGACCAGGTATAACTTCTTTCTTCGATCTAAATCTGGCTCATTGAGTGGACTCTTTTTGGGATCAGTTTGTGGAGGTGGAATCAGGTTTTTAAGCTTAAGTTCTATTACTGGAAACTCGGCGTTTCTACTGTAATGGCAGCTATCAGCTCATTCGCTAGTTCCCAAATTTCAATCAGGCCTACTTCATTTTTAATTGGAACATGATTGCTTTCAATTTTCAATATTTTTGTGTGTTTCTTTTGACCAACAGTTAATACGTGGACAGTTAACTGTAAAAGAAGAAAACAAAAGATTACTGAAGAGAAAGAAATAGAATACTGAGAAACAAAAAAGAAAAAAATTATGAAGAAAAAAAAAGGTTACTTAAAACAAAAAAGAAGATCACCGAAGACAAAAACAAACATTACTGAAGACAAATAGATGAAAGAAAGATTACTGACATAGGATATCGCGGAAGAAAACTGAATGTAACATTTGGTAAATTTGATGTCAGTACCAATTATTGTCCAACGGCTAGCTATTTCCTGTATGGTTCCCAAAATACTTCTTTTACAAGTTAGTAGCCACACCCGCGGCCGGATTAGCACACTTAGATGCCCTAAGGGCTTAAAAAAGTGTCGTGTAACACCCTCCCCCCCCTCCCTCACGCACCCAACATGTATATGTAATTCAATATATAAACAAAAATAAACCATAAAATAAAACTGTATTTATCGAGATTAAACAAAGCTTGTTAAATCATTGGACAGCTATCACCGCAATTGTCCAACAAGGAAATAACTCTAGAGGCAAAACAAGCACTATACAATACAATCTTCATCCCAACGTTGTGCTACCAATGCCAGACCTGGACCCTAGATGCAAGAGCAATAAGAAAATTAACCTCTACTGAGATGAAATGCGTTAGACGAATGACATGACACAGTCTGAGAGATAAGATCAGAAATGAACAACTGAGAAAAAAGCTAGGAATAGCCCACGCCATAGAAAATATAAGGAAACAACAGATGAAATGGCTTGGCCACGTGACAAAGCAGAAAGACCAAAACACAACACAACGAGCCTTCAGCATACGTTGTGAGAATATCAGACGCAAGGGTCGACCACGAAAATGATGGATGGATGGAATATTAGAAACACTAGGAAACATAACAGCAGCAGAGGCGAACAGAAAAACAAAAGACCGCAAATTATATCTCCCGTCGACGCTGAAAGGTAAATGAGGAAGGAAAGAAGAAGAAACAAAGCTTAGAGTAAGATGTAAAATAATGACTATTCTTTGTATATTTCCACTTTTTTGTTCTTGCATATTTCCATTTTATTTTTTTGTATATTTCCACTTTATTTTTGTTTTTATACTTCCACTATTTATATTTGAACATTTTTGCTCTATATTTGTAAATTGCAAGGTCTTTCATCATATCCTCAAAACAAATCTTATGTAACACATCTGCTTCTATACTTAATAGAGATAAGACATCAGGCCTAACTTGTTGCTTTTATTTATGTGGAGGATTGTTTTCCCTTCGATTCCATGACCATTGTTAGATGTATATACTCAGTGTGTGCTCTTGTTATTACTGTTTATAAAAAGTAAAGAAGTAAAGAGCCCCGTCACGCTAAGTAGTGTATAGGGAATGTGCTGTTCATCATCAAGTACTGGGCCTACTACGTAGGTGATCATGTCTCTCCACAACTTTCGATCTCGGCAGTTATTTATCATTTCTGTTGTTGACCTTCTGCCAAGCCATTCACTTATACTGTCTAGTATTTTCTCTCTTTGCTTCCCTCTATCTCTTCGTCCCTCAATTTTTCCAGTTATTACAATATACTCCAGTTGTTCTCTTCTCATTACATGGCCAAAAAATGATGATTGTTTCTTCCTAATATTGGAAATTAGCTCTCTTTTTGCTTTGGCCTCTTTGAGAACATTTTCACTACTCTTCTTAGCTATCCATGGTATTCTCAATATTCTTCTGTAAAACCACATTTCTACAGACTCCAGTGCTTTTCTTGTCTGTTGTCCTATTGTCCATGATTCACATCCATATGTTAAGACTGGCTCTACATAACATTTGTTAAACTCACTAGACTGTAGAAATATGGTTTTACAGAAGAATGTTATAGGGAATATGGTGTTAGTGACCATAAATTTTACAGACCTTCAGCGCATGATTTTTGTGGTAATGTGGTCGGAACTACGCATGTGTCGCTTTAATTTCCCAGAAAAACATCCGGTACCCATTAAAGGCTGGGTGAACTCGGAATCTGTCGGTTGTGATCGAACTCTACCTCTTGTCCTTTGTTATCCAGTTCACTAACCAACGATCTATCGTGGCTTCCAATTGTGTTAAGTAGTTCTTTTTTTGTCAATCTCAAATAATTCAGAACGTCTTTGTGTATCTTATTTTTTCTCCCTCCCAATTCTCCCAATTTTGAAAAATACATCAATGTTTCAAGGGCTTAAATTTTCTGCCGTTTTCTTAATTAATTTCATTGTTTCTTCACCATATTAGAATATTTAGTAAATATAACATTTTACACTTCGTAGTTTTATTTGTGATGTTATTTGCTTTAATGTGGTTATATTTTTCATGTTGTTAAAATAACGTTTTGCCATTCCCATCCTTTTGTTTATTTCTGTCTAATATATCATTTGTTATATGTCCAGATAGTTGTATTCTATCTTCTTTTCTCTCCTACGAGAAGAAGAAAACAAAATTATAAACGTTTCGGTCAGGCCTTCCTACTAATATCTAATATCATACAATGCCGCAGTAAAGCTTGGCAACGACCAGTCTGGACATCAATGGAGTTGGAGAATAGCGGTCGCATGCCCAGTACAATCTCCACGAGGTGTTCGCCTCAGAATTTTTCTTATTTATTTTAATCCTGATAGAAAATATCTTATTTGCACCCTACCTAATTCGAACTCAAGCTCGCCTTTTTAGAAGGACCACCCGTTCTTCTCTCTATATACGAGCGCAGTGATAAGGGCCCTACTGGGACTGCCCAGCCATCATGTACAACAACTGAGGTTGTGAATGGGACGGAAGAACTGTAAAAGGTCAACTCAGTAAACTAAACAGCATGGTCTCAGGTACAATAAGGGCACAACAAATAATCTGACTTCCCGCCAGGGTAAAAAAAAAAGAAGAAGGTAACATTAACACAAATATTTCCACAGTAAAACTATGCACAACGGCTTGCAACTGATATTTTAGCTCTTTCTTCTTTTGTTTCATATCAGAAATGCATCGTTTTAGAAGTATTAGTTTATTAGAAATGGTTTTTTCTTAAATTTTGATGACAGTTCTGATTAAAAATTTCATATTCAAAATCAAAAGGTGAAACATTTGTAATTTCTTGTAAATGCTTTTAGTTATAATTATTTTCATTTTGTTTATTTATCGGCTGTTGCCTTTTGAAATGTGGATTTATAGAAGAATAGGTAGAATTGGATGGAAAGAAAAGAAAACAAACGATGAAGTTTTAAAACACCTAAAAATAAAAAGAGAACTGCTAAATACAATTAAGTCAAGACAAATGAAATTTTTGGGGCATGTTAAAAGACACAACAGCCTACTAAAAGTAATATTGTAAGGGAAAATTTAAGGTAAAAAAGGCAGAGGCAGAGGCAGACCAAGACTAACATGGACGGGTAACATCAAAAGATGGACAAGTCAATATATGACAACCTGCACCATCAAAGCAAGAAACAGAGTGGAATGGCGATCCATGGTACCCAACCTTCGTTACCGAGACGGCACTCGATGATGATGAAGATGATGATGATGATGTTGCCTTTAACCGTTGCAGGAGAAAGTAGAAGTGAGTAATATGATCTGATATCTGTAGATGTATTGTTTTCTTTCTGTAGGCCACTTCTTTTTTAGATAGAAATATGTTGGATCTTTTATGCCGTCTCTTCATCTCTTTCATAGTTATAATCTTTATTCTATTAAAATGTGTTTTCATAGTTCATACGCAGATTATTTGTATTAGAAGTGCAAATATTTTTTTGTTGTGTCGCAAATTGAAAGTGCTTCTTAAAATATCGATTTAAAATATGAGATGAATATGCGAGAATGATAATAGCTTCGTCCAAAAATGATTAAAGGTTTCCTAGATTATAACTAAAGTGCATCCTTAATATTAAAGGAAAGAACTGTATATGAAACATTTGTTTAGGATACACGTTTCATATATTGTGAAATAGAAAAAAAAAACAATGTTGTAAACAAGAAAGTGTATGAAAAAAACAAAGCATTAGAAGAACACGATGATGATTATGTATATATATATATATATATATATATATATATATATGGATCCGGTTCCAAGATGTTGGAATGAAGTTCATGTTCTCATGACCGCTGCAGGAATTTCATTTGGTGACTGATTAATTTAACCTCTCCAATGGAATTGCGTTAACGTCAGTTTGATGTTCCACTTAATACATTTGTGCCGATAATGCGGAGTCGTACACTGGACAATATTCCTCTTTGACAAATCAAGTGTTATGAATGCGACCTTCTCCCCGTTTAGAGTTGATATGTGGTTTACTTAAACACATTGAGTGTTGTTCAATGGCCGTTGTTGGAATTGTTTGACGCCAATTATTTACATGTTACAACACATTAATATAGACTTCTCTGCCATGTCAACCGAAGGTTTCACTTTAGGGATCTTGCACTGCGCTTCATGGGTTGTTTGATGTATTCACTAGAGTAATTTATGGGCGCAGCCATTGTTGTGTATGCTACGTCATCATGATGGCTGATCGTATACCCCTAGACCGGCCGTACGCTAATGATGAAAGGCGAAATGACGGAGCGTTGTTCATGATGTGCAGTACCAGGGTAACTCCCGGAGTTTCATGTTAGTCAGGAGGGATGTTGTCTAGATTCAAGAGGGCTACTGTGAGATAGAGGGTAAATATTTTCACAAATTTACATTGCAGGGAGATCTTACAGTCTGTTGTTTGATGTGCGACGGGGATAATCCGATGACAAACTGTATTTCATATGTTCGGATTCGGAGTCAAAAACGATGTCCTAATATCATCAAGCGCTGTACGTTTAAAAAAAATATGACGATCATAATTTTCAGGAGGACGTGAACTTCCGGTCGATATGGTGGATAGGCGGCAGGAACCATTAAAGGCTATATCTGAAAAGTGTTCCTGGTTGCAATTTTCTCATATTCCAACTCCGGCCTGCTGCAGGAACTACTGAGTTAGGTTCACTGTGCACACCGTGAGCTGTGTGTTTCGTCCTTTTTAATCGAGTTTCAATATTCCAATTGTTTACGATGAATGATAATATCGTATGACAGGGAACAGATGGTTGTGATCACTTTCCGTGCGGTTTCGTCTTATGTCTTTTGGCGTGTGCTCAGACTGCTATGATGGTGGCTACAGATATTTTTGTTTGTTTGGGAAACGAGATAGTAATTCGGATGATTCCACTGTACGGGCGGTTGAGAAATTATGGATTTTAATTCGCTTGCAGTGATACCGGGGCCTTCCGTAACCATATATATATGGTATATATATATATATATATATATATATATATATATACACATATATAGTTTTTGAGTTATTGAATTATTTGTGAGTCATCATCATTGCACTCCGAACATGTCCATAGATGCTCAGATTCCCTCATCAACAAGTCTCGCAGTGTCCAGCGACTGACGACTCCAGTTCTGTGTTGGTTGATTTGTTTTCCTACACGCCCACCTTCTTTCTAATTTCTGGCTGTGTCCATCTTAACTCCCATCTCTTTCATCCGAAGGAGTTACGTGGACTCATGGTTTGTCGACGTCCTGTGTTCTTCCCACTTTCCAGAGGGCATTGATGATGTCCTACCGATCCATTGGTTGACCGTCCTCAACAATAGCGCAGCTAGCCAACCTGTCTGCACTTTCATTTCCCCGTACTCCCGCATGTTCTGGGACTTAGACAAAGGTGACCTTACGTATTTTTTACTTCAGCAATGATTCTGCCCATTGCATACGTATAGAGTCCACCTCCACTTTTCTTATCATACTCATCGAATCACTCAGTATGCAGTCGTGGGTGTAGTCTTGTGACTAACCATATAAATGCCTTAGTCACTGCCGTCACCTGCATCGTCATGCTACTCGTTGTCGTAATGTAAGCACCACTGTCTTCCTAGACTATTCGGCCTGCCGAGCGTGCTACAAATGCCCAATGCACTCCTATGGTGTCGTATTACAGATCCGCCTGTATAGATAACTGCATCTGTCTCATCGGTGTTATCCCTGATGATACCGCTGACCTCCGCATTGACCACGACTGAGTTCTGTTCCCTATATTTCCTGTCGGATGTGACAACACACACACACACACACAACACACACACACATGTATATATATGAATGCTGATGGAAGTTTCTGATAGCTCAATGGTTATACCTCTTTCTCACCCGACTTTAAAAGAGCTCTAAATAGACACAGTTGTGTTGTATTTTGGTTTATTACAAGCTGCGATCACAGCTGTGCCGTTCGGTCAAATATATTTCATACAGCTTCCCTCGCGACGCGATCATGTGTGACCAAAATAGTTTCATCTGTTTCAAAATCCACAGCAGAGAAGTGGACTACAACACTGTTCAGGTAACATGTTTGTCGATCCTGACTCGCTCAGTTATCTATAAACTGATGTGGCCTTTCATCTCAAGTAATGACACATCTTAAAGCTGCTAATATTTGCATCTTGTTAACGTCCTTTGTTAACGCACAGATACAAATCTATGATGCATGTAACTTGTCATATTTGTGTACTGTTATCTGAATCGAAACACGATTTCCTGTTTACCATTTTCTGTTTTCAACACTGCAAGTGAGCGGCCTCGTTTTCGACGACTTCCATTTAGTGCGACCGGAACTTGCTACAAGACGTCGTGTGCTCGTTGAAGCCGTGAGGATTATTGGAACTAAATAACAAACAGCGCATTTACATTTTTCACCCGAGGTGATACTTGCAATTTAAAGTAATTCATTTAAATTTCCAAGCTAAGAAAACTGTTTACATACTTGTGAATAATTTTCATTATAAGAATGTGATAATCTTTCATTGTGTTAAATCACAAGGTGGTAAGTTTATCGTCTTGCCTAACACCTGTGACGCTGCAAACTGTTAATTTATAAAGTGCAATAAACAGAATAATAGTAATTAGTCATTGTAGCCTTTCCTTAATAGATATACACATAACAGTTTATAGTACATACTACTATAGTAGCGTATTTAAACATCCTTCTTTCCTTCCTGATTTGCCTTTCAGTGTATTTAAACATAATGAGCTATTTAATTTCGTCTTCCTATTTAACCTCACATTTGTTTTTTTTTTAAACAAATTTGCTCATACTAAACTTGGGAAAAAAAGGGGGGGGGGTATAATGGCAAAAAGCCCAAATAAAATTACGTAATGCATTTACCATATCATTTTTTTTCTTTTTTTTTCATTTCTCCTTCCTTATACTAAACTTATAGTAAACTTTATTTAAGCTCACTATACTCTTGTAACTCACGGTGCAAATTATACTGGTAGTACTAACTTTTTTAATTTACAAAACTATATTTTTTTCCACGATTTTATAATATTTATTCACAGTATAAATGTAAACTAACATTTATTTCAGCAGAAAATACCATTTATCTCTTGGTACAATCTATATCACACCGTTTATCTCATCTCATGATACCATCCATATCAACAAACGGTGTACTTTTATACTCACAATTGTATTTATTGACACTCATATCAGCTAAACGTTCTGTATACTTAACCTTACAGTAGCATTTCGTTTCAACTCACAGTAACAGTTTTTAAATCACAAGAATAATTTTTTTAACTCCCTACGCCATTTCTTCTTTTTTTTTGCGTTCGACAGCTTTCACATCTGGCCAGGTCCCTAGAGATTAGGAATTGAATTTTGCGTGTTAATCCGTTCAGCCCTTGCAGCCGTGCGCACAAACAGATAACTTCGTCTTCGGAGATACTTATATTTGTTTTGCCTTCTATAAGTAATTTACGTTTCTTTGGATGCTTGCGTTCGCCCGATAACTAAAGGAGTCACCTCTTCGTCATCCGCCCTTAAAAGGACGTTAAATGGGCGTGTCTGCGCCGTGTTGTGGTTTGCAGTAAAACTGTGTTATTTGCGCCTTTCGGCCCAACACATCCGACTTCAGCACGATTGACGTTTCAAGCCGGGCCTCGTTGCTGAAACCAGATATTGTTTCTGCAGCGAGAAATCACAAATACAAATTCATACTGCCCACGCCAGGTCTACGTATTTAAAGTTACAGTGCCTTTGAAGCTAATTCAACCTTTATTTTAAGCTCACAGTACCGCTGTTAGTACAGTCGAGAATCACAGTACCGGTGATACATATTGTACCACACATCTAAAATCACAGTCGTATCTAAACTCACAGTCGTATCTAAACTCACAGTCTTATCTAAACCTACAACACTATCTAAACTGACAGTCATAGGAAAAAAAACTGACAGTCCTATTTAAACTCAAATACATATATAAGCTCACAGTAGCATCTAAACTCGCAGTTCTATCTAAACTCATAGTTTATCTAAACTCACAGTTTCATCTAAATTCACAATCCTAACTAAACTAATAATCCTATCTAAACTCATAGTCATATTTAAACTCACAGTCCTGCCTAAACTCAGTCATATCTAAACTCACAGTCCTACTTAAACTCACAGTCCCATTTAAACTCAAAGCACCATTTAAACTCAAAGTACATGTACTATCTAAACTTACAGTCCATCTAAACTCATAATCACATATAAACTTACAATTACCATCTAAACTCACAACAGCATCTAAAATCAGAGTCCCATCTAAACTAACATTACTATCTTCACTCGCAGCACATTTCTCTTCAGTTTACAGTCCAGTTTAAGTAAATATAAAAGACTAATCAATAACGTTTAGAAACACCTCGGACTACTTTATATTAGTTGATATTTACTTGTACATAATCAGAAGCACAGTGTGCGTTCTTCTTTCTGAAAAAAACTCCATATTGTTGTTGGTGTTGTTGCTATTGTTGTTGCGTCCGTCAGCTTTCATCTCTGACGAAGTCCCTAGAGACTAGGAACTGAATTTTGCGTGTTAATTCATTTTTCCCTGGCAGCCGTGTGTGCACAGGGGTACCTCGCCGCACAGGCAGATAACTCCAACTTCGGAGGTGCTCATGTTTTTTGCCGTCGATGAGTAACTGACGTTTCAAGCCGGGTCTCGCTGCTGAGACCAGGGGTGGTTGCCGCGGAGAGAAATCATAAATAAAAATCCCAACGGTGTAGCCGAGATTTGAACCTACAACCTCTCTGTCCCGAAGCCGGCGTCTTGCCTCGAGACCAACAAGTCTCCCATGGACTGGGAATATAAGGAAACTGCATCAAGGAACACTTCTCATGCATAGTCTTCAATGGTTCCTGCCGCCTTTCCACCTTATACCCCGAAGTTCACGTCCTCCTGAAAATGATGATTGTCGTATTTTTTTTAAAATGTATAACGCTTGATGATGTTAGGCCATCCTTGTTGACTCCAATTTCGTTCATATAAACACACAGTAGTCAGATTATCCCCGTCGCACATCAAACAACAGACCGCAAGATTAGCGTAAGGCCGGTAAGGTAGCTACGATGAGCCATTACGATGACGTAAGCACACATAACAATGTCGCAAGCACAGCAATGAAGTGCCCTTTAGAGTCTTGATTACTCTAGTGAATGCGGCCTACGACGAACAAAACACAGTGTAAATTCCCTAAAGAGATAAAACAGCGGCTGACGAAGCATTTCACATTAATGAGCAACATGGAAATAACTTGCGTCAAGGAATTCCAACAACGGTCATGAACAGCACCAATGTGACATAAAGCGCAGATCAAGTCTAGACGATGGAAGGTCGCATTCACAACACTTGATTTGTCATAAAGGGACTGTTGCCGGCGTACGACTTCGCTTTAGCGGCGCAGATGTAATAAGTATATCATCATTTTGACTTTAACGCAGAAAAGTGCAACGGAGAACCGAAATTAATCAGACCCCGGATGCACTTTCTGCAGCGAACGAGAGCACGCGGACTAGATCCGCCATCTTCGTAATGGGTATAAAAAGAAAAACTCCATATTGAACAGCAATTGACGGGTTGGTGAATTCAGAGCCAGTTTTACTTTTTCCTGATTGTTCCTAATAATACGATATAAGCACACCTATAAAACTATAGGTCACTTAGCGTGACGGGGTTCTTGACGGTTGTTTTTTTTTAACACAAATATAAAATATAATATATAATGTATTTTTATTCCCAATAATAAGAGATGAGGGATTTGTTGGGCTCGAGGCAAGACGCTGGCCCCGAGACAGAGAGTTTGTGAGTTCAAATCCCGCCTGAACCAGTTGGGATTTTTTTTTGATAATTTCTCTCTGTGGTAACAACCCCTGGCTTCAGCAACGAGGCCCGGTTTGAAACGTCAATAACTTATCGACGAAAAAAATATGAGTATCTCCGAAGACGAAGTTATCTGCCTGTACGGCGAGGGACCCCTGTACACACGGCTGCCATGGAAAAACGGATTTACACGCAAAATTCAGTTCCTAGTCTCTAGGGACTTCGTCAGAGGTGAAAGCTAGCAAATACTAACAACAATTTTTTTTTTAAATAGAGATAAATTGAAATATAAAATATAACATATAACATATAATGTATTTCGATTTTTAATACTAGAGAAAACACTAATATAAATTATAACATTTTATGTATTTTTACTCCCAAATTCCCAAAATAAATCATACATAAATAGTTTTCAACATCGGAGCTAATTGGACATTTTATGTGTCAATAATAAGCTTCTCCGTCTCTATTCTTAACTTCGGAACACCCCTCTTTATCACTGCTTACTTTTGTGACGGTGCCTTCCTCTATTGATCCCCATTTACTTGGCATGGTGGCTAACATAACCCAATTCTAAAATGTGTTCTTTGCGGTGGAGCTCGGTGGTTCCCAGCTTTGTTCATTTGGGTTTCTTTTCTGTTGTCCAGTCTCGTTATGGTTGAAATCACAGTACTTTTGGTAAAACCATATATACTCATCACGGCCTTCTTGCAGTTCCCTCATATTCCAAGTCCGGCTTGTTGCAGGAGCTACAGAGTTAAGTGCTCTGTGCACACCATGAGCTGTGTGTCTCATCCGTTTTGATCCTGCTTCGATATCCCGCTTGTTTACGATGAATGATGATATCGTATAACAGGGAACAGTTGGCTGTGTTCACTTTCTGCGCGGTTTCGCCTCATGTCTTTTGGCCTGTGCTAAGACTGCTACGATGGGGACTACATTTACCTTTCTTTGTTTGGGAGATGTGTTGGTAATTCGGATGATTCCACTGGCACGGGCGATTGAGCAATTATGGATTTTAATTCCTTTGCAGTGATACCGAGGCCTTCCATAACCAATAACCAATACTCATCACGGCTGTTTAGTCTTGAGTGACGTCATCGCATATAGGGTGTTCCTATACCCGCTCTGCTGAACGTTCCAACAACCATCAAAGTGTTCGTCAACTGATTGTTCCTGTCTTGCATTGATTAATTGTATTGGGTTATTTGCCACCGAGGATGCTTCTGTTTGTTTCAGGTAAAAAGTGTAAAATTAGTTGTAACACAAATATTTAGTTATTTTGTAGTATTTGTGCCTGAAAATACATGGAGTTAACTACATTTCCTTTACTCTTAAAACCGGTATTTGATGGAGTGGTTCTATAACATACATAAATGCTACTTTTGTAATGAATACTTCTCTTTGCTATATCTAGTGGTCTAATGCTTAGTAGCGTACTTGAAACACGGGAATTTGGCTTTGCAAACAAAACCAGAAAGAATTAGAAACGTTCTTAATGCCCAAAATTGTACTCATAATGGAGGGGTTGGGGGCCTCGGTGGCCTTTTTGGGAAAACCACTCAACTGGGCTACCGAAGTTAGAACAACCCGTATTCGATTCTCGCTAGAAGCAGTGTGAATTGTACTCGTGGTTGGAAAAAAAATACATTCAAGGTCGACCCAGCCGCTGGCAAAAAGGGCACTAGTGTATTACTCTGGGAAGGTGAGAAATATGTAGCCTCGCATCGTGAGTTTCGATACTTGAAGCGACACTATCCAGAAGTCTCCGAACACTTCTGGACAGGCGGCAGAGCACACACATATGGGTGCAAACTCGCCTACTAAGACGTCGATTTAAGTCTCGTACTTTACTTTTATTTTATTGTGCTACCGTTGTCAGAGATAGGCAATCCTCTAAAGAATGATACAAGTGAAAATAATGTAAATCAAAATGAAATGTAAAACAAATTATGACAACAAATTTATAAAAAGAGAAGATTCGAATAGAGTTCTCAAGAAAAATGTTGCGTATAATACCAGCCTATGGCTAAAATGAACAACAAAGATGAAATGGTTCGAGTATCCGATAAGAGTAGTCTAACAATCCTGCAGTTTCAGAACGTTATCTCAAAACACCCGGTTATGGGGCAAACGGGAAACCCAGAAGGAGATGGAAAGATGATATCAATGAGGCGTTAAGTAAATTTTACATAACAACTAAAGCTAGACAACTAACAGGGCCATAGGTTTACTCATTTCTCTCTGCGGGGCTCAACGGCACAAGCAGTAAGAACGAAAGAAGAGAAAACGAATTAAGGAATCAAGGAAAGAAAGAACGAAAATAATATAGAGCGAAATAAATAAAGCAAGAAGGAAAGAAAGAACGAAATTACGCAAGAAAGACAGATAAAAATAAAGAACGCAAGCGAGAACGAAGTAAGAGAGAATGAACGTAAAGATAGAATGAAAGTAAGAACAAACGACAGTTAAAAAAATAAGCACTAAAGAAGAAAAAAAAAGAAGAAAGAAATAAAGAACAAAAGACAAAAAAAAAAAAAAAAAAAAAACGGAAAAAAATAAATGCAGGAAATTAAGATAAAAAGGAAAGAAAGAACGAAAGCAACAAAGAAAGAACAAACAAAAGAAATTAAGAAAGGAAGAAAAAAGAACGAACGAACGAACGAAAGATAGTAGGAAACAAAGACAAGCAAAATAAGGAAAGAGAAAGAAACCCAAGAAATAAAGAGAGAGAGAGAGGAGAAAGAAATAGAAGAAAGTATCTCAGAATAACATTTTTTTTTAAATATTAATTTTCTCGCGTGACGCATTTTCAAAAGTTTGCCACAAATTAAAAAGAAATAATTAATATATTTCTAATCAGTCTGAATGTTACCAGAAGTGTCAGATACAAGTTGTGAACAAATGAGGACAAGAACTAAAATATTAGTGACAAAACATCGGTGCTGTGTGATTAAATCTGATGACGATGAGCATGCTCATTAATAGGTCATTAAATTCCTAGTTGTGCGTACATACATATAAAATTATTGTAAAAAAGTAAAGTACGCCCGTCACGCCAAGTAGCGTATAGGGAATATGATGTTAGCGACAATCAATTTCACAGACCTTCGGCATATGATTTTTGGGGTAATGTGATCGGCATTACGCCTGTGCCGCTTTACTTTCCCAGAAAAAAATTCGGTACCCATTAAAGGCTAGGTGAACCGAAGCCGTCCGGTTGGATCGAACCCTACCTCTTTTCCTTTGTAGTCCAGTTCACTAACCACTGAGCTATCGCGGCTATCTAAAACTATAATTATAAAGAGAGAAAATACTCAAATGGATATCAAAATTGAAGGAATAGACCTGGAGACAGTTGAGAACTACAACTACCTTGGACATTCTATGATCAGTCATTGAAAATGTACAACTTAAATAAACAAAAGAATAGGTACGGCAAAAAGTAATTTTAATGCCATGAAAAATGTACTAACATTAAAACAAATAACACCAGGTCTAAAACTAAGAATAGCAAAATGTTATATCTTCTCAATATTATTGTATGGTGCAGAAACATGGACACTAGACAAGAAAACAGAAAATTGAAGCTCTTGAAATGAGGATTTATAGAAGAATAGGAAGAATTGGAAGGAAAAAAGAAAACAAACGATGAAGTCTTAAAACATCTAAAAAAGAAAAAAATAACTACTAAACACAATTCAAACAAGACAAATGAGATTTTGGGGGCATGTTAAGAGACACAACAGCCTACTTAAAGTAATCCTGGAGGGGAAAATACATGGTAAAGGAGGCAGAGGTAAATCAAGACTAACATGGATGAGTAACATCCAAAGATGGACAAGACAGCCTATGACAACCAGTTCAATCAAAGCAAGAGACAGAGCGGAATGACGCTCCATGGTAGCCAACCTTCGATGCGTAGAAGGCACACATTGATGATGATGATGATGATGATGATATAAATCTTACTTTTCAACTCTTCTCTTTCCTGCATTCCCGACGCTGTGAAACAAGCTGCTGAGGTTTTAAAACGTTGATGAATAAGATTAAAAGTGAGATTTAATAGATGAGATAGAGATCATAGTTGAATGTTGATATATGAGAGAGAGATCAAAGATGAATGTTGATAGATGAGAGAAATAGGAGTTGAATGTTGACAGATGAGAGAGATCATGGTTGAGTGTTGATAGATGAGAGAGATCATAGCTGAATGTTTATAGATGAGAGAGACCATAGCTGAATGTTGATAAATGAGAGAGATCATAGCTGGATATTGATAGATGAGAGAGACCATAACTGAATGTTTATAGATGAGATATATATGCGTTGAATGTTGACAATTGAGAGAGACCATAACTGAATGTTGATAGATGAGAGAGACCATAACTGAATGTTGATAGATGAGAGAGATCATAACTGAATGTTGATAGATGAGAGAGACCATAGCTGAGTGTTGATAAATGAGAGAGATCATATCTGGATGTTGATAGATGAGAGAGACCATAACTGAATGTTGATAAATGAGAGAGATCATAGCTGGATGTTGATAGATGAGAGAGATCATAACTGAATGTTGATAGATGAGAGAGACCATAGCTGAATGTTGATAGATGAGAGAGACCATAGCTGAATGTTGATAGATGAGAGAGACCATAGCTGAATGTTTATAGATGAGATATATATATATATATATATATATATATGCGTTGAATGTTGACAGTTGAGAGAGACCATAACTGAATGTTGATAGATGAGAGAGATCATAGCTGAATGTTGATAGATGAGAGAGACCATAGCTGAATGTTGATAAATGAGAGAGATCGTAGCTGGATGTTGATAGATGAGAGAGACCATATCTGAATGTTGATAAATGAGAGAGACCATAACTGAATGTTGATAAATGAGAGAGACCATAGCTGAATGTTTATAGATGAGATATATATGCGTTGAATGTTGACAGATGAGAGAGACCATAACTGAATGTTGATAGATGAGAGAGATCATAGCTGAATGTTGATAGATGAGAGAGACCATAACTGAATATTGATAGATGAGAGAGATCATAACTGAATGTTGATAGATAAGAGAGATCATAACTGAATGTTGATAGATAAGAGAGACCATAACTGAATGTTGATAAATGAGAGAGACCATAGCTGAATGTTTATAGATGAGATATATATGCGTTGAATGTTGACAGATGAGAGAGACCATAACTGAATGTTGATAGATGAGAGAGATCATAACTGAATGTTGACAGATGAGAGAGATCATAACTGAATGTTGATAGATGAGAGAGATCATAGCTGAATGTTGATAGATGAGAGAGACCATAACTGAATGTTGATAGATGAGAGAGATCATAGCTGAATGTTGATAGATGAGAGAGATATTATGAGTTGAATGTTGATAGATATGAGAGATATGAGTTGAATGTTGATAGATGAGAGAGATATAAGTTGAATGTTGATAGATGAGAGAGGTATAAGTTGAATGTTGATAGATTAGAGAGATATGAGTTGAATGTTGATAGATGAGAGAGATATAAGTTGAATGTTGATAGATGAGAGAGATATGAGTTGAATGTTGATAGATGAGAGAGGTATAAGTTGAATGTTGATAGATTAGAGAGATATGAGTTGAATGTTGATAGATGAGAGAGATATAAGTTGAATGTTGATAGATGAGAAAGATATAAGCTGAATGTTGATGTATGAGAGGGACTGGTTTTATAGCTTCATGGTATGCTCTCAGTTGACAGAAGTTATCAGGTACAACACACAAATATTCAAAGCATGGATCTCGTGAATGTCGAACGATCTCACCAGAGACAAACTCGAGAGCAGACAGTGAGCTCTGTCATTGAAAATTTTCTTCACTGTAAAACACATACATTTTTTTAACAGTTTAGTAGAATATAGTGAGAACGAATGCATGAATTGTAAATATGTTCATCTTCAGTACTGTCTGAATTAACTTTGAGTGTGGTAGTTTCTTGTTTCGGAGAGCTGGTATGCAAAACGACAAAAGGCAAAGAGAAGCCATTGTCGTATATTCCAAAAGCAGTCATTTTCTATTCACATCAATCTATCAGGGTTGAACATTATACCAGACATGCATGAAGGACCGATAGATATAGAAAGAGATGATCGCCTACGTTAACCGGCATAGCAAATGATGATGATGAATTCACTGGCGTGCGTGTGTGTATATATATATATATATATATATATATATATATATATACAATTTTCTTCTTCTTTCCTTCCTCATTTACCTTTCAGCGTCGAGGGGAGATATAATTTACAGTCTTTCGTTCTTCTGTTATTCTCTGCTGCTGCTATTATGTATCCTAGTGTTTCTTATATTCCATCGATCCATCTTTTTCATTGTCGACCCTTGGGTCTAGTATTCTCGCAACGTTTATTGAAGGCTCGTTGTGTTTTGTTTTGATCACTCTGCCTTTTCACGTGGCCAAACAATTGTATCTGTTGTTTCTTTATATATTCTATGGCGGGGGCTATTCCTAGCATTTTTCTCAGTTCTTCATATCTGATCTTATCTCTCAGACTGTTTCCTGTCATTCGTCTGACACATTTCATCTCAGTAGAGGTTATTTTTCTTAATGTTGTTACATCTAGGATCTAGGTCTGGCATTGGTAGCACAACGTTGTTCATATAATTATATATATATATATATATATATATATATCGAGAGAGAGAGAAAGAGAGAGAGAGAGAGAGAGAGAGAGAGAGGTAAATTGACTCAGTGTTTTGCTTTATACATATAATTCTATGTAGCTTGATACATCGCAGTTTGATTATACCGTTAAGGTGGTCTTCATTCTCCGCTTTTTAAAAATGTGGGCAGTTCCGTTTACTTTGTTGCCAGATGCTCTCTGAATGTATCAATCTCTATATACAGCTCATTTAATTAATTAAATCATTGCATACCAATTTAATTTGTTTGTTCTTGTTGGTGTTACACATAATCCTCTTTTAATATACGTTCCTTATATTTTCCTTATCCCTTGCTTTTTTTTATCTTCTAAAAGAGCTTAGTAAACTTTAACGTTCTCGTAGATCATGTGATTAAAGGGGCTACCTCTATTAAAGTGCCAGGAAGGTAAATTGAATATGTTGCTTACTTGATATGTGGCACTTGATAATTGTGATTTATTAAGTTTTTGATGAGGACGGTTGTTCTACAACCCCGTTATTAGAATCATTGATCAAAGTGTGTTTTCCTTGAGTCTTGCAGGAATGGGTGTTAGTTTTGTTGTTGTTTCTTTCTTAGTGTTTGTTTTTCTTTTTCTGATTAGTGTGTTTTGTTGTTGTTGCTTTCATTCGTGTTTGTTTTTTTTTCCCAATTAGTGTTGATGAATTAAGTATTGAATGGGGCGATACGTAATTTGGTGTGTAGTACGGATGTGAGAGAGATTTCATTTGAATGTGATAAATGACAGAACTGTTGCTAGATTGTTATGAATTAGAGTGAATTGTGCAGGATGCAGCGCCGGATAATTAGAGGATGCAAGGGAGGCCACGACTCCTCTAATATTTCATCACAAAACATAACACAATCACATCCCAGCTGGATAAGTTAATTGTCAATGTACACACATCCACTGTATTCCTTAGTAAAGCGGTGACAGAGTTGAAGAAATTCAAGCCGTTACGAATAAATAGGCTTCAATGTCTCTGGAGGTAAAATCTGTAACAACAGTATTTCGACATCTATTAACCTTGCAAATTACGAAAACTATGCAGGCCTTTTCTGTAATCACATCCTCGCTGCCATGACAACAGAATAATGAATGATTAATAAGATGGCGTTGTACCTCTTTATTGAAACACTAGGAGTAGTGCCAATTGGAGGCTACCTCATAAAGTCTTCGTAAGATCTCTGCGCTGCATCTTTATATAAGACACTTGAACAAATCTGAAAAAGACGTTTATTAACAACAAAACCATGTTTTTTGTCATAACTAATAATACACATAACTGAGATACTACGACATAATTATAATTATGTTACTTTACTTTCGTACTTTTACATCACTGGAGGCTGTAGAAATGTGGTTTTACAGAAGAATGTTGAGAATGCTATGGACAGCTGAGAAGAGTAATGAAAACGTTCTGAAAGAGGACAAAGTAAAACAGAGCTAATTTCCAATATTTGGAAGATACATTAATCATTATTTGGCCATGCAATGAGAAGGGAACAGCTGAAATATATTGTAACAACTGGAAAAGTCGAGGGAAGAAGAGCTAGAGGGAAGCAAAGAGAAAAGATATCAGACAGCTTAAGAGAATGGCTTGACTGAAGGTCAACAACAGAAATGATAAATAACTCGAGATAGAAAGATGTGGAGAAACATGATCACGTACGTCAGAAGGCACGGTACTTGATGATGATGATGTTAATTTAGACATCACTATCATTTAATTATGATAAGTCTGTAGTTTGGTAAAATATTAATGTCTTATGCTGGAAGCTGTTTTGCTGAACAGATTCTCTCGTGGCTGAATCTTCCAATATCTGATAGTCAGATTCGACCGCAGAATGAACAAGATGTATTCGTGGTGCCTGGTCTAGTCTCCTTTCTCCTGTGTCTTTTGTCTTCTTAATTTAATATCAACGCTGCCTCTTAAGTTGCTGTGCTGTATTTTATTTTTGCTCTCCGTGTGCTACGATTTGCAACCAGATCCTCCATATTTCTTTTACTGACAGAGAAGTCACGCAACGAATGTCATGTGGGGCATCTCTAATAATACCGTTAATGATTAAAATAATTTGAAATTCTAAAAAAAAAAAAAAAAAAAAAAAGAGCCCCCGTCACGCCAAGAGCGTATAGAGAATATGGTGTTAGCGACCATAAATTCTCTCTCATGCAATAAATCCTCTATTCCTGTCGCACTTCTCTTGATGTCTATCTCCTCAGTAATTCCTTCATTCCTCTATTCCTGCAGCACTTCTCTTGTTGTCTATCTTTTCAGTAATTCCTTCATTCCTCTATTCCTGTCCCACTTCTCTTATTGTCTACCTCTTCAGTAATTCCTTCCTTCCTCTATTCCTGTCGCACTTCTCTTGTTGTCTATCTGCTCAGTAATTTCTTCATTCCTCTATTCTTGTCGCACTTCTCTTGTTGTCTACATCTTCAGTAAATCCTTCATTCCTCTATTCCTGTCGCATTTCTCTTGTTGTCTATCTCCTCAGTAATTTCTTCATTCCTCTATTCCTGTCGCACTTCTCTTGTTGTCTACATCTTCAGTAAATCCTTCATTCCTCTATTCCTGTCGCACTTCTCTTGTTGCTGATCTCAATTTTTTTTTTGTAACGTAAAGGTAACCTTCATCAAAGGATAGGAATGAAGGGATCCCACTTCTCCGTTGCGTATCATTTGTGAAAAATCAGGCTTTTTCTCTCAAGAACAAATATTAGGTTCCTTCCTTTCTTCTTCATCCCTTGGGTCGTTGGGGAACCATGGACAGATTTCAATAACTTTCTCATTTGATATCTTTCTGCAGTCTTTTTTTTTAGGGGGGCGGGGGACTACAAAACTGAAGTCTGGTTATTGTCCCTTGTTTGATGCCATCTTCCCAACTCTTACTCTATTTCTCCTTCTTTCACCTTTTACAGTTCCCTGTATAAATCTTACGTATCCATTTGTTTGAGATACGTGGCCAAACTCATCTACTTGCTCATTTCTTCACAAAAGTCACATAAGATACCTATTAGATTAAGCATCAATTATTTAACACTATCATTTAGCTTTGGTGTAATACAACTCCTAGTGACAATATATATATATATATATATATATGTACACACACCAATACACAAATATGTATATGTATATATATATATATATATATATATATGTGTGTGTGTGTGTGTATATAATATGATTCACTGTGTACTTCATAATAATTCTAAATGTGAACGAAATCTATGATGGGATAGTTTTATTGTATCGTTATAACTGACTTAGCCTCCTTGTGATATGCGCCATTTGAATGGATAGTGTCAATAGTGTAGCTTAGTTTTTGTTTTTAAATAGTTACATTGATTTATTCTACATTTGTAGCAACGACATTCCACACGACGTAAACAATTATAATCTTTGGCCGAATCACTTAATTTGTAACTTTTTAAATAATTTACAAAATAGACTTTGTCTGAAGTATAATTGTTTTGCTTATTTCAAATGCAATCTTAGTTCCTAGTTATCATATTTAACATATTAAAAAAAACTATTTTGATATATTTTATCAAAGTATCCACAATATATCGCCTCTTACACTGTGTACTAAATACATTTGAGCAAAAGATTCCTTCGAATTACACAATTGTATACATTATACCGCTGTGCTTCCTTGTACTAAGATTTCTCATCATTTGTCCACAGAAGTCTGATGCTATTACATTATGATCTTTAAAAGATTCACAATTTACCCAGCGTCCCCGCTTTTATTCCTAGACTGTTGAGATGGATACTTGTTTCTACATTATCTGGCCTCAAACATGTCTTTTAGACACACCGGGCCTGAGGGTGGGCGTCTTTGTGTCCTGCCAGACGTTAGTTGTTGAATAAAGGATTGAAGGAGATCTACAGAGACATTTGTATGAAGCGAGCTAAAATTACAAGCATGAATGTCTATGTATTTTTATAGGGGGAAGGGTGGGGGAGGGTGGGGTGGAAGTGTAACGAAAATAGGGTTTTTGTAAAGTATATTGCAGCAATTATACAGAAAGAGAGAGAGAGAGAGAGAGAGAGAGAGAGAGAGCGACTGACAGACAGAGAGACGCACAGACAGATAGATAGAAAAACTGAGACAGATAGAGAGGGAAATAAATTAGGGATTACATGCCGAATTGCGGATAAAACAAAAAAATCTGCTGACAAATACGAATAGAATGACAATGAAAAGGAAAAGCTATATTTACATCAGTAGCAGTAGCTGCCTCCGTCAGTCAAAGTTGACTGGATTTTTCAGCGCCCCTAGAAATGTTATTTTTTTCTTTTCTTTTTTCGCTGTATATTCTCTTTCTCTATGAACCTGTCTGCTTCTTGTTTGAGGTGGACCTTGACAGTGTGTGTCTAGAGATTGCAGTCTGCAGTTATTTCTTCCCAGGCTGCGGGGTTTATGTTCAGAGTCTTCATGTCACGTTTACACACGTCTATAAATATAAGTTTTTGGTGCCCTCTAGTCCTTTTGCCATCTGCCAGTTGTCCGTAGAGTATATCTTTTTGTATGCGGGCATCTTCCATACGGTGTACGTGGCCAAGCCAGCTTAACCTTCGTTGTTTGAGCAGTGTAGTTAAGCTTCTTGGTTGTTAATTTCACTTGTGTGGCAGGTGTGGATGGTAACATGTCGACACTAAAATGGCGATTCTGGAGTGTCCTCTCCAGGACGCGAGCTTGAGCAGAAAAAAAAGAAAGAGACATGTTGTTGCCCCTCTTAACATGTTTCGTTTCTCCACGCAGCCGAGCGATCTGGAGGTCTAGCAGAGCAATAACAGTTTGGGGCTAACTGCGCCGCAGGAGTTGCCAGAGCAATGTTGAAATCAAGACTGAACTACCGTAGGGACTCAATCGTCGGATTTTTCTTCCCTCGGGGTTTACTCCCGAAGTCTATTCATATATACATACAGATATTATATATATATATATATATATATATATATATATATATATATATATATATATATATATATATATATATATATATATATATATGAATATGTTTTTTGAATGTGTATGTCTGCCTGTGTTTCTGTGCATGTAATTTACCGTTTCTGTGTGTGTATAACTCTGTATGTTGGGGCCTCGGTAGCCTAGTTGGGAAAACTACCCGACTGGACTACCGCCGTTCAGACAACCCGTGCTCGATTCCCGCTGGAAGCAGTGTGAGTTGTACTCGTGACGAAAAAAAAATACCCCCACGGTCGACCCAGCCGCTGGCTGAAATGGTTACCAGGGTAGTACTCTGGGAAGGCGTGGAATGCCGCCTCGCATCGTGAGTTTCGATGCTTGAGGCGACACTATCCAGAAATCTCCAAACGCTTACAGATAGGCGGCCGAGCACATATGGGTGGAAACTCGCGTGCTAAGACGCCGATTCAAGTCTCGTACTTTACCTTTACCTCTTATCTATATATATATACCACCTAGATTTAGTTATCTTAATAACCAGACACTATATATATCTTCTTCTACCTTTTTAGCTCCCACACTATATATATATATATATATATATATAAGTATATTTATGTATATGTACCTATAAGACAGAGCCGCGATAGCTCAGTGGTTAGTGAACTGGGCTACAAAGGACACGAGGCAGGGTTCGATCCCAACCGACGGCTTTTAGGTTCACCCAGCCTTTAATGGGTACCGGATATTTTTCTGGGATAGTGAAGCGGCATGGGCGTAATACCGACCACACTACCCCAAAAATCATGTGCCGAGGGTCTGTAAAATTTATGGTCACTAACACCATATTCCCTATACGACACTTGACGTGACGGGGGTACATTACTTTTTTTAAATGTTACTTATAACACAAGGAACGTTCTGAATGAAATCTTATAACTGTGAAACCTAAAGTTGTTGAGAGAATCTGTTAAGCCAACAGGCATAACACTTGACTACGTTTATTTAATAATTAGATAGATTGTGTATCATTAATTCTATTCTATTCATATATTCAGTTTTACTACTGTTAGGGCATCCCTATTTCAGTTCCAGCTCCCGTCCTAGCATTTCTTTAAACGTTTGCAGATTGATTGTCCATGAAAAGTATTGATTGTAGATATTTTTCCCTTTCACATTAAGCATTCAACATCGACCAGACCTCTTTTTCACCTCTAGACCCAGTTTCTAACTATATATATTCAAATCCTCCTGGACATCTCTTAAGGAATGAAGGACAAGTTTAACGATGTTCTCTTTGTTCAGAAAGAATCAAGGAACACTCAGTGTCCAAGTTGCCAGCGAACTTTTCAGCTGTTACATTATCGTGTACACGTGTTAACGTGCTTACTCTAGAACCATCCAGAAGCTTCATCCACTTCAGCTGCAGGGAGTGCTCATTAATCTTCAGTAGCATAGCTTGTGAGTCCGTCACAAATGTGTGAATCTAAAACTGAATCATTAGATGATACCGGATATAACTAGTAAATGTTTAAAAAAAAACTATCTTTACGACACATAGTACCATTGCTGGTGTATGTCGGGGGGGGGGGGGGGCAACGATAGAACCAGTGCCCGCTTGGTCAAGCAGTCGCCACGACGTGCGAGACTAAGGATTTATATTTCACCCCCGATAGAAAAAATCCTTTCTGTCTACCGCGGGCTTCAAACACCGTAAGAGAGAGCTTTTCAGCTAGCAGAACAGTGGTTTTAGCCGCACGGCCACGCGCACCTCCAGTAGTAAATGTTAAGATAAACGAATTGTATTAAATTAAAGTTCATGATTTATTTCTGGACCTATTGGCACAATCTGCTGAAATATTTATGAAGTATGAAAATATGCACCATCCACATGAATTCGTCACGTAACCATGAAAATATGTACTGACACATGTATTCGTCACATAACCATGAAAGTATGCACAAACCACATGCATTGGTCACGTAACCATGAAAATATGCATAAACCACATGCATTTGAAACGTAACCATGAAAATATGCACAAAACACATGTATTCGTCACGTAACCATGAACATATGCATAAACCACATGCATTCGTCACGTAACCATGAAAATTTGCATAAACCACATGCATTTGTCACGTAACCATGAAAATTTGCATAAACCACATGCATTCGTCACGTAAAAATGTAGACCGAAAAAGATTTTAGGCACGTGGAAGTCAACAGTTAATCAGATCCAGAAGTCAATGATCTTGTGTGCGTGTGTTGAATGAGAGAGAAAGAAAGAGAGAGATGAGAGACAAGCTGTGAAATTGTATGAAAAAGAGGTTAAATTTGAGAACAGTTTTTATGATTGGGCAAACTAATAACAAGAACTACCAATCAGTATCTTCGGCATCTTCTTAATTTACGAGAGAGAGAGAGAGAGAGAGATAGTGAGAGAGAGATAGTGAGAGAGAGAGAGTGAGAGAATCGGAGTGTCAAAAAACAGGGAAGCAAATATAGCAAGTGTAGCAGATAGTGTCTAAAGAAATGTCACTTGAACATGTAAGAATGAAGTTGAGAGGACGAAGGATTTGGGGACATATTTGTTGCAAGAATAGATCTTCCAATAGAATTAATGAATTAAAAGTGTAAGTCATCAGTCAAACTGTTCCACCAGTTTGAGTATTTAGGGCTACAGAAGACGTTGTGATAACCAATTTATAAATGCAGATTTTTTTTTTAATCGGAAGGGTCCGGGACGCGTTACTGTAAGCTTTGTTTAAGAAATGAAACTCACTAACTTCACAACACCATAGTCAGATTAACCTGGTGCTTTTTTTAAAAATTCTCTTGAATTTTTCATTAAGATTATTAGTAGAGAACAGGTTAGTAAAGAGTCTCACGTCTTAATTATACCACTCCTAATTGTCTTTCTCTCTGTCTGTCTATCTATCTGTCTGTCTGTCTGTCTGTCTGTCTGTCTGTCTGTCTGTCTGTCTATCTATCTCTCTGTCTGTCTGTCTGTCTATCTCTCTGTCTGTCTGTCTGTCTGTCTGTCTGTCTGTCTGTCTATCTATCTATCTATCGAGTGGAATGGCGCTCCATAGTAGCCCACCGTCGATGCGGAGACGGCACTCAATGATGAGGATGAAAAGACACAACAGCCTACTATAAGTAACCTTGGAGGGGAAAATACAAGGTTAATACAAGGTAATATTGGAAGGGAAAATATAAAGTTAATACTAGGTAATATTGGAAGGGAAAATATAAAGTTAATACAAGGTAATATTGGAAGGGAAAATATAAAGTTAATACAAGGTAATATTGGAAGGGAAAATATAAAGTTAATACAAGGTAATATTGGAAGGGAAAATATAAAGTTAATACAAGGTAATATTGGAAGGGAAAATATAAAGTTAATACAAGGTAATATTGGAAGGGAAATATAAAGTTAATACAAGGTAATATTGGAAGGGAAAATATAAAGTTAATACAAGGTAATATTGGAAGGGAAAATATAAAGTTAAAAAGTCAGAGGCAGACCAAGACTAACATGGACGGGTAACATCAAAAGATGGATAAGTCAACATATGACAATCTGCACCATCAAAGCAAGAGACAGAGCGGAATGGCGCGCCATGGTAGCCAACCTTCGATGCGGAGACGGCACTCAATGATGATGATGATTAACGATTACGATTTCCCATGTTCATGGTTAGATATATACATTTCCCATGTTCATGGTTAGATATATACATTTGCAATGTTCATGGTTAGATATATACATTTACCATGTTCATGGTTAGATATATACATTTCCCATGTTCATGGTTAGATATATACATTTCCCATGTTCATGGTTAGATATATACATTTACCATCCATTTATCTGTTAACAATTATGGTCTGCTGCATATATCACGTGATTTAGCTTGCGACTTCATTATTTCCCCATCAAAAGCGTGGGACATTTGTAATTTCCCCGTGTGTGTCTGTGTGAGGCTAATTCCTGCTAGTAGATATGTTCTTCTTGTCGTATACGTCTTGCCCGCAGAGTTGTCTCAGCCTCTGCTAATCACGATTTATGCGGTTGCCTTTTATTGACTTTCATTCTAGTAGCAGTGGATATCTTGTGTTACGTGCCGCCCCCACGTACGATTTCACTGCATTTGTCGCGCCTGAAAAAAACTTGGAAAGTTCAACAGGAAACACAGCTTTAATTGGCGCATTCTTGGTGGTACCAAACACGTCTCGCATAGCCGTGTTTATTTACACTAAAACGTGCACTCATTTGTATTTCGTATCCGCTAAGAAATCACGCACAGTGATCTATAAAGTGTTGAGTATTAACGTTATTGGTAGCAAATAATAATAAATAAATATTATTAAATAGGGAAACTTCCGAGGCAATAATAGGGAATAATAGAAGGGAAAGGTATTTGTTAGCACTCGGAAAAAATGACAAATAAACAACAACAGAAAAAAACAAAGAACAATATATGGTTCATTATATTATTATTTGTCTCCAGTATATAACCACTGGAAGCAACTATTCGTGCAGTTTCGTCCTATAAATGTTTGTCTGCAACACAAGTATTCAGCCCTACTGGGAGATACTTGCCTTAATAGGAAAGTACAAAAATTCAATTTATTTCCTATCTGTGATTGTAACCCTATGCTATAGTCATGGGAACGCCTTCGTGTAAGACACTCACAATAGCTAATTTTTTAATTAGCTGAGTGGCTGTGTACCAAGCGTTCGGCTTCTCGTGGCAAGGCGCAGTGCCATGGAGTACGGGTTCGATCCTGCTTCGGACCATATATTGTTCTTTGTTTTTTTCTGTTGTTGTTTATTTGTCATTTTTTCCGAGTGCTAACACATACCTTTTCCTTCTATTATTCCCTATAAACGTTATTCCTTGAGTAGAATTGAAGAAATTGGTCACAGGAACAATGCTCTAAACGTTCAACGTTCAGCATTCAAACCGTCACACAGAAAAGCATAACTTGCTGGTTTAAGTAGATTTTCGTCTTCTAAGTGCTGTCCATCCATCAAACAGACCTATTCCCACCCGCTGCTAAAAAGGGCGTTAAGTTGGCGCAGTTGCGTTGTGATATAATACCTGTGTCTTTCGTCCCAAGACATCTGACTTCAGCATGGAAGTTTTGAAATACCTGCTTGCTATCCTTCTTTCAATACTACTCACTTGATCAGGCAGGTTAGTTAATCTTTTATCAGGCCCTCCACGTGGAAATTTAATAGAACCTTGATTAGTTTCGGTTAGCTTATCATGACTCATACTGTTGTAGAATTGTTATTGTTGTTGAGCATATGTTATTATTTGTTTATCTTGTTACTGGTACTTTCATTCGATAGAAGGACACACATAACTCATCATCATTTTGAACAAAATATAAGTCTTTATTATTAACAACCACATGCTTTGGCAAAATGTTTCTGGTACAATCAACAAAGTTCTTGAGTTTTATTATTAATCTTAACGTTACTTTAGCGTTACTTTGTAGAGCCTATCGTCGGTGTTTATAACAAGTAACTTCCCTGATCGTAATAAAGTTCTTTGGCAATCTATGTATAGTGGCTAGCTTGAAATCCTATTGTTCTAATTATATAATCTCCTCTCTGCTGTGGTCTGTACGTGCGTTGTAGAATCTCCAAGAAATCTCTTGTGATGGGGGTTAACTCTTTATAGTAACTCTATGTACCAATCCTGAGGAACTTACTAACTTCTATACTCAAGTTACGATAGTTCGTCCTCTCAAAACTATTATCAATCCTAAGTCCAAAAACTGTATGTCTCAAAATCTCTAAGCGAACTGTCTAATCTAACTAACTGCTAATCCTATCTTCGGCCTTGAGGCAGGTATTTAATCTCCTTTACTACATTCTGGTTTTTCCACCTTTTTTCCACTCAGTGTTCTTGTTCTTTTCTTCCTGTGCACTACGAGAGCAGCAGCAGGAGAAGTATATATCTAGTGATAGGACCCCCAAAAGTGCCTTTGAAGGCACATAAATCCTTATATAAATAGTCTACACGCAGATCGAGGCACATTTTTTGGTGCGGTTTTTCCTTATATGAGAGTCTACCGTTTTTTTCCTTATATGAGAGTCTACCCGCCCATTTTTGTTCCGGTGACCTCTCGTGGCGGTGGTGGTGACCTCTTGTTGACCTCTCGGGTGAGCGCTCGTGGTGACCTCCCGCGGCGGTGGTGAAGGGGTGGTGAAGGGGTGGTGGTGAAGGGGTGGTGAAGGGGCGGTGGTGGTATCATAAATCTATTATATTCTTTGTACTTTCAATGGTTCCGTAACTTTCATAAATCTATTATATTCTTTGTACTTTCAATGGTTCCGTAACTTTCATAATCTATTCTTTCTTTATACTCTCAGGCAATAAAAAAACAGTGACAAGTTTATTTATTGTTTTTTAAAAACTTCCTTTAGAATTAAAGGTAACAGCTTAGGCCGTTACACACGCTACACGCCAAAGGCGAAACACCGCGTTAATTAAGCGAGAGATCAAAGAGCTCGGTACACGCGCAGCCGCGAAGACGTGCAGCGAAGACGCGCAGCAAGGGGCCGCAAGATCAAAGAGCTCGGTAGATGCGCAGCGACCTCGCGCAGCGAGGGGGCCGCGTTTAACGTTAAGCGCGATCAAAGAATCCGCCTCCCGTGAGTACTTACTTCCCGTTAGACGGTAAGTGTTCATCAGGAGAGTCATTTAACAGGGGAATTTCACGATACCGATGTTTTAATGTGAGATGCTTGGGGGTAATTAATATCTTTGCGCCGTTTCGTGTTCAAAGACCGTGTTTCGCTGTGAAAAGTTTTGATTGAATGTTTGAGTGCCAGACTGGCCAGGGCTACGTTAATGACTTTTTTATCATCTGAAGATTAGAATACCACTTAGCAGGGGAATTTTACTGGGTGGTTGTTTTAATGTGAGATGTTTAGGGGAAATTAACACTGACAAGTTTATTTATTTATTGTTTTATTCGTATATATCTCACAATAGATAACACAGGGGTAGACAATAATGTATTGTTTAACTATTGTACATTATAGACAAGTATAATACATAAGAAACAAAGTAGTTTATTTACAAGTGTTATACATGATAGTGTTAAATCGATAAAGGGGAGGTGGTCACGTTGTCAGAATGGACCTGTCGCTTGATGGGGTGAGGTAGTAAGTTGGAAGTTGTAGTAGTAGGTTAGAAGTTGGCGTGTATTAGAGGAAGTTGGTTGTGGAGGTAGTTGGTAGTAGAAGTTGTAGTAGTGAAAGTTGTAGTTGTAGACGTAGTCGGTGTAGAAGTTGTAGTAGTGAAAGTTGTAGTAGAACAGGGGACGACGTTCAAATTAACAGACGACGACTTTTATTCGACTGACTCAACAAGCAAAGACCAAAACGTTACTCCCAAACCAACGAAAGCTTAGACTTTGGAGTTCTATATCTTTAGCACTTCAACGAATAACAGACAACAGTAATGGTGAACCTTACAGATAAGAAAACTTAGTTCCAAACCCCAAAATTTCGTCTCATAACTAAAAAGTTGAACTCAAAACATTAAAAATCTAGGTCCAAAGTCAAAATAGTTAGACACGGTAGGGCAAAAGGGCATATTCTTTCCAACCAATACTCCATATTCTTCCACACATCTGCATCTCGAAGCCTTCGAATTTATATTCAATGTTTGGCTACTGACAATGTGGCAGTCATTTCGTTGTAATGGTCATCTCGTTGTAACAGACACGTATGTCATGTCGTTGTAACAGACACGTATGCCATGTCATTTTATCAGAGACGTATGGTATGTCGTTGTAATAGCCATGTCGTTGTATCAGTCATGTCGATGTAGTAGACACGTATGTCATGTCAATGTAACAGTCATGTCAATGTAACAGTCATGTCAATGTAACAGTCATTTCGTTGTAATAGTCATCTCGTTGTAACAGTCACGTATGTCATGTCGTTTTATCAGAGACGTATGGTATGTCGTGATGGACGAATGTAGGTTGTCGACTGTGTCGAGATGGACGAATGTAGGTTGTCGACTGGGCCATGATGGATCATGTAGGTTGTCGACTGGGCCATGATGGATCATGTAGGTTGTCGACTGGGCCATGATGGATCATGTAGGTTGTCGACTGGGCCATGATGGATCATGTAGATTGTCGACTGTGCCATGATGGATGATGTAGATTGTCGACTGTGCCATGATGGATGAATGTAGGTTGTCGACTGTGCCATGATGCTTGTATGTAGGTTGTCAACTGTGCCATGATGGATGAATGTAGGTTGTCTAGTGTCGCATGATGGTTATATGTATGTTGTCTAATGTGCCATGATGGATGAATATAGGTTTTCTAGTGTGTCGGGATGGCTGAATGTAGGTTCTGTCTAGTGTGTCGTGATGAGTGTATGTAGATTGTCTAGTGTGCCATGATGGTTGTATGTAATTGTCGAGTATGCTCCAACAAATCACCGCGCCATTTAAACTTCTTTGAACACAATGGACACAGATGTTCACCAGAAGAAACTTCATTATGAGAAACCATCTGGAGAAAATCCAATAACCCTTTCGTCAACCATATTTAACATACCTAGTTTAACTTCATCAAACATCAAGCTCAACAATACTTAGCATGCCTACTTTAAAAACATCGATACAATTGAATAATCTTTTATCGATAAGCCTTAACGTACTTTAAGAGAAAATATTCCAACTTACAGTGTAAAATAGAATCTCAATCCGTTAGAATGAATAGTAACTTTCCTTGAAGCAACCAAACTTATAACACGAAAGCCCTGAAGGGTCTTGTTTAAATATAGCCTGGTAACAAATGAATACATTATCCAATCAGCGAGTGATTATGCCAACATCGACTGATATCTGGATTAACCAATTAGAGAAGAGCATTAACATTGGAGGCGGAGCAAAGAAATGACTGACATCTGTATTATAACCATTCAGAAAAGAGCATTAACATGGGAGGCGGAGCAAAGAAATGGCTGACATCTGTATTATAACCAGTCAGAAAAGAGCATTACTATGAACGGCAGAGTGATTAACCAATTATAGAAGAGCGTAACTTTGAAAACGGTTCCAGTTCCATCTTAAGGTAAATGAATTGGTCGGGTTCTCATCGAGGATCGTGGGCGTTTCTGGTCCATAGAATGTGTTTGGATAAACTTATGTAGGAGTTTATGTTCCTGGGGGTTGATATTATTCACACATATGATAAGGCGTATAAGAAACATTCCAAGTTTTATAAAACTATGGCTAACCTAGTATATACATTATCGGAGAGAAATGAGCTGTTATTTACTGGAATAATTCAGCGAGTCGGTGGTCATGATATCTACGCCACGTTTGTAACCATCGTTATCGAAATACTTTCAGATCGAATTCGCAATTTCGGTCGTCTTGTTGTTCTATATACCCTCGCCTATCGATTAGTTAAGAATCATATCAAAGACATGTTCGACTCTGATTCCGACATTTGTGTTTTAGAAACGGCCTTTGGTACTTGGACCGGTGTTATCATCGGAAGAGAATTTGGAGAGTGGTTACTAAAAGAAGGTAGTTTGGAAAATTTTCTAGACCTCTCTAACGAAGAAGCTACAACACTGTGGACTCTACTTCGCAACAGCCTTTGGTCTTTAAGAGCTTTACCTAGAAATGTTTATCTGTGAGTTTATATATTTTCCCTAATAAAAGTTTGGTAACCCCACAGCATTTGTTACTGCCTTACAATATTGTTTACCAGGTCACGACACCCTCTCACACTGATGATGAGGGTTGTCCTGTAGTAGGCCTGCGATTGTAATAAGAATGGTTTGCTCCAGCTTTGAAATCTGAAATTTTCACAAAAAGAGATGGTGTTACTCAGTTCCCCTATAATGGGGATGTTGAGTTACTAAAAATAGATTTTGATCTCTGATGCAATACCTGATTAGTTACTAAAAATAGAATGTGACCTATGATCCAATAACAGAATACTCATTGCCCTGGTGACCAATTGAGACTGATGGAAAAGTGAATTCCCAGTCATAGAAAAGTATGTTGTCACGATAGGTGTGTCAATAACAAGGAATAAAAAAATCATTAAAGACATCCTAATTAAGTTGTGAAATTTTGGTGGTTGAGAGATAAATCTGAAGATAAGCACATCAAACTATAAGAACAAGGAAACAATCGTATATTACACACTCTTAGAGCCAGTGTTAAGTTAACACGTATTTAGTTAAAATAGAAGGTTATAAATTGAGTAGAGGTAAACTTATACCTTATGGCTCATACACTTTTTCGAAGAAACTAATTAAAATTAAAATAAGTCAAATAAAAACAAACAAATATGATCTTTTTATAATGTTTATTTTCACAATAAAACTAGACAACACATGTTACACGTTCAAATGTTTATAATTGAACAATGATGCTTTAAATAGTGCAAATATGGATACAAATCATCTAAAAAAGTACACATATAACAACATAGTCATGTGTTTAATGCTTAAATTACAAGTTTACGTGGTCTCCCACGTGGTTTTTTAAATACACAAGGATCGCAAAATTTAACACAATTTTGTTTATTGTTCTTAATAACATAAGATCCATCAGTTATATTAGTGATCGAACGGGGGTCAATTCGTTTGTGAGCTGTGTCTGTGAGAACAGTCGAAAGATCACTCTGTTGATATTGGAAGTCGTCATAAAAGGAAGGAGCAGCGATCGACCACTCACCCTCATTGGCTGTTTGTTCTCTGTCATAGTCTGAGCGAAATGTAGAAGCTCCATCAGTGGTTGCTTGTATACTGTCACACTCATTGGCCGTTTGTTCTCGGGCATAGTCTGAGCGAAATGTAGAAGCTCCATCAGTGGTTGCTTGTATACTGTCACACTCAGATGAGAGAATCGTAGACGCATCACCTGTGGCTACTTGTAGTCTGTCACACTCTGAGAGAATCGTAGACTTCAGACCCACTAAAGTCTCAAATTTAGGCTGTGTTAGTGTTATACCGTAACGTGTTAGGAATTTCAACCCCGTTGTGCCATCGTATTTTCTAAGATGAATTAAAGTCTTTGCTCGATATCTCGAAACTGAGACAGCCTTCAAACCATTCTTCTGTAGAGGTTTTACATACTCGCCATTACGAGCGGCATAGAAAAAAGCACCATCACAGTCAACATTAACAGCGGAATCACACATATCCATTCTAACGGACTCCATTCTAAAAAGCACACGACTTGGTAGCAGGGCTCTGACTTTCTGTATGTAGCAGCACTGAGAACGGCTGCCCTTTATACCCTGTAACAAGGGGGGCGTGGTCAGTCTATTTATAGTAACCAATGGAATACGTTCTATTTATAGTAACTGATACAATACGTCATTGGACGTGATGAGACATGTTCAGAGAGCGGCCATCTTTGATGAATCATGGGAAGTTTGTCCCACGAGGCCGATGTATCCATGGAGTCATCAAAACAAATGATGATCCAGAGGGCGGGGCCTACACTGACAAGTTGGAGACAAACTCGAGTATAGCATGTTATGTTCATTAGAGGGAAGTATTCTTGTGAACACAGGATTGGGCTTGACAAGTAAAATATCAACTAAACTTTAGTTTCTATTACTTCTGAAATACTTTTTAGAATCTTGGCTCTGTGATCAATAGCTAGGATGGGGGAAATAATTTTGCCACATTCTTGTATACGGTTTATGAAGCGCTCCTTGTCTATAGAAAACTGCTGCCAAGAATAATTGGGTTCGTCATTTTCATCATCGTGGATTGTTAAAACAATCGTTTCTTCACAAAAATGAACCTAGAAGAAACGAGACAATTTAGGTTTAAAAGCCAGCAAAAACTTCTAAATGAAAAACACGTTATAATAAAATATCTCTGCACAACTCTGTAGCTCATGTTATTTCTCTTTGTTTCCCTCTGTCTTTTCACCCCTCACATTTTCAAGTTGGTACAAGTTATTACAGCGGTTCTCATTACAAGTCACAACATCCAAGTATTGGATATCTCTTTCGCTTCTCACCTAGTAACCTATTGTCCATGAGTCTCTTGGGTAATTTAAACCTGCTTCTACGTAAAATTTACTCTACTCCACCTCCAGAGGATAACACTTCAAAAGATTTACCAGTATTAATATTATTCCACTTGTCTTTTTCTTTGATGTTACAGTTACTTCTTTATGGTATCAAGGATGAGTCCTTTATTTTTTTCGGTTTCCTTTACTATAACGTCAATCATTACTAGCAACTAGTTTCACAATTTTCATTACATGTGGAAATTTACTATTTATCATCATCAATAAAGATAATGTCTCTACTAGTTGTGTAATAACCCAGTAATAAAGATAACGAAGGCGAAACAGAATATCAAAATCAAAAGGTAAACTCGACTCCAAAGCAATTACTTACCTTGGTAGCTCTATCGTTTAGTGTATCACCTTGCTGGCTGCAAGCGTATTGTTCGTTCCACGTTGCGTTAATTTGTTCAAAATAAATATCATGTTCAAAGATTTGTATATCTCTATTATCAGTCGAGGAGTGGTTGTTAATTATTTCAGTTGGAATCTCCAGTCTTCCAGCTCCCTGATTTTGAGAGCCGGTGATGTAGGTGTCAGAGGTTTCACTAGAGTTTAAAAACCTTTCATGTATATTTGTCTTTTTGAAAATTGAGTCTAAAGTTAAACCATTATTAAAATTACCACTAGGCCATATTGTCGTGGTTTGCGTGCTCATTGACAAATCACTATCTTCATCACTATCTTCCTCTTCTGAACTTGAGTTTATTCGAAAAAGTAGATGAGCCATAAGATATAAGTTTACCTCTACTCAATTTATAACCTTCTATTTTAACTAAATACGTGTTAACTTAACACTGGCTCTAAGAGTGTGTAATATACGATTGTTTCCTTGTTCTTATAGTTTGATGTGCTTATCTTCAGATTTATCTCTCAACCACCAAAATTTCACAACTTAATTAGGATGTCTTTAATGATTTTTTTATTCCTTGTTATTGACACACCTATCGTGACAACATACTTTTCTATGACTGGGAATTCACTTTTCCATCAGTCTCAATTGGTCACCAGGGCAATGAGTATTCTGTTATTGGATCATAGGTCACATTCTATTTTTAGTAACTAATCAGGTATTGCATCAGAGATCAAAATCTATTTTTAGTAACTCAACATCCCCATTATAGGGGAACTGAGTAACACCATCTCTTTTTGTGAAAATTTCAGATTTCAAAGCTGGAGCAAACCATTCTTATTACAATCGCAGGCCTACTACAGGACAACCCTCATCATCAGTGTGAGAGGGTGTCGTGACCTGGTAAACAATATTGTAAGGCAGTAACAAATGCTGTGGGGTTACCAAACTTTTATTAGGGAAAATATATAAACTCACAGATAAACATTTCTAGGTAAAGCTCTTAAAGACCAAAGGCTGTTGCGAAGTAGAGTCCACAGTGTTGTAGCTTCTTCGTTAGAGAGGTCTAGAAAATTTTCCAAACTACCTTCTTTTAGTAACCACTCTCCAAATTCTCTTCCGATGATAACACCGGTCCAAGTACCAAAGGCCGTTTCTAAAACACAAATGTCGGAATCAGAGTCGAACATGTCTTTGATATGATTCTTAACTAATCGATAGGCGAGGGTATATAGAACAACAAGACGACCGAAATTGCGAATTCGATCTGAAAGTATTTCGATAACGATGGTTACAAACGTGGCGTAGATATCATGACCACCGACTCGCTGAATTATTCCAGTAAATAACAGCTCATTTCTCTCCGATAATGTATATACTAGGTTAGCCATAGTTTTATAAAACTTGGAATGTTTCTTATACGCCTTATCATATGTGTGAATAATATCAACCCCCAGGAACATAAACTCCTACATAAGTTTATCCAAACACATTCTATGGACCAGAAACGCCCACGATCCTCGATGAGAACCCGACCAATTCATTTACCTTAAGATGGAACTGGAACCGTTTTCAAAGTTACGCTCTTCTATAATTGGTTAATCACTCTGCCGTTCATAGTAATGCTCTTTTCTGACTGGTTATAATACAGATGTCAGCCATTTCTTTGCTCCACCTCCCATGTTAATGCTCTTTTCTGAATGGTTATAATACAGATGTCAGTCATTTCTTTGCTCCGCCTCCAATGTTAATGCTCTTCTCTAATTGGTTAATCCAGATATCAGTCGATGTTGGCATAATCACTCGCTGATTGGATAATGTATTCATTTGTTACCAGGCTATATTTAAACAAGACCCTTCAGGGCTTTCGTGTTATAAGTTTGGTTGCTTCAAGGAAAGTTATAATTCATTCTAACGGATTGAGATTCTATTTTACACTGTAAGTTGGAATATTTTCTCTTAAAGTACGTTAAGGCTTATCGATAAAAGATTATTCAATTGTATCGATGTTTTTAAAGTAGGCATGCTAAGTATTGTTGAGCTTGATGTTTGATGAAGTTAAACTAGGTATGTTAAATATGGTTGACGAAAGGGTTATTGGATTTTCTCCAGATGGTTTCTCATAATGAAGTTTCTTCTGGTGAACATCTGTGTCCATTGTGTTCAAAGAAGTTTAAATGGCGCGGTGATTTGTTGGAGCATACTCGACAATTACATACAACCATCATGGCACACTAGACAATCTACATACACTCATCACGACACACTAGACAGAACCTACATTCAGCCATCCCGACACACTAGAAAACCTACATTCATCCATCATGGCACATTAGACAACATACATATAACCATCATGCGACACTAGACAACCTACATTCATCCATCATGGCACAGTTGACAACCTACATACAAGCATCATGGCACAGTCGACAACCTACATTCATCCATCATGGCACAGTCGACAATCTACATCATCCATCATGGCACAGTCGACAATCTACATGATCCATCATGGCCCAGTCGACAACCTACATGATCCATCATGGCCCAGTCGACAACCTACATGATCCATCATGGCCCAGTCGACAACCTACATGATCCATCATGGCCCAGTCGACAACCTACATTCGTCCATCTCGACACAGTCGACAACCTACATTCGTCCATCACGACATACCATACGTCTCTGATAAAACGACATGACATACGTGACTGTTACAACGAGATGACTATTACAACGAAATGACTGTTACATTGACATGACTGTTACATTGACATGACTGTTACATTGACATGACATACGTGTCTACTACATCGACATGACTGATACAACGACATGGCTATTACAACGACATACCATACGTCTCTGACAAAATGACATGGCATACGTGTCTGTTACAACGACATGACATACGTGTCTGTTACAACGAGATGGCCATTACAACGAAATGACTGCCACATTGTCAGTAGCCAAACATTGAATATAAATTCGAAGGCTTCGAGATGCAGATGTGTAGAAGAATAGGGAGTATTGGTTGGAAAGAATATGCCCTTTTGCCCTACCGTGTCTAACTATTTTGACTTTGGACCTAGATTTTTAATGTTTTGAGTTCAACTTTTTAGTTATGAGACGAAATTTTGGGGTTTGGAACTAAGTTTTCTTATCTGTAAGGTTCACCATTACTGTTGTCTGTTATTCGTTGAAGTGCTAAAGATATAGAACTCCAAAGTCTAAGCTTTCGTTGGTTTGGGAGTAACGTTTTGGTCTTTGCTTGTTGAGTCAGTCGAATAAAAGTCGTCGTCTGTTAATTTGAACGTCGTCCCCTGTTCTACTACAACTTTCACTACTACAACTTCTACACCGACTACGTCTACAACTACAACTTTCACTACTACAACTTCTACTACCAACTACCTCCACAACCAACTTCCTCTAATACACGCCAACTTCTAACCTACTACTACAACTTCCAACTTACTACCTCACCCCATCAAGCGACAGGTCCATTCTGACAACGTGACCACCTCCCCTTTATCGATTTAACACTATCATGTATAACACTTGTAAATAAACTACTTTGTTTCTTATGTATTATACTTGTCTATAATGTACAATAGTTAAACAATACATTATTGTCTACCCCTGTGTTATCTATTGTGAGATATATACGAATAAAACAATAAATAAATAAACTTGTCAGTGTTAATTTCCCCTAAACATCTCACATTAAAACAACCACCCAGTAAAATTCCCCTGCTAAGTGGTATTCTAATCTTCAGATGATAAAAAAGTCATTAACGTAGCCCTGGCCAGTCTGGCACTCAAACATTCAATCAAAACTTTTCACAGCGAAACACGGTCTTTGAACACGAAACGGCGCAAAGATATTAATTACCCCCAAGCATCTCACATTAAAACATCGGTATCGTGAAATTCCCCTGTTAAATGACTCTCCTGATGAACACTTACCGTCTAACGGGAAGTAAGTACTCACGGGAGGCGGATTCTTTGATCGCGCTTAACGTTAAACGCGGCCCCCTCGCTGCGCGAGGTCGCTGCGCATCTACCGAGCTCTTTGATCTTGCGGCCCCTTGCTGCGCGTCTTCGCTGCACGTCTTCGCGGCTGCGCGTGTACCGAGCTCTTTGATCTCTCGCTTAATTAACGCGGTGTTTCGCCTTTGGCGTGTAGCGTGTGTAACGGCCTAAGCTGTTACCTTTAATTCTAAAGGAAGTTTTTAAAAAACAATAAATAAACTTGTCACTGTTTTTTTATTGCCTGAGAGTATAAAGAAAGAATAGATTTATGAAAGTTACGGAACCATTGAAAGTACAAAGAATATAATAGATTTATGAAAGTTACGGAACCATTGAAAGTACAAAGAATATAATAGATTTATGAAAGTTACGGAACCATTGAAAGTACAAAGAATATAATAGATTTATGAAAGTTACGGAACCATTGAAAGTACAAAGAATATAATAGATTTATGATACCACCACCACCCCTTCACCACCCCTTCACCACCACCCCTTCACCACCCCTTCACCACCGCCGCGGGAGGTCACCACGAGCGCTCACCCGAGAGGTCAACAAGAGGTCACCACCACCGCCACGAGAGGTCACCGGAACAAAAATGGGCGGGTAGACTCTCATATAAGGAAAAAAACGGTAGACTCTCATATAAGGAAAAACCGCACCAAAAAATGTGCCTCGATCTGCGTGTAGACTATTTATATAAGGATTTATGTGCCTTCAAAGGCACTTTTGGGGGTCCTATCACTAGATATATACTACTAGCAGGAGAATTAAACATTTTTTTACATTATCGTGGATTCCCTGGGCATTGCCTTTATTTCCTCTAGTGTTAGTATTCTTAAATTAAAACTAAAATTTAAATTTAAATTGTTCTAATTGTTCTACCGTAAGAGCTTAATTACGGTACTTATTTAACTATCATGGACTACATTCTGTTTGATGTACACCCTCAGCTTCGTGGGCGAAAAAGTGATCCAAAATTTGTGCAGTCGGGTCTTTTGTTTTCTGGTAAGACAACCCCTGTTTCTTGAATACAGGAGTGGTCTATCTTGGGAACTTGCTAAGACTATCAACCCACTAATTGTTTGTCTGACCACCGCCTGTCGATTGCCGTGAAGCCTCGACAACATCTGTCGATCACTCCTATAACAAACAGCCATTGGCCTCATAGAAGAACCTAAGTTTTCCCCAAAATTTACTTTGATCTACCACTCTTGTTATCATTTGATCTTCCTAACTAGAGAGAACTCACCGCTGAACATAACAAGTCCATGCGGTTGTGATTACATCACCTTGTCGGCCGTTTACTCAGAATATTTCAGGGTTCTACCAATGATAGCAATTTCATGTCAACAGGTGTGCCGACAGGTGTTTCCTTATCTCAGCACCTGTTCGTACGGTGTCCATCGCTATTCTTCGTTGCCTTACGTAACTTCACCGGCCAGCGGAGAAAGCTGTCTGGGTTTCCGCATTCAAATTGAACACCTGTCATCTCTTCCGCGCAATCTCATTACTTGCTGCGCCTCGGCGTCTGAATTCGGTGAACTAACTTACGCTCGCCAATTCTGAAGTTTCCATTGTTATTCTGCACCAACCTCAACTTATTCTTCCTAACACATTCGTCATATTCTTCTCCTATTTTTCCTCTTTATCATTCTTGGGTTAGTCACACTATCACAATACAATCAGCTATAAGTCGTTGACCGCTTTTAGCCCAGACACTGATGGACGTCGTGTCGGTTCCTCCATATCATTACCACGGCGATGATAATTCCATACATCATAATAAATGGTCCAGATAAAGACATACATTTACCTTGCAGCGTTCCCGCATTAAACGTTAACTATCATGAAGTGCCATTTCACTCTTAATAGCCAGGCAGGTCATAGCAGGTAAATAAAACAAAACTAACAAAACTATCTGGAACTGTAATAAATTTGAAGAAATGAGAACGTAATTAAGACAGCAAGAAAAAAAAATCTTATTTTCTTTAACGTAATATTTCTTGTATTTAGACAAAAAAACTATCATTGTAATTGTACGTTGTTCGTGAGTACCTCGATTCCGTGGCTGATCACGCTAGAATAGAGTTACCAGATGTCAGGATATCGCCGGATGTGTCCTGCTGTTAAGGTTTGTTTAATGCTTCTAGCCATGCGTTTGCCTTAACATAAACTTAAGATTTGAACATCAAAACTAGATATGAACATCAAAAAGACTAAAACTATGATCATAAACAAAGAAAATACTCAAAACCCACAAGTGGATATCAAAATTGAAGGAATAGACCTTGAGACAGTTCAAAACTACAACTACCTTGGACATACTATAACCAGTGATGGAAAATGTACAACTGAAATAAACAAAAGAATAGGAATGGCAAAAAGTAATTTTAATGTTATGAAGGACATACTAACATCAAAACAAATAACACCAAAGCTAAAACTAAGAATAGCAAAATGTTACATCTTCTCAATATTCCTATATGGTGCTGAAACATGGACATTAGACAAGAAAACAGAACAGAGAATTGAAGCCTTCGAAATGTGGATTTATAGAAGAATAGATAGAATTGGATGGAAGGAAAAGAAAACAAACGATGAAGTCTTAAAACAACTAAAAATGAAAAGAGAACTTCTGAACACAATTAGAACAAGACAAATGCGATTCTTAGGTCATGTTAAAAGACACAACAGCCTACTGAAAGTAATCCTGGAGGGGAAAATACACGGTAAAAGAGGCAGAGGCAGACCAAGATTAACATGGACGAGTAACATCAAAAGAAGGACAAATCAACCGATGACAACCTGCACCATCAAAGCAAGAGATAGAGCAGAATGGCGCTCCATGGTAGCCAACCTTCGTTGCGGAGACGGCACTCAATGATGATGATGAAGATTTGAACAAACAATTTTCGTCCAACCATTATGCCTTTTTTATGTGTAAGAACTCATTTTTCTATTCGGTAAACCTGCTATGGAAGATCTCGACACAATGGTTAAGTAATATAAGTGTTAGGTCATGTGTTATGTAGTAATAAAAAAAATATGAAATGTATCTGGTCAACGACATAAACATGTTTACTTGCCAAGCTGCCTAGATATTGTACATTGTAGTTTATGGCTTAAAAACGATGAAACCACTAAATGTACGTTCAATACTGAAACTGGCATATTAACTGCACTTTACTTATTAAAAAAAAAAACATGTGGTATAAGAAGAAGGTGGAAAGGAGAAATGAGGTATATTGTTTGGAAGGGATGTTCATAAAATAATATTCTGCGACCAATCTGGTGATCTATTTCTTTCTCGTTTCAGTTTTTTTTTTAAATCAGGCAAGAATGGGATTAGGTTTCTTTTCTTTTAAAACCTCTTGGATGTTGTCTTTTTTTCTATATAATTTTTTTTCTATCTGTTTCTAGTTATTTGAAATGGTCAACAACATTGTCATTGTATAGATTGACTCTTATTGACTAAGACAATGTTATAATGCCATTCTGTTTTCACTAGGTTCATTGTTTTCTCTCATTGACAGTAAAGCGATCCAATTGGATGAGATACATGTTGTACAAATTCCCGAGAGAAACGAACGAATATTTAGTATAATTTTTATCTCCAAAAGTTTTTAAAAAATGTAACTTTGTACAATCAGAGAAGGCTACGAATACCAGGTTGCTATTGTTTTTACTAGTAACAGTTGTCAGGTACCAACAAGCAACTCAAGCATCAACACAGATCATCATTAACAAGCGACATGCCTGCTGGCGTAGGTGATCATGTCTCTCCACAACTCTCGATCTAGACATTTATTTATAAAGTTTATTGTTGACCTTCTGCCAAGCCATTACCTTAAGCTGTCTGTATTTATGCTCTTTGCTTCACTCTATCTTTTCGTCCCTCAATGTTCCCAGTTGTCGCAATACATTCCAGCTGTTCCTTTGTCATAACGTGGACAACAATGATGAATGTTTCTTCCTAATATTGGAAATTAGTTCTCTCTTTGTTTTGGCCTCTTTCAGAACATTTTCACTACTCTTCTTAGCTACTCATGGTACTCTCAACATTTTTCTGTAAACCCACATTTCTACAGTCTCGAGTGATTTTCTTGTCTGTTGTCCTATTGCCCATGATTCAAATCCATATATTAAGAATGGCTCCACATACTATTTAAGTACTCATTTTCTTGTTTCTATTGTCAAAAATGGATTGCTCAGTATTTTTTTTTACTTCTTTGGAAAGCTGCATTTGCCTCAGCCATTCTGCATCTCACTTCTGTTGTACATCTACCATCCGAGGTTAACCTTGTTTCCAGGTATTTAAATTCATTTATTTTTTAAAAATATTGTTCCACTTGCGTTTATTGTGCATTGCAATGATGTCTTTTCCTTTGTAGCAGCAATTACTTGTTTCTTTTTTCTATTGATCCCGACTTTTTTGGGTTATGTTTTGTTTTGGGCAATTGTTTTGGCAAAATGATTGCGATGATCTGAACAATTTCACCCATTCTCTTCGTGATGGCGATACAAGTAATACTGAGAGCAGCAGAAGGATTTAAAAAAGGATCCGACCTTGGAGATGGGTACCTCACGCCACCACTTAAAGCATGTATGGTTGGCACCACGGTTCTAGCGTCAGAAGAGGGCCACGCCCAAAGGATGCACCAACGTCGAGACGAGCTCATCGTGTGGTGCCGGATGAGGTTAAAAAAAAAAAGTCAGGAAGTCTTTCCATCAGACGAGGAAAGACCAAGAAAGTCACATTCTGTGGAGCAAACCAGAGGATCCCAACTGTCCTAGAGGAGCCAATAGTCTAGGCAGAGAGTATAAAGCCCCAAAGAAAAACACGAAGGCCGTCCAGAGAGTAAGCGATATGGCAGACCAAGGGCTACAGATCAACGACCGGAACAGACTTTTAGGAAAGTTCAAAATTTGGTGCTTCCAGTTCAAACTGATACCTGGAGGTAAAGTCATCTCCCAGTAGCGGAGATGGAAGTTGTCAGCGATCTGATGGTTTGCGATAGGATCCGTGATCCAGAACCATCCAGATCCTGCTCCACCTCTCCATGGTGCCTCCAGTAACAGACTAACCTGTCCAGTCTAAACAAGCTAGTAGGAATCGAAGAGGGAAGACAACCCTCAATTTCCGTCCCTCAACTTTCCTGTCACAATACATTCCAGCTGTTCCCTTCTAATTACATGACCAAAAAAAATTATGATTGTTTCTTTATCTTCCTCTTTGCTTCATCATTTACCCTTCAGCGTTGAGAAGCGATCTTGTTTATTCCTAATATTGGAAATGTGCTCCACTTTTCCTTTGGTCTTTTTCAGAATGTTTTCATTGCTCTTCCTAGCTGGCCATAGTATTTTCATCATTCTTCTGTAAAACAACATTTCTACAGCCTCCAGTGATTTTCCTGTTTGTTGTCCTATTGTCCATGATTTACATTCATATATTAAGACTGCTCCAACATAACATTTTAGAACGTATTTTCTTGTTTCCATTGTCAAAAATGGATTGCTCAGTATCTTCCTCATTTTTTTATGGAAAGCTGCTTTTGCCTGAGCTATTCTGCATTTCATCTATGTTGTACACCTACCATCTGAGATTAACATTGCTCCCATATACTTAAATTCATTTACCTGGTTTAATATTATTCCACTTGTCTTTATTGTGTATTGCCGTGGCTTTTCCTTTGTTGCTACCATTACTTCTGTCTTTTCTTGATGCTGACTCCTTCATTTTCAATTCCCTTCTCTATAACAACAACTATCAACACAGATACAACTATTTTTAAATAATATATCAAAAGCACCCGACCCAACCGTACATCGTGTACGCTCTATTTGCACATATAAAGCAATTTGACGCGCATAATAGATCAGGATACGGTAACGATAACAATCTAGTATGAAACGTTAGGAAACAAAATATTTATACGACCTTTAAGGCCATAAAGATTGTATTCGTTTCAGTGCTCTTTTGATCACTGGTTATATCGATCATCTGAAAGTGTTGTTTATTGTATTCTGCAGCAAAAGAAAAAGTCTTTTCTAGTCTGTATTTAGATGAGCTCAGGTTTATTTTGAAGATCGTTACCGACAAACTCCCCCGACAGAAAAGATCAACTGCTGCCTTGCAGGAAGATTGGGGACAATCAAAGGCTAAGGAAAGCAAACCTGAAAAAATGCTGGCTGAAATCGGATGCACTGGGCCACTGGCGCAGAACACAGTGCAACGTATTAACGGGTGTTCAGTCAGAGTGGATCTGACAGACTCTAATTGTGATGTTCTGTCTGTGGGGGCGATCAATACACTTAGCCTGACAGCTGACTTCATATGAGAGTCTGGAATCCTTACTCTGATTGAGTCCTGAACGCAGAGAGAGAGAGAGAGAGAGAGAGAGAGAGAGAGAGAGAGAGAGAGAGAGAGAGAGACCGACCAACTGTTGTGGACAAGAAGTCCGGTTCATTGTACCGACCATCAAAGATATGAGCTCGCTCCAAACTTCAAAGGGCACCGGAAATATTTTCTTGGTGAAGTAATATTAGTGATGTAGAGGTTAATCACTTTGTACAAAACTAATATCGCCGCTTAAAAACTATAAAGTCACTGCCTAATGGCCCCATGGTCAATTCAGACTCCGGAAAAGTGGCATTTTTGCTGCAGTGTCTTTTCATATGATTTATTCAGGTCTGGATTTTCGTTTTCTGGAAACAGCGTTGGGCCGGGCGCATTTACCTGACCATAAAGTCAATATGGTTGTGGCGCCGACGTGCAGATAGTGCTGTAGGCGACTGACCTTTGTTTGAAGTGGAACGGTATTAAGCCCTGACTTTATCCTCGGACGAGACGTGTGATCTGTATTCGACTGCAAATTCGCCACCAGCTGGACTAAAGTCTGATCGTTGTTTCGCTGATATGGAGACCTGACGTCACATTTGTTGGGACAGCGATTCTTGGGGCACGATCGTTGTTCATTAAGTCAATACTGATTTGGTGTGGACGCATGGAGGTCGTGATGCCCGCGGTGGCAGTTACAGCGACACACCGCCGAATTGGAATTTGTTAAACACATGTCAGGAAATAGTCTAAGGGGATAAGATCAGTATTGATGAATAAAAGGAAAAAAGGCTAGTAATAGTTTCCACTTTTGTATACATAACGATAGAACAAATAAATGGTTTGGCCAGGTGAGAAGACTGAAATATCTAACCACAATACAACGAGACTTCTGTGATAAATATTTTTAGTGCTACGAAAACACCAGGCCAAAGAGTCGATCACGGAACAGATGGATTGATTGAATATTAAAAACACTAGGAATCATAACAGTAAGCGAGATCAACAGTAGAGCAAGAAACCGCAAACTATATCCCTTATCGACTATGAAAGATAAATGAAGAGAGAAAGGAAGATCAAGGTATTCTTGGAGACAACAGATAGAAGCAGTGATGAAATTAATGGGGAAGACATGAAATGATCTTAAAAGAATGGCAAGAAACAGAACGACTTGGAAAGTGTTTGTTGAAGACCTATGCTCCACAAGGAGCTGATATGAAGACGAGGTCATAATGTGTTATGGCAATTCATGATTGTACAAAGAAGTTACGACGGTGGTTTTCTGCTGCCTTCCGTCGATTTGTCTACGATTGGCTCCTCTAGCCTTTGGCTGAAAGGTCTCACCCACAAGGCAGTGGGTTTGTTTTACTTCAGACGGAAGAAGTACGAAAGAGGTGAGATGCAGAATGGCTCAGGCAAAAGCAGCTTTCCAAAAAATGAGGAAGATACTATGCAATCCATTTTTGACAACAGAAACAAGAAAAGAGTTCTTAAATATTATGTAGAGCAAGTCTTAACATATGGATGTGAATCATGGACAATAGGACAACAGACAAGAAAATCACTGGCGGCTGTAGAAATGTGGTTTTACAGAAGAATGTTTAGAATACCATGGACAGCTAAGAAGAATAAGGAAAATGTTCTGAAAGAGGTCAAAGCAAAAAGAGAGCTAATTTCCAATATTAGGAAGAAACAATCACCATTTTTTTACCATGTAATGAGAAGAAAACAAACTGGAATATATTGTAACAACTGGAAAAATTGAGGGACGAAGAGATAGAGGGAAGCAAAGAGAAAAAAATACCAGACAGATTAAGAGAATGGCTTGGCAGAAGGTCAACAACAGAAATGATAAATAACTGTCGAGATCGAAAGTTGTGGAGACACATGATCACCTACGCCAGCAGGCCCGGTACTTGATGATGATGATGACCACAATTTTTACAGACCTTCAGTACATAATTTTTGGGGTAATGTGGTCGGTATTACGGCCGTGCCACTTTGCTTTCCTAGAAAAATAATCCGGTACCCATTTAAGACTGGGTGAACCTTGAAGCCGTCGATCAGGATCAAACCCGGCCTAAAAACTGGATTTAGTAAGAATTGACTTGTGAGTCAGACAGTGAGACAGAAATAGAAATACACGGATGAGAAAAAGAGCATGGGATTGGCAGGAAGTTAGAATGTAACTATAAGACAGATAACTAGAATGTAAGAGAGGGAACATAAGATTAAGTTCGGAAAAAAATGCCTCAGATAGAGAAAAAGAAAGAGAATTATCCTAGATAAAATAATGCTTTTATCGAAATATTCTTGAGCACATAACAACATGGCAAAAAACAGAAAGGACTTGGAAAGTGTTTGTTGAAGACCTATGCTGCACTGGGAGCTAAAAAATGTAGAAGATAAAGAAGAGACATAACAACAGAAACCGTTGAAGAGAAAACGTCTGTGCAGACGAGCAAAGAAGCAATAGAAATGTGAAACGAGGAAAAGAATCGATTCAAAATGTAATAGAAAAAGTAAAACGAGGTTCCAAATAATACGCAGAAACTAAGAAAAAAAAACTTGCGAAAGAAATGCAATATATGAGCAACAAAAAAAAAGTTTTAAAGAATATAAAGAAAAATTACACCGTTAAAATGAGAAATCGTGAAGATAACAGTTTTTTTTAGTTTGTTTACTGTTGAAAGCACGCCAGTAGCTTACGGCAGTATGCTGGCTTAGCATTAGTGTCTGACCTCAGTTTGACTTTCTCTGTTTTGGAGAAGTCAGATAGTGTAGTGGAAAAGCACTGGCCACATCACCTCCTAATGTGGTTGTCTAGTATGGTGGTTTAATACTTCGCTCGTGTCTTCTTTCTTCTCTTCCTCTTGTACCCGTTCGGGTGTTGAGGGAGATACAAAGACTCGCCGTTTTGGCGGTTTCAGTCATTGCCAATTGATGATATAGAGTTTCTTTGAAGTTGTCTGTCCATTCTTACTCTGGGTCTGTCTCTGTATCTTGCTCGTCTCTCTTCTTCCCTTTTAGTATATACATGTACTTTATATGGTAAGGAATCACACGACATATTTTCTAGATGGGCAAACCAGTTTTTTTGTTGTTGTTTCTATATGTTGCTTAGGACTGGTTCAATAACTACTCTTTCTCTTATAATATAATTTATGATTCTGAATTTTTCTTGTCTCTCCAAGCGATTTTCTCAGACATCTCATCTCTGTGGCGACAAGCTTTCCTTTATGCTTAGTCATAAGTGACCGTGTTAGGCATTGGTAGCACAATGTTCAATAAACAAGAAAATCACTGGAGGCTGTAGAAATGTGGTTTCACAGAAGAATGTTGAGAATACCATGGACAGCTAAGAAGAATAATGAAAATGTTCTGAAAGAGGTCAAAACAAAAAGAAAGCTAATTTCCAATATTAGGAAGATACAATCATAATTTTTTGGCCATGTAATGAGAAGAGCACAGCTGGAATATATTGTAACAACTGGGAAAATTGAGGGACGAAGAGATAAATGGAAGCAAAGAGAAAAAATACCAGACAGATTAAGAGAATGGCTTGTCATAAGGTCAACAACAGAAATGATAAATAACTGTCGAGATCGAAAGTTGTGGAGAGACATGGTCACCTACGCCAGCAGGCCCGGTACCTGATGATGATGAGCACAATGTTGGGAATGAATATATTCTGTATAAAATGTTTCTTGATCGTAATAGTAGGTATTTCTTGATGTCGAAGTATACGGGATAGCTGTCACAATATGTGCTTTACCTTGTTGCATCAGATGTCTATTTCTGTATCGGTTTGACCATGTTCAGAGAATGTTGATCCGAGACATTTAAAGTTTCTTACTTCTTGTATATATTGGGGACTATAACTCGTGTACAACATTACATTATGTCACTGGACATTCTTTCCCGTATTTTACTCTGAAAACATTGCTCTACTTTTTCAAGCTTTTCCTTTGTTTACAATCTTCGTTAGAATAAAATTTGCAATATTCTCATCATCATCATCATAATCATCATTATTATTATCATCATCATCATCAGGTCACCTATCCTTTGCAAAACATTTCGTAAAGCACAGTCGGTAAGAAAGAGTCTCTATCTCCAGCCAAATATTCAATTTCTTCTTTTGCCATGTTCACGATCTCTTTGATGCCTTTAATGCACCTTTTTCTTGGTCTGCCCCTGTCTCGTCTTCCTGGAACTATGTCTTCCATTATTGTTCTGTCTAGTCCGCTGTATACTTGGCCGATTTGTTTTAATTTCCTCTGTAGAATGGTATTTATCAGCCAGTTCTTTTCAATTTTTTAGTCTATTAATATTTCTTAATTTCTTTTTCTCATTATTATATAAGTACCCAAAGTACTTTTCTGTAGCATTTTGCTTGTAATGAATCCATTTTCTTCTTTCTTGCTTCGCACTTTTACGACATTAAAATGTGTTTAGGGAGAACCTTTGCGTATCTTGCTTTAAAAAAGAGGGCCCTCAGCATTTTCATAACTCACCCTCCCCTCCCCCTCATTTGCAATCATTGTTAGATTAAAATTCTCATCATCGCCCATTAAATATAATCTAAATAGAAAAACAAGTTACGCCCCTTACATAAAATAATTCAATTCATTGCAACCATCCTTTTTTATACTATATCGTTGATCCCATTTAACAAAATATATGAGTGGTCAATAAAAATTGGTGATAACACGGCATTCACAATTTGCGACTCTCAAAGAGTGATGGGTAACACGAGGTGCTGAACTCGAATGTGACTCTGAAGGAGTGATGGATAACACGAGGTGCTGAACTCGATTTGGTTATTTGGTTATGGAAGGCCCAGGTATCACTGCAAACGAATTAAAATCTATAATTGCTCAACCGCCCGTGCCAGCTTAATCATCCGAATTAATATCTCATCTCCCAAACAAAGAAAGGTAACTGTAGTCCCCATCGTAGCAGTCTCACCACACGCCAAAAGACATAAGGCGAAACCGCGCAGAAAGTGAACACAGCCAACTGTTCCCTGTCATACGATATCAATATTTATCGTAAACAATTGGAATATCAAAACATGATCAAAACGGATGAGACACACAGCTCACGGTGTGCACAGAGCACTTAACTCAGTAGCTCCTGCAACAAGCTAGACTTGAAATAAGCGGAAACTGCAACTAGGAACACTTTTCTGAACTTTTCATACATAGCCTTCAATGATTCCTGCTGCCTATCCACCATACACCGGAAGTTCATATCCTCCTGAAGATGATGATCGTCATATTTTTTTTTTTTATTGTATAGCACGTGATGATGTTAGGCCATCGTTTTTGACTCCAATTCGGAACATATAAACACACGATTAGTCGTCAGATTATCCACGTCGGACATCAAACAACAGACCGTAAGATTATAGTAGGGCCGGTCAAGAGATATACGATGAGCCATTCTGAACTCGATTTATTATTGTATAGGAGTGATGGATAACACGAGGTGCTGAACTCGATTTGTTATTGTCAAGGAGTGATGGATAACACGAGGTGCTGAACTAAATTTGTTATTGTCAAGGAGTGATGGATAACATGAGGTGCTGAACTCGATTTGTGACTCTCAAGGAATGATGGATAACACGAGGTGCTGAACTCGATTTGTGACTCTCAAGGAATGATGGATAACACGAGGTGCTGAACTCGATTTGTGAGTCTCTAGGAGTGATGGATAACACGAGATGCTGAACTCGATTTGTTATTGTCAAGGAGTGATGGATAACGTAAGGTGCTGAACTGGATTTGTGACTCTCTAGGAGTGATGGATAACACGAGGTGCTGAACTCGATTTGTGACTCTCAAGGAGTGATGGATAACGTGAGGTGCTGAACTCGATTTGTGACTCTCAAGGAGTGATGGATAACACGAGGTGCTGAACTCGATTTGTGACTCTCAAGGAGTGATGGATAACACGAGGTGCTGAACTCGATTTGCAGTGAAACCAGCAGGAAACATGTGGATAATTCTAGTTCTTTATGTTCTATAACTTCCTGTTACTTCTGCGTTTTAAAGCTTTTATTTAGTAGTATATCTGTGTGCCTTCCCTCTTCTTTATTTCATGACTCGGGGGTCGTTGGATCAATACTGTTAGATCATTACACTTCTCCATTGCTTTAATCTCACTATATATATATATATATATATATATATATATATATATATATATATATATATATATATATATATATATATATATATATATATATATATATATATCTGCGATCATGAATAATAAGAGTAGGACTCCAGGCTCTCGCACGAAGACAGCTGTCTGTTTAAGCCTGTTAGATCCACTCCGCTTGATTACCTGTTAAAACGTTGCACTGTGTCCTGCGCCAGTGGCCCAGTGCATCCGATTTCAGCAAGCATTTTGTTCAGGTTTGCTTTCCTTAGCCTTTGATTATCCTCAATCTTCCTGCAAGGCAGCAGATGATATTTTCTGTAGAGGGATTCTGCCCTTAGATGGTCGGCCCACCCAGGTTTACGAGCACCGTCTGCCCGAGTCACCAGAGGTGACTAACACAGACATGTTTCTTGTAATATGAGGAAACTGCAGCAAGGAACACCTTTCATGCACGACCTCCAACTGTTCCCGCCGCCTATCACCATTTACCGGTGAGTCACGTCCTCTTGAAAATGATGATCGTCGTAGCACTGGATGATGTTAGGCCATCGTTGATGACTCCAATTCTGAACATATAGATACACAGTCAGTCGACAAATTATCCCCGTCGCACATCAAACAGCAAACCGTAAGATTTGCGCACGGCCGGTTTAGGGAACCATTACGATGACGTAGCACACAACTATGTCGCCGAACACATAATCTCGCTCCCTTTAGATTTCTGTCTCATTACTTTAGTGTAAGCAGCCCACGACGAACAAAACACGAAGCAACTTCCCAAAGAGACAAAACTGCGGCTGACGAAGTAGTTTACATTAATGTGTAACATGGCTTTAATCTACGGTAATACTTTGGGATTTTCCAAAGTCTAAGCCAGTCTACTAATTTAATTGTGTCCTTCCACATCTTGCTCTGTCTACTTTTTATGGTTTTTCCTTTCACAGTTCCCTCCAAGTATGTTTCTGTCAAGGCGAGACGTTCGAGATACATGGCTAAATAATTTCACGTTGCGTTTCTTTACAATAGTCGAAAGACCATCATGTACGCCAGTTATATGTTGTATCTTTCTTCAAAAATAAAATATTCTAGTTAAGAGGTGCCCAAAATCTGACGATAATGCTTCATCTCAGCAGCTTGTACTTTCTTCTGTGGCTCTACTGAGAGTTCAGTGTCAGCATCATCAATGAGTGCCGTCTCCGCATAGAAGGTTGGCTTCCCATGAGCGCCATTCCAATCTGTCTTGCTTTGATAGTGCAAGTTGTCATAGTCTGACTTGCCCATCTTTTGATATTCCTTGTTCTTGTTAATCTTGGTCTGCCTTTGCCTCTTTTACTTTGTATTTTCCCTTCCAAGATTGCATTTAGTAGACTGCTGTGTCTTTTAACACGTCACAAAAATTTCATTTGTCTTTTTTGAATTGTGTTTAGTAGTTGTCTTTTCATTATTAGTTTTTCTAAAACTTCGTTATCTGTTTTCTTTCTATCCAATTCTTTAAATTCTTTTATAAATCCACATTTCAAAGGCTTCTATTTTCTGTTATGTTTTCTAGTCAAATATCCGCTTTTCTGCACCATAAAGGAATGTTAAGAAAACATAAGTTCAGTGTAAGTGTTCATATTTCGCAAGCTTTTAGTAAATTTGATATAACAAAGGTGAGTATAAGAAATAATAAGTTGTTTGCAATCGTGTTACAAACCGAAATAATCAGATCTTTGTTTTTTTTTGTGGATGATTTGATCTAGCACGGGTGTTACTGAACATTTTTTTTTATATCCTCTTTTCTGAAAGTGCCTTTTTTGCAACATTCGATGATTATCACAAGCTTCTCTTCCTCGTTGTAACGATTCATCTTCGCTATCTAGCTGGTAGTTTGGTATTGTTTGCAGAGTGTTGGGAGTAATATTATGTTGCATAGCACTAACTTTATGTTTAATACATGTTTGCTCTTTTAAGACTGGAGCCAGTCAGCTGGTGTGTTTTGCAATCTATGAAGTGCAGAAATATGTGGAAAAGGAATGTTCAACTGGATTTCTGCGAAGTGACTTCTTGTTTGTTTTTAATGGTTTCTTCTCTGTTCTCACATTAATAGATTGCTCTGCGTTGTTTTTTTTTTTTTTTTTTTTTACACTTTTAGGTCCAATCTTCTTCATCTTAATGTTCAGCCGTTAAGTGGGCACGAATGCGTTGTGTCGCTAGCTTATGACAGCCGCCATATTTGCGCTTTTCGACCTGGCACATCAGTCGGCATCGACAGGTATTCTCTACCCCTCGTTCTTCTAAAGTCTTAACCATTGTCATGTGGCATTGTTGCTAATCGTAGTGCTTAAATGTGAGGAGACCAGTGCTCTTTTCTTAAACATGATATTTCTTCCTAACACGATTATCGTGCTCACTTTTTTTTTTTTTATCTTTTACCAGGAGAGTGTACTTTTTTGTAATGAACACTTTGGTTTGTGAATCTAACAGAAGGACATACACACCTAGTAATACTTTGTGGACTTTATAAAAGACTATAGCATAACTCTGCTCCGCTAGCAAAGCCAGCAGTCCTGTTGATCGTCAATTTCGTTTCTTGTCTAAGTAGAAAAAAAGTAAAGAGCCCCGTCACGCCAAGTGGCATATAGGGAATTTGGTGTTAGTGACCATAATTTGTTACAGAACTTCAGCACATGATTTTTTGGGGTAATGTGGTTAGCATTACGCCCGTGCCGCTTTACTTTCCCAGAAAAAAAACCGGTACCCATTTAAGGCTGGGTGAACCCGGACGCCGTCGATCAGGATTAGTTTCTTGTCTACTCTAGGGATATTATCTCACCCACGACAGCGAAAGTTTACTTGTCATGCAATGAACAGGTGATATGCTTGCAACTCAAAGCTGTGGCGCATTTCTTCCTTGTAATTGTTTTATCCAACACAAGTTGCTTCTTCGTTCACCCAGACTTTGAAAATGAGTACCACATAGCTAACGCTGACAACATAACTAAAAAAAGACTTATATACACTCATGAATACAATACAATACAATACAATACAATACAATACAATACAATACAATACAATACAATACAATACAATACAATACAATTCAATGCAATAAAGACACTAAAGACAGTTGTTTATTACTGATACTTTATATGATTTGATCAATTGTGCCTTACCATGATCATTTTAAAATAGGCATACTTCTTCTATTATACACTGAAAGTGATTTTTAAAAAAAGCTGTATCTTAGAATATACAATTTTTTTGTGGTTAAAAAAATTGAAAATTTGTTATCCATGGAAACTCATATTTGTGTCAATGTTTGGTCTTTATGTTACGAGCATTAACTACGTAAAATATCAATTACAAATAAAAATTGACTTTAGCTTTAAAAAATATATATATTTGTGTATGTGGGGGTCACAAAATGAAATTTCATTTAGCAAAATCAGTTTAAGAATGAAGGGAAGTGTTCTAGACTCGGAACATTTTAATCTGTAAACGGTGCAAACATTCCCACTATTAGAACTAAGATGCCACATTGAGATGAAATCTCATTGAACATCATATTCAGTATTCGTCATCTCGTTGCCGTTACTCCTTATATTCCATACAAATATTACATAGTGTTAAGAGCAATGCATAACCCAGTGAGTTAAGTCCGTTGTCTGACAATCAGGTGGACATCGGTTCCATTTTCAAAGATCTCTATTATTATTTATTATTATATTATCTATTTTTTATTTTAGTTGAAATTAGCATCTCAACATGTATTTATAGGAGATTTCAACGGTTACGTGATTTTTCCATTAAAACCGGCCTGGATGAGATATGTGATATGTAGAACAAAGGTACTCATTGTTTATATTCATTATCAACTCAAGTTTTGCTTATAATCTATATGAACACAGACCACCTTTAACATTTCATTTGTTTATTGTTGATCTTAAATTATACACTTTATCTTAATGCATTTGCTTTGATGATAGGAGACGTAACAACACGCAAGTGTCTGTAGAAAGTTTAAACTTTTCTGAAAGTACGTTTCTCCAGTGTTAATGTTGTTGAAAAAAGTCTAATGTTTCCAGTTTTTTTTTAACATAAAAAAACCCCGTTTGCCATGCTTTGAAGTGTTTTGTGAAAAGGTGTATGCCCAGACTGAACAAACTAATACAAACAGTTTATCAGTTGCAGATCCAAAGTCTTATATTCCACTGAATTTGCTTTCATCAAAGATGAAAGGTGTCACGAAATATACAAGATCGTATGGAAGTAAACAATTAAAACTGCACATTTCTAAATCATCAAATGTTGAGGTGAGCGGGCCAGTGTTCTTCCTCGCTGTTCTTACCTTCCTAACTCATTGAGTTAACTACATGTTTCTGCTGTAATCAGGTCCATCAGAGAGAATAGGACTGGGACAATACACTAAGTTCTGGTCTCCGGTTAAGCCAGGATGAGAAAATCAATCTTATCACTTGTGTTGTGTGTTTTTCAAAGGCAGGACGGCAATCATCCATAAAGGCTATTATACTGCAACTGTATGGTCGAGGCCTGGTAAAACTCCGCGAGAATGAATTTCACAGGTTTTACTAAAGCTATGCTGATGCTAGCAGGTGGGGTTCAAATAAAGCAGGGAACTCTAGCATTCAAAGGCCATGCAAATAAAAACAGGATCCTGCGTGTACAAAGACAATGGAGATAATATTTAAAGGAAACAGACATAAGTCTTGCATGAGAGATTGATATTCCAAGATTGTGGCTTTATATGACAGACAGTGATGTGGGATTTATCATTATGTCATTGTCAAGGGAATGAGAGAATATAAAGTAATGATTGCGGGACTGCAAAACATGTCCACGCAATGGATTTATTAATGCAAAATGAAAAATAAAAGTCAACCTGGAGGAGGGCAGTTGAACTGAAGAAAATCCGCACACTATGGGCAAGACCTGGAGTAACAAATAAAAAGTAAAGAACCACCGTCACGCCAAGTAGCGTATAGGAAATATATGTTAGTGACCATAATTTTTTCCGACCTTTCGGCGCATGATTTTTGGAGTAATGTGAAGACCTGGAGTACCTTAAAAATAATGAACGTGACTCAGCGATGCGTATAGATTTGTTTTCTATATACTTCACATTTGTTGTTTCTCAACTATCTACTCGGGACAACATGTTTGATTCAAACTCGACTCATGGCAGACTGTTATAGAATGCGAAAAAAAAAGTAAAGTAACCCCGTCACGCCAAGTAGCGTATAGGGAATATGGTGTTAGTGACCATAAATTTTACAGACCTTCGGCACATGATTTTTGGGGTAATGTGGTCGGTATTACGCCCGTGCTGCTTTCTTTTCCCAGAAAAAAATCCGGTACCCATTAAAGGATGGGTGAACCGAAAGCCGTCGGTTGGGATCGAACCATACCTCTTGTCCTTTGTAGTCCAGTTCACTAACCACTGAGCTATAGAAGCTCCTTGATATAGTATGGGCACTGGGTATATTTTCTGTGCGAAGAAAGAGAAAGTAATTGCACATTTTGACCACAATATTCATACAAATTAGCGATTCAATAAAAACACGCTGTGTCGAGTCGTTATGGAGATCTTTCATCCTTTTTTTACAATATTAAAATTAGCAACGACAAGTGACTAATCTATTCTATTCTCTCTATGGAATCAGTTCAACGAAGTCGGAAATGCTCAACATCCGTTTCACCTCAATCATGTCACACCATCCTCAAAGCGCATTGGCAACGATGACAATTTCTTTTGACAAGGTAGACCTCCGTGTAATATATCTTAGTAGGCTGAGCATGCGACGATTTAAACGACTTCATTGACAAGAAAGTGCACAATAACTTCCCCACTCTAGCTCCATTAAAAAAATTATTGGAAACAAAACTCAATACTACGCCTGTGTCTCCAAACACAACAAACTCCAACAAAGCGACGTGTGCAGCTTTTGTGCATTGTTGGTTATATCGGTAGTATGGTCGAACTCCGTAGAAGACTATTCGGCTGACCGATAATTTTTTTTAAAATCACTGAAAAGAAAGGACCTACTATTGCCTGTCTACTTCTATTAACTCGTGAACAAATGCAAAGAATACACCAAAGACTGACTATGAAAACAGCTAAAAAAAAATAATATTATTAGCAGCACTTTTGTAAAATTTGGGCAACTTGGACGCCATTTTCCCTACAAGTGAACGTTTTCTCGGCGGGCCGCCAAAAACAGTAAGATTGTTTAACATGAAACAAAGAAGAAGAATGGAGTGGGGACATCGACCATTGTCTCCTTTGTCGATCTACAAACAAAAAATATACGGGAAGAAGATGAAGCTGACGAGAAGAAAACGAAGATGGAAATAAACATATTGATAACTAACTACTTTTGTCCTTACGTGAACAGTGTAAAAAATAATAATAATAATTCCTTTGTAATTGTATAAGGCGTATTGGTTCTCTACAGACCTTACAGGATGTGGGTAATAAGGTGTTTATGTTGATATCTGTTACTAATTGCATATTTTTTTACGGATGATAACGTCAGAACCACTTGAGGTCGTTCTATAAAACAAAACTCTGGTTATCCTTCACTTGAAAGCGATGAAAGTTGACTGAGCGGTTTGCGCTTTCGCGTTTGATTAGAGCACAGTTGTTTATCACATATACTTTAGTTCATTTTCTCGCGTGTGTCTTTCCAGACAGATAAAATGTTATAATATGCTTCTTCTAGCTTACATTCAAAGTGATTAGAAGGGACTGTATCTTAAAATTAAAAAAAAACTGTTGTGGTTGAGAATTATTTATAAACCTGTCTTGAAACGCTCAGATTTGCCGTTCTTTATTCTTGTCATTATGAGGTTTAATATACTAACATATCATTTGTACAAGTGACTAATCTATTCTATTCTCTCTATGGTATCAGTTCATAATTAGTAATTTTAATGCCATGAAAAATATACTAACACCAAACAAATATCAGCAGGTCTGAAACTAAGAATGGCAAAATGTTACATCTTCTCAGTATTCCTGTATGGTGCAGAAACATGGACATTAGACAAGAAAACAGAACAGAAAATTGAAGCCTTTGAAATGTGGATATATAGAAGAATAAGTAGAATTGAATGGAAAGAAAAGAAAACAAACGATGAAGTTTTAAAACAACTGAAAATAAAAAGAGAACTACTATACAATTAAGACAAGACAAATGAAATATTTGGGGCATGTTAAAAGACACAACAGCCTACTAAAAGTAATATTGGAAGGGAAAATGCAAGGTAAAAGAGACAGAGGCAGATCAAGACTAACATGGACGAGTAACATCAAAAGATGGATAAGTCAATCTATGACAGCCTGCACCATCAAAGCAAGAAACAGAGTAGAATGGCGATCCATGGTAGCCAACCTTCGTTGCGGAGAAGGCACTCGATGATGATGATGATCATTTGTACATAAATATTTACTTTAGCTAAAAAGTGTACATATTGTATGTGGCATCACAGATTGAAACATAAAATATCAATTTGAAGAATGAGGGGAAAGTACCAGACTCAGGACATCTTCATATTTTAAATGCGACGTCCAAGGTTAGAATTAAAATATCACTTTTAGATAAAAACAAATAGCTGTGACAAACCTCCGGTTAGATTTCCTGAAGTGTCATTTTTTAAATTTACTGTCAGGCTTCGGTGTTCACCCAGCTTCTAAAAATTAGTATCAGATATATTCTGGGAAGTAAAGACGACCTCACGTGATATCAATGATATTGCAGCATGTAGTTGCTCACTATCATCATACGCCTACCAGAGCTTGGATAGGTGAAAGTTTTATTTTTAATTTTACCCTTTTCTGAGACTGAGTGAAACAGCATAAGAGTTAAATATTAAAACAAATATTCCACATTTGGTATATGAATCAGACCATAGTCAGTAGCGGTAACACTAACCACTCAATAACCAAGCCTTTATTAACCTGCATTGTGTGGAAACATGGAACATATAGAAATATGGATTAGATATCAAAAAGATTAAAACTATGATCATAAACAAAGATAAAAGTCAAAACCTACAGGTGGATATCAAAGTTTAAGGAATAGATCTGGAACAATTCTGAGGTACAACTACCTTGGACATACTATAACCAGTGATGGAAAATGTAAAACTGAAATAAACAAAAAATAGGATTGGCAACAATAATTTTAATGTCATGAAAAATATACTAACATCAAAACAAATAACACCAGGGCTGAAACTAAGAATAGCAAAATGTTATATCTTCTCAACGTTCCAGTATGGTGCAGAAATATGGACATTAGACTAGAAAACAGAACAGAAAATTGAAGCCTTTGAAATGTGGATTTAAAGAAAAATTGAAAGAATGGGATAGAAAGAAAACAAATAACGAAGTTTTAGAACAACTAATAACGAAATGACAACTACTAAACACAATTCAAAAAAAGATAAATGAGATTTTAGGGACATGTTAGAAGACACAGAAGCCTACTAAATGCAATCTTGGAAGGGAAAATACAATGTAAAAGAGGCAGAGGCAGACCAAGATTAACATAAGCGAGTGACATCAAAAGATGGACAAGTCAGACTATGACAACTTGCACTATCAAAGCAAGAGACAGAGCGGAATGACGCACCATGGTAGCCAACCTTCTATGCGGAGACGGCACTCAAAGATGATGATGATGATGATGTGTTGAAGCCATAAAGCTCAATCATGGGAACTAAGAAACAACCAAGAACTAAAAGAACTAGCAGGAGATCGTTAATCATTGAGACTTTTGACGTCCGCACTATGTGCCAACAGATCGTTAATCATGGAGACTTTTGACGTCCGCACTATGTGCCAGCAGATCGTTAATCATGGAGACGTTTGACGTCCGCACTATGTGCCAACAGATCGTTAATCATGGACACTTTTGACGTCCGCACTATGTGCCAGCAGATCGTTAATCATGGACACTTTTGACGTCCGCACAATGTGCCAGCAGATCGTTAATCATGGACACTTTTGACGTCCGCACAATGTGCCAACAGATCGTTAATCATTGAGACTTTTGACGTCCGCACTATGTGCCAACAGATCGTTAATCATGGACACTTTTGACGTCCGCACTATGTGCCAACAGATCGTTAATCATGGACACTTTTGACGTCCGCACTATGTGCCAGCAGATCGTTAATCATGGAGACGTTTGACGTCCGCACTATGTGCCAGCAGATCGTTAATCATGGACACTTTTGACGTCCACACAATGTGCCAGCAGATCGTTAATCATGGAGACGTTTGACGTCCGCACTATGTGCCAGCAGATCGTTAATCATGGAGACTTTTGACGTCCGCCCAATGTGCCAGCAGATTGTTAATCATGGAGACTTTTGACGTCCGCACTATGTGCCAGCAGATTGTTAATCATGGAGACGTTTGACGTCCGCACAATGTGCCAGCAGATTGTTAATCATGGAGACTTTTGACGTCCGCACTATGTGCCAGCAGATTGTTAATCATGGAGACGTTTGACGTCCGCACAATGTGCCAGCAGATTGTTAATCATGGAGACGTTTGACGTCCGCACTATGTGCCATCAGATCGTTAATCATGGAGATTTTTGACATCCGCACAATGTGCCAGCAGATTGTTAATCATGGAGACTCTTGACGTCTGCCCTATGTGCCATTTTCTGCCCCATAGATTAATTGTGTGGTGGCATCAATTATTCATATAAAGCGTTTTTATTTATCCATTTTAAGAAGTGTTATTTATTTATATCAAACAGTTTTATTTTTATTTAATTATTGACTTATTTGCAGGTCATCATCATTGCACTCCGAACATGTCCATAGGTGCTCGGATCCCCTCCTCAGCAATTCTCGCAGTGTCCAGCGACTGACGACTCCAGTTCTGTGTTGGTCGATAAGTCTTCTTATACGCTCGCCAAGTTTCTCATTTCTGGCTGTGCTCATCGTAACTCCCATCTCTATTTATTTGTGTATATTCAAACAGCCGTGCTTATTTCAATCATATCACTTCAGGATCTGTCTTCTACCATATTTCTGGAATCTGAGATGCTATGGAAAACGAGATAGTGGAAAGGCTGGGACATATGTAAATATAGAAGTCAGATGTTGGGAAATTTCAAATATTTGACCCGTTTCGGTCTTTTCTTTTTAATTTGAGGCAAATACGATAGATGAGGTTGTTGGATGTTCTAATAATGTTTACAGTTATTAGACTAGCGATTGAGTGATTTGGTGCGTTTGTGAGTGCGTAGGTGAATGAATGAGAGAGCGAGTAGTTTGGTTGGTGGCTGGGTGAGTGACTAAGTGACTATGTGAATAAGTGAGTAGTGGTGTGGTTGGTTGCCCGTGTGAGTGAGTGAATGAGTGAGTGAGTGGGCAGTGGTTTGATTTGTGGCTGAGTGTGTGAGTGAATGAGTGAGTGAATAGTGGTTTGGTTGGTAGCTTAGTGAGTGAATAGTGGTTTGGTTGGTGGCTTAGTGAATAAGTGAATGAATGAGTGAGTGAGTGAGTGAGTGAGTGAGTGAGTGAGTGAGTGAGTGAGTGAGTGAGTGAGTGAGTGAGTGAGTGAGTGAGTGAGTGAGTGAGTGAGTGAGTGAGTGAGTGAGTAGTGGTTTGGTTGGTGGCTGTGAGTCAGTGAGTTATTGAGTGGTTTGGCTAGTACTTGAGAGAGTGGTCTAGTAAGTGACTGAGTGAGTTGGTGTGTGAGCGAGGGAGTAAATTTGTTGGTGGATGTTTGCATGGATGAATGGATGGTTTCCCTGGTGCTGGAGTGAGTGGACAAGTAAGTTTGTTGGAGGTTGAATGAGTGTATGATGAGCGCGAGAATAGATTAGTGGCTGAATCAGTTGGTAAGTGAGCGAGTGAGTGAGTGAATGAGCGAGTGAGCGAGTGAGTGAGTTAGCCATAAAGTTAATGAGTCAATCAGACAATAAAAATAAGACCGAATGAGTGAGTGAATAACCTATACATTACATCTAGATGGTCCCACATACAAATAAAGAAACAAATGCTTTTTACCATGTTGTATTACTTTTTACGTTTTCATAAAGCATATTGAAGTTATACTGTACAACTTCATTATAACATTTCTAACAAATCAACCAAGCGAGTATCTAAGAGTAAATGTATGCATCCAACATGACAAAAATTAAATAAAGAAATAGAGAGAAATAGAAATATATATATAGTGAACATGCATGTTCGACATCTGGTAGTAGACTTCGTAAAAACTGTACCTTCTGACGCCATTTGGCAGGAAGGCAGTTAAATAAAGATAAATCTACATAGAATAAGCAGCATTTACATAATTACCTTAATTTTCATGGTTATATGAGTTTTAAAACGAAGCGAACTAAAAGCCAAAGTTAAAAAAAAAACTCTTGCAAATAATGCAAGTATGTTTTCTATCTCGTATATTTCTCAGCAACCGTGAATTCTATCCACACACAACCCTTTTTAAAACACGTAAATTCCTTCACGTGAACATTATTTTCACATCCAGTTTGTTTGTCTGTTTGGGATCAGCGTTAATGTCAACAGCCCTGCATTTGTTTTTCCATTGAGCTTGTCCTATTTTGAATCTGTTTCTGTCAACATTGTTGTATTTGAGGACTGCCAGTAAAGGCTGGATAGAAAACATGATTTTAATATCAAACACGCAAGTTCGAATAAGTTCAAGACTAGAGTAGAAATAAGAGACGTGGCAAGCAAATAACAGTCTCTTCTACATTTAGGAAGAGAAGTTAGGCATACGTCATCCATGTTGTAGGAATTAGAGAAGAAATCAGGAAATCATACAGCAAACTCTCAAAGGGGGGCGGAGAACGTAGGTCATCTGTTGTCAGGACTCCCAGTTGTCGGCTTCCTGCTATATTCTGAGCCCGAAAGCTTGAGAATCGTCTTAACGAAATATAGTCTCTTTTCCGTCCCTGAAGTAAATGTGTTCGTTATCAGATAACTCAACTGGAACATTTTCCGTTCTGTGGAACTGACCCTCACTGAGATATTCTTACGTTGACATTTGTAGGAACAGGGCACTATTAAGTCAATGATGAAGGACTTCCACATCTCCGTCCGTCGTGTGCCCTAGTCATTTCCAGTGAAAAATTGTATTTCCAAAAATCCGCTGGTCACTGACTTTGATACTCTCTAACCATTTTACTTTG
>JAVIAB010000117.1:52466107-52536384 GCA_032433765.1 Megaustenia siamemsis | reverse complement strand
GAAATTAGAGAAATTGCCAATCAACCACTAATATCTTCTGTAATCAAGAAAAATTTTGAGATAATAACCAAATAGTAAAGCAAACTCTCAATGGTAGGAGGAAAAGAGGCCTACCCAGAGAAACACTGAGAAGAACATTGATCAGGGAGGCAAAGGCAGCAGGAATCTGCTCCCTCAATGAGATTGAGATGTTTGCACAGAATAGAGACAAATGGCAAGATTTAATAAAATATCTTTGCAGGGATTGGGACTGCTAGAAAGAAATTTAGAAACAGGGAAAGAGTATCTGAGTCTATACCCTGGGTTGACTACAGCTTGAAAGGTCGATAGATAGACAGATAGATAGTTTAATTTAATAATAGTTTCACCTTTTAGTAAATACTAAAGAAACTAAAGACTTTACCTTTCTTTTCTCACAAAGAACCTCCAGAATTTCCTGGAAAAGTCAAACTTGAGGTGACTAGCAGTTCGTCTTTATATGTCAGCTTTTGTGAACCTCAAAGCCATAATGGTGCAGTCATAACAAAATATAAAGGTCAGTGAACTACATCATAACATTTGTACTTTTTCTATCCATGTTGTTTGTTGAGTTTTGCTTTCCTTTAGTTTACATTTGTTTTTCTTTCACATATTTTAAAAACCTTTTATTTAATCCACACAATATTTGGGCATGATCTATATTACTAGCTGGTGTTTAACAATTAAATTTAAAAAGTAATTTTTAAAGAAAATTAAACTTTTACTTCTTAAATTCTTGACAAATTAATTACAAAATGTTATTTTAAAATTCTTCTTTTTTCTCTTTTTACAGGATGAAGTCCTGTGCATAAATTAGACTTTGAATAATTTTAAAAGTAGTAGAATGAAGGAAAAAAATTATCTTGAAATGAATATTTTTGTGAAAGGTTTAAAATGTAGTGCTTAAATATCAAGGACTAACGAGATAACATTATGAACAACACAATGATTGGGACTTAGAGCTACGTTTTTTCTAATTCTTTTTTCATTTTAAAATATAGAAGTTTTTTTTTTATTCAGTGACAAAAGAATCACAATCACAGTTTTCTTCTTTAATGAGTTGAAATCCATAATGTGATAATTGTGATAATTTGTTGGTTTGATGCACAATTACGTGATAATTTGTTGGTTTGATGCACAATTACGTGATAATTTGTTGGTTTGATACACAGTTGCGAAATAATTTGTTGGTTTGATGCACATTTATTTTTTATATGGTAAACAACATGTTATTGTATATATTGTTTTCTTTGTTTGGTTACAGTGGAATGGAGTAACCAAGAAAACTTCTCTTCTATCTCTGGAGAAATGATCATGGAAGATTTGTCTCATCTGGAGCTGGAATTAAAATCTCGTTAAGGGGAAGGAATACTTGTGTTCGAGTTTGTGCCTGGAACATGAAGGGTTATGGTTCTTATTCCAACAGTGAACCTTCTTCAGCTGTTCCTTCAAGTAAGTTTGTTCTTTAATTTGTTCCTTCTTCAGGTTTAAGTAATTATTTTCAAGTTCATTAAAAAAATGGTTTTATTAGTTTTATAGCTGACTTCTTGTTCCAGAACAGATGAACAGGAACTATCAGGATCCTACTATTTTTTGTGATTTTACAGGTAACAGACAAACTAGTCTGGTCAAGACTGTAGGGATCGAGAGAGAAGGCAACCTGATACTCATAAATGCCACACTGAAGACCACTGTGTTGAGTTGAAAGTACAACTATTACAGCTTGCTCTAAACCACCACATATCTAAACCCACTTAACATCCTTTTAAGGGTGGACAATGTAGAAGAATATTGAGGGGGTAAAGACATAAAGATACTCCATGATACATAGAAATGTGAAGCTTCTGTAAGACTGATGATAATGATGAAAATTTAAAATAAAAGGAAAAAGTGGTATGGTAACAGCTTTACATAGGTTTGAAACAAAACAAAATAGAATGACGTTTCAGCCAACAAGGCCTTCGGCTAGAACAATAAACAAACACAACATAAATTCAAGAAGAATAATGATCTCATTTGATGGTATAGTATATTTTTTCATAATTTGACCATTAAAAAATTTTAATAATGAAATTATATATAATTTTTACAAATTAGTTTTTTACTCAAATAAATGGTTCTTTCCTGTAGAGGGATAAAAAAAAAACCTCTAGTATTCTACATAATATGATTAAAGATGTAGCACTAATAATCATCATTAAATTATAAAAATACGATAAAATCACTATTCAAAGCAAATGCATGATTTGACTTAGAACTTTATCATGGAAGCTAACTTAATAGCTGCTCTATATTGATTATTTGCACTATAAAAAAACATGGTTCTTGATTACAATAATGTTTCTATATTAGGAAAACAAAGGTTGATAGCTTTGGTCTTTAGCTTGTGACATACTCATACATTAGTGTTATTAACATTAGTCTGCACTTGCATGGTGATTACTCTACTTTATTTTGTCTGTTGTGTTCTGTGTGTTATTTTTGCTATGTCATAGTTTACACCAAACAACAAGATCTATCTTTAGAGCATCTGTTTTATTCCTTTCTCCACAATAAATGGTCTCAATGTTATCTATGACAATAACAGGCTGGCGAGAGGTAGAGGACATTCCATCAAGGTTAGAAGGCAAAGTTGCATCTTTGTACACATTATACCATCAGGTCAAGAGGTCAAGGCCACCAGACACTGCAGAAATGAAAGGTATTTTGCTTAGAGACTTTTAGTTACTTTCATATCTTTGTTCTCTGAGGTTAAAAGGAATTATTTTGACGGAAGTTACAATTTTTAGAAAAGGAATAAATTATGCCATCTGAACACGAAAGCTTTACAAGTCAAACACTACAGTGCAACAGAATAAATGATGTCATCCAAACATGAAAGCTTTACAAGTCAAACACTACAGTGCAACAGAATAAATGATGTCATCCAAACATGAAAGCTTTACAAGTCAAACACTACAGTGCAACAGAATAAATGATGTCATCCAAACATGAAAGCTTTACAAGTCAAACACTACAGTGCAACAGAATAAATGATGTCATCCGAACATGAAAGCTTTACAAGTCAAACACTACAGTGCAACAGAATAAATGATGTCATCCGAACATGAAAGCTTTACAAGTCAAACACTACAGTGCAAACCCATCTTCTCTCTCAACAAGTAAACAATCAACACATGCTACCTGCACTGCAACAAACCTACTAGGGCTCAATGGTTATATTATTATGTTATGTTATAGTTATGTTGTTATGTTATGGTTATGTTATGTTGTGTTATATTATATATACTCTGAACCTACTCTACTAATAGAGAATGGTGACAATGTGATCTTCATTGATACCGATAAGCAAACCTTTGCTTCATTATCTGACACTCTTCTATGCAAACTTCTTTGGAACTCTTTAGATGAACAACAAAGAATAAACATTCAGGCATCCACAACACTGGAAGATGCTAATATAGTGAACCTAGGACTGCACTTCCTATTGAGATGAACAGCTTCAAAATCTCCAGCAAGAACTAGAAAATCAAGAAAGCCATTGCACTCCACAATGTAATTTGTGGAGTTTTTGAGACTAAAAAACATCCTATATCATTGCATTGTTTTCTGCCTGTCTTCATCTCTCTTGACTCAGTCGTTTGATATTGAGCTCAGTTTCAAGTAATTTAAAAAAAAAAATAAAACTAGTATTTTCTACAAATACTGTATTATTCTCTTAATTATTCAAAAATTTGTAGGGTGCTCTTACTTTATTTCATATTTGTAATTATTTTCTCAGATATTTTAAACAAAGGGACAGAATCCCCGATGCAAAAGAAAAGAATCAGTATCAAGAACTTGTTTGTCTCTGCTCCAAAGTTTCAGAAAACCATAAAAAGGTATGTTGTTTATGTCTTTATGGTAATAATAAAAATCAGAACCTTCATAATTACCATTTATCCCTACACTGTCATACTATCTGTAACCTGTTTTACTTTTGATTCCCCATTATTTACACCTAATTCTTCTTTTGGTATGTATAACTTAAAAAAAAATGGAAAGCAGCTGTAGTAGTAAAAGAAAAAAAAAATAAAGAGCCTGGTCATACTAAGTGGCATATAGGAAATATAATGTTATTGACCATAATTTTTATAGACCTTTTGCAAATGAGAGGGGCAGAGTTTGAGTCAGACCCAGAGTAAGATACGGGTAATACAATAAAGAAAGCTCTATGACAGCATCATATAGCAATGGGTAATGCTGTGAAAGATTATTGAAGAGTTGTAGCTTTGTATTTACTTTATCATCCAAAAAAGTATTGGAGGAGGTAACTGTGACATAAATAAAAACACAACAGTTATAGTGGTTGTGTAATTGTTGATGTGATGGCGCTATCTTTTCTTTCAGAAATTGTAATTATAATATTATTAATTGCATTGATAATATTAATAATGAATTCTATTTAAAAATTACGGAATATGCTTTATCTTATATAGGGGTGTATATATGGCCTGCCTTTTCTACTGTGAAGACAAGATACTAGTTTCATCAGAGGAACAGCTACCTATTATTGAGGTAGATGAGACATTTTCTGCCCCTTCCATTCAGACTGACCTGTACTGGCTGCTAAAGGTGAGCTCATGCAGTCCTAATATAACCCTTTATTCATATTAAATAAAGACTTTACTGTGTGAAGTGACCAGAAAAAAACAGAAAGGACCCAGGAGACTTAACGAACATCACCCATGTAGACCATACATTGACTAATTAATTTTTTTTTTTAAATAGACAATATTTTTTTCCCAGGTTTCATGATAAGTTCTGCAAAAATTTTGGAATAAAATATGAAAGAGATGCAAAATAGGCAAATAAATATTATGAGCTTTAACGAATTATTTTTAATTTTTAAGTAAAGTAGTAAAATGTAGTAAAGTACCCCATCACGCCAATTGGCATATTGGGAGTATGGTGTTAGCGACCATAAATTTTTACAGACCATCGGTACATGATTTTTGGGGTAAAGTGGTCGGTATTACACCCGTGCCGCTTTATCTTCCCAGAAAAAAATCCGGTACCCATTAAAGGCTGGGTGAACCGGAACCGTCGGTTGGGATCGAACCCTACCTCTTGTCCTTTGTAGTCCAGTTCACTAACCACTGAGCTATCGCTGCTATTTTAAATTTTTAAGAACATTATATCTTGAAAATTATACTAATAAAAAACATCAGTGTCAATACATTTGGTGGGGTAATATTTAAAAATAATAGTGTATTGAGTATAGAACGAAAACAATACGCGGAAACCAAATGCAGATATAACTTTTGAAAGTAAACCAAATCTTTTGACTACAGAACATCTACACAGTCTGAGTTCATATTATTATTCTAATTTAATAAATGGCAAAAATTAATCACATGCTAGAAAGCTCAAAATTTATAATACTGTTTTTGCAGATAGTGCAGAAATGAGCTTGTGGTTTTTATAACAATTCTTTAACACATAACATTGAAATTTAAAATAGTTAAAACCAACCATTGGAATTGTTTTGGATAATTACTGGTAGGATGGAGCCATCACTAAGATGTTTTTGTACTATAAAATAAAATGAGAAAGAAAAAAAAAAAATAGAACAACTCAGAGTCCTTGTTTAAAAGGTGATATTTACTTCACAAGTTTCAAAATAGTTACATTATCCATGCCAAAAACAGCAGCGCAGGCTTAGAAACTGTACCAATGTTATTTTAGTAGGAGATTAGAAAGAGAAGATGGACAAATGCTGGTCATGTGTTGAGAAAGACAACAAAAGAATGTCCAAAAAGGCTCTTCTAAGAGAAACATCAGGATATAGGCAAAAAGGAAGGGTTAGAAACATTAAAAAACACTTATAAGAGTAGCAAGGCTGGCAGGCATAGACTCATTGGATAAGATTTAACACCTCACCTAGAATAGAAAAATTTGTCATAAAACACTATATGAGTCCTAAGCAATGTCTAGAGTTACTGGCAGGATCAAGATCATGATAATTTCTGTAGTATTTCAATCTTAATAGATGTTCAGCCAAACATAACCTCATTAAAAAGCAATTTTGAGTCAAAAGGAAAATAAATTTTAGTAATAAAAATTATTCCGTTTTAAATATGGAACAAAAAAATAATAATAAAAAAACTATAATGATATTTATTCCATTTGTGTGGAACAAAAAATAAAGTCTGCATATCCAGTGCAGTAGCCATGATGCGTTCAAGTCCGGAAATGTTAATTCCTTTGATGCTAAGAAAAATAATTTTTTCTGAAAATAATTTTTTGTTGCTGAAAAAATAATTTTATGGCATAATAAAAGTAGTTTATAATGGGAACAAAATACTAATTTCAGACACCATTTATAAACACAGTATTGTCTTTAAATAGAAGATATTAAATGAAAGAAAATTGTGATCATTGCTACAAGCACATCTGAAATGTGAGCATAAATTGGGCACCACTGACAGACTTTTTCAACCTTTTCCATTTCTGTAGATAGAGAGAAATGAAAAAGGTTGACTATGTCTATCACTGGTGCTCCGATGACCTCTACAGTTATAAGATGTTGAAAAGAAGAATTATATCTGACATATCAAATGAATGTTATCATCTGTATTAAAATCTTCTGTATTATGTCTGACAGGTATCTTGTATGTGGGAAGATATCAAAATACTGAAGCAAGATATGGAGAAGACAAGCAGTGCTGGGTCAACCTTCAGATGTAAATTACTACAAGCAATCATATCCTTGCAGGTAAAATTACTTCTTTACTTTTTATTTCAAAATATAATTTTTTTCTCACCTTGTGCTGTTATTTCATTCAGAGCCGGAATTACTTCTAATGCATTCAATTTATTCAGTTTGCCATTTATTCTCTTATCTATTTAGTTCATAATTATACTACTGTCTATGATCTTCAATTTGTCCTGTACTGTCTTTTTTTCTTTTTTCAATTTGTTCTGACTCCTCTGTTCAATCTGTCCTGCATTGCCTTGCTTAGTTTTAATGTACTGACTCCTCTGTTCACTCTGTCCTGCATTGCCTTGCCTAGTTTTAATGTACTGACTCCTCTGTTCACTCTGTCCTACAATGCCTTGCCTAGTTTTAATGTACTGACTCCTCTGTTCACTCTGTCCTGCATTGCCTTGCTTAGTTTTAATGTACTGACTCCTCTGTTCAATCTGTCCTGCATTGCCTTGCTTAGTTTTAATGTACTGACTCCTCTGTTCAATCTGTCCTGCATTGCCTTGCTTAGTTTTAATGTACTGACTCCTCTGTTCACTTTGTCCTGCATTGCCTTGCTTAGTTTTAATGTACTGACTCCTCTGTTCACTCTGTTCTGCATTGCCTTGCCTAGTTTTAATGTACTGACTCCTCTGTTCACTCTGTTCTGCATTGCCTTGCTTAGTTTTAATGTACTGACTCCTCTGTTCACTTTGTCCTGCATTGCCTTGCCTAGTTTTAATGTACTGACTCCTCTGTTCACTCTGTTCTCCATTGCCTTGCTTAGTTTTAATGTACTGACTCCTCTGTTCACTCTGTTCTGCATTGCCTTGCTTAGTTTTAATGTACTGACTCCTCTGTTCACCTTGTCCTGCATTGCTTTGCCTAGTTTTAATGTACTGACTCCTCTGTTCACTCTGTCCTGCATTGCCTTGCTTAGTTTTAATGTATTGACTCCTATATTTAGAAATCTTACTCTGAAAAAAAAAAAACATGCATAACAACTGAAAACATAAACATATGGCCAGTTTGAAGTAAAATTCAATCTATACCTTCAACATTATATCTTGCCACTCTATCAATTTGTTAACTAGCTCTATGAGTTTTTTTTTACCCCAATTGAAAGTAACATGTGAAAGTAACAAATAGTTTACATGCTTGTCTAATATCAAAACTCCATCAAAGAGCTTATGTTTGATTGTACTTAAGTGTGTCTGTTATTTCATAATTTTCTACTTTGTACTGCTTCATATTTTTCCATGAAGAAAATGCAAAAGGAAGTAGTTACACTGTTTGCATATGAGTTGTATGGTGTTAGTGTAATATTTTACCAATGCCATCAGCACATTTATGGTGGTGTAGTCCACATCACACATATCCACTTGGTTTTTCCCACATTAAAAACTTATGTACCCATCTTCAGAAACTGGGTGAATGCTGAGCAATGTCAGCCAGAAAAAATTTAGCAAGGGTTGGAATTTAAACCCAAACCACCATATGTACAGACAAGTGTTATAACTTCATCACCACAGCCCTTTTTTTTCTGAAAGTTCTGCTTTCAGATATCCATGTGCTTCTTTTAAATAGCCATGTGCTTTTCCCATTATAAATATATATATTGTCTAGTCCTGAATAATCCCCATAATATTTACTAATTATTTTGTTCTGATTTAAAAAAAAAAATTCATCTTCTTCATCATCAAGTACCATGTCTGCTGGCGTAGGTTATCATGTCTCTCCACTACTTTTGACCTTGACACTTATCATTCCTGTTGTTGACCTTCTGCCAAGCCATTCTCTTAAGCTGTCTGGTATCTTATCTCTTTGCTTTCCTCAATCTCTTTGTCCCTCAATTTTCCCAGTTGTCACAATATATTAAAGCTGTTCCTTTCTTATTACATGGCCAAAATATGATGTTTCTTCCTAATATAGGATATTAGCTCTATTTTTGCTTTGGCCTCTTTCAGAACGTTCTCATTGCTCTTCTTAGCTGTCCATGGTATTCTCAACATTCTTCTGTAAGACCACATTTCTACAGCCTCCAGTGATTTTCTTGTCTGTTGTTCTATTATCCATGATTCACATCCATATGTTAAGACTGGCTTTACATAACATTTAAGAACTCTTTTTTCTTGTCTCTATTGTCAAAAATTGATTGCACAATATCTTCCTTACTCTTTTTGGAAAACTGCTTTTGCCTGAGCTATTTTGCATCTCACCTCTGATTCTATTCTATTGACCTTTCAAGTCGTAGCTGGCCCATAGACCCAGATACTCTGTCTCTTATCTAAATTTTTATTTTAGCAGTTTTCAATCCTTCTAAAGATATTTTATCAAATCTCGCCATTTGTCTCTGTTCTGTGCAAGCAACTCTATCTCATTGAGGGAGCCGATTCCTGCTGCTCTTGCCTCTCTGATCAATGTTCTTCTCAGTGTCTCTCTAGGTCAGCCTCTTTTCCTCTTACCTGTTGTTTTCTACATGAGGGCACCGTAGACCTCTGATTAGAGTAATATAAATATATTTTAATAATTGTTGTGACCTCTTGACATTTCTATTCTTTTTTAGTCTGGCCTTGGGATACAAGACCTGGGTCAGTTCTTCCACCGACCTGTCAGGGATAACAACAGCAGCATTATCTTCACAGTTGTAAATCAAATACGTGACCCCAAACTTGTGACTCTGGGCTCCAGTAAATGGGTTACATTCGGCAAATTGGCTCGGCGGCAGAGCTTATCAACCGTTGATGCCACTGATGCTCACAACTTGCTCATCAGTGCTGTGCCTGTAAGTAATGCATTTTACATATTTATCAATTGGCACAAAAAGCTGAAGATTTGAGGAAATGATACAAAACTAATTAGGGAGTCACTTTAGTAATATATATATATATAATATATTTGGTTATGGAAGGCCCTGGTATCACTGCAAACTAATTAAAATCCATAATTGCTCAATCGCCCATGCCAGCGTAATCATCCAGATTAATATCTCATCTCCCAAACAAAGAAAGGTAACTGTAGTCCTCATCATAGCAGTCTCAGTACAAGCCAAAAAGACATAAGGCGAAACCGCACTGAAAGTGATCACAGCCATCTGTTCCCTGTCATACGATATCATCATTCATCGTAAGCAATCATAATATCGAAACACGATGCTGATATCATGGTTTGTTGTAAGCTAGCAAGACAATACCCCACAAAACAGGTGATGCTGGAGAAGAAAAAGATGGTAACAAACTATTGCAGATGTTTCATAAAGGATGAAAAGAAAGAAAATGTTACAACTTAATTTTTTCAATGGAGACAAACAAGATCCTTCTAGTAGTTGCAATTATTATAATGAATGTGTACTTACTATGAACTCAGAGATTGTTAGCTCATTTTCAGTAAATGAGAACAAGTACTAGGTTCCTTTCAAAAGTTATGATTTAAAACTTGCTTGCTTGCGTTCACCTGCTGGTTAAAGAAATGTTAGACTTTTTCATCACCTGCCCTTAAAAGGATATTAAATGGGCATGAATGCATTGTTCTGTGGTTTGCTGTAGAACTATGATATTTGTGCCTTTCAGCTCAACTTATCCAACTTCAGCACAACATTGTTTGAGTAGTGAGTTGCCTTTCCTCTCAATCCCATACTCATATTACCAGACTTGACTAGTTAGTCTGTTTTTAGAGGCACCGCAAATAGGTGGAGTAGAATCTGGATAATTTTATTTAATACTGTTAACATTTACACTTCAAGTTACAGTTCTCTAAGATATTTCTCTGTTATCTTAAAGTTTCAGCAATTTGATATATTCTCTCCTGTCCAGGAAATGATTTTATATCATCAAGTCAGTGGAATGTGCCTGCCTAAAGGTCTCTATTTGGGATATGTCAAGCTCCAAGCCTCAGTTGAAGTTTTAAGGGTGATGGTCTCAAACCGAACACCAAACTGTGTACCACATGTCAAGATTAGGGACTGTCCTAATGTCTCCAGGTAAGTGAATGATGTCCACATCACTTAAAAAAACTATCTTTATGACACTTAGTACCATTGCTGGTGTATGTCGGGTGGCACACAATAGAACCAGAGGGATATAGGCCGCTTGGTCAAAGCAGTTGCCACACTGTGTGAGACTCAGGATTTTTATTTCACCTCCCATAGAAAATATCTTTTCTGTCTACCACGGGTTTTGAACACTGTATGCCGGCTTTTCAGCATGCGAAACAGTGGTTAAAGAATGTGTGGCCACGCACATCTCTTTCCACATCACTGATGGTGGGAATATGATAATTAATTTCATTGCGTGCTCATATCACAAATGTCAAGCTCAGCAACTGTCTAAACATCTCCAGATAAATGAATTTTACATACACAAATGCATGTGCATACATACATACATACATACATACAAAATACATATATACACAACCTTGAGAATGAAATTTTAAAATATATGAATCAGCAAGATAGCTACATTTCATAAATTTGCACAAGAATAAGAAAACATTAACACTAATTACAAATGCCTTGATATATCATGCCTGCATCCTAAACACGCATCTATTGTACTGAAGATGGATATGTTGGACCAAAAGATGCTGATATTACAACTTACTATGAACTAGCAACACAAAACAGCAATGCCCACTTAATATCTTTTTAAGGGCAGATGATGAAAAGTAGTCGTCATTGGCTGAATGCAGAAGGAGAAGAAGAAAACCACTCTTATCAGGATCTGAGACGTGGAATACATATTCAAGAAGGCATCATAAACAAAATTAAATATTTTCTGTGGGTACTGCCTTAAAAAAAATACTGAACATCAAATTTACAGACCAAAGTAACCAGTTCAAATATTCTGCAACATTCTAGACTTTCATCTGTTATGATAACATTGAGGAGCCAATGTCTTAGGTAACTGGGACATATTAGAAGAATGCATTAATTGCATCCCATAGTAAATATTGTATGGTGAACTTATAGAATAAATGTTCAGAACATTTAATTTTTCTTTGAAGTTTGACACAGACTTAATCCTTGACTAGAATTACTATTACTTAAATTACCCCTACTATTTTTTTAGTTTGTTTTGCACTATGTCTCCTTGTTTTATTTATAAATAAGGCAGTGATCCTTAGCCCAGAATGAGCAGGTGATGTGCTTTATTTCAATCATATTTAGACCACTGTTACCATTGTGGCATCATACTGATTACATCACCCAAAAATATGTTATTCTATTCTCCTTCTGGAAACAGCACATAGGTTAGAAATTCTAGACTCTACATTATGATCTTTGCTATTAAGTATCAGTTTTTGTACATGATCAGTATTGTATCTTGCCATCCCTATTCTGAGAGAGCCTCACAATCTCGGCTCAGAAGCTGATGCCCATTATTATTACTTCTTTTCTCCATGTTCATTTTAGTGTTTCTCTAGTTCTGTCTCCTTATATTTTTGCCATTTTTTCATTTGAGAGCTTTGCTTTGAGATCCTCCTATAGTCTTTTCTCATTACATGGCCAACATATGTCCACCTTCTTCTCTAACAAAAGTGTTAATTGGTTATTTTAAAAAAATAGGGTCACTAACACCACATTCTCCAGACACTTAGCAAGGCAGGAGAGGAAACCCTTGCCTTTTTATTTTACTTTATAGAAGAAAAATGACCTACAGGTAGACTGAGAAACAAAAATGTCTGCAAGATGTTTGAAAGACATTCTCCATTAGTGAAAAATATTGGGAAGATCTGACAGTAGATTGTAATAAATGGAGAACAAACCTTATGAAATGTCATAAAAATATTCTATAATAATATTAAGTCAAAGTTGAAAAGTATTATATGAAAGGAGAAAAGAAGAAAAGACCTTATTTAGAAACTTGCCTTGATTATACTGCTGCTGCTGGCACTCTAGCTAAAATATTGTAAAAATAAATTAATAATAATAAGCCATGCAATGCTCAACAAACCAGTGTCTGGTAGTTACTAGTAAAAATAATCATCAAAATCTTGCTTCCAACCATCAATAAAGATGTAAATGATCATACATTGTTAACAAAAATGTGTTAATTCACTGTGTTGGTGTGTCTGTTATTCAAGGGTGGCTTAATATAATTGTTTTTTTAACAGAGAAGAGTGGGAGTGGCTACTGAAGAATGACAGCCAAAAATTCAATGACAATATGAGTGTTTCCCAAAAGAATTTCCACCAACTTCTGGCTGATGCAACCAAAAAACTGTTTGCCCAGCTTGGTGAGTATTAATGAATTTATGAAAATTAGTATGTGTTTTTGCATTATTCCATTACTTGTGGTAATGCAACAGTCACTAGCATCTAGGGCAAGGCAAGTATTGCACCACCTTGCCTTTTTTTTTTTTAATTCATTTAGTATTCTATCTATTGCCCTTTCAAGCCAAAAGCCAAAGACGGCACATAGGGCAGAACCACAATCTCAAAAACAGAAACCTTGTGTGCCAAAATGGCACATATTGCGGAGATCACTGCTCTAAAATGTATGGCTCTGTTTCCATAACAACACTTTTTACAATGACAGCTTGTCAAGCCATTGATCAACCTCCTTAGTTGCCTCTTACGACATGCCTGGAAGGTCACAGTGTCACTATTCTATACTTCCCTCATAATGAAGCCCCGGTAACACACGGGAAATTAGTTTAGTATTACTACTTTATTTATTTCTTTGAAATATTGTAGTGCTAAAAATCTTTGCCTGAAGCAAACTCTTCAAGCTATGCCACTGTTTATTACAAATATTCCACTTTTAAAATTTGTAGTAACATTTTGAAATGTATAGGAGTTTGTGTAACATGAAATCTTAGTTAGGTTTAGAACAATCACCAAACAGCACAACACAATTCATTAAAAAAAAGTTGGAAGTATCTGTCATAGAAAAAAACATAAGAGCAAACATGTTTGGCCACTGCAATGATTTTTTTTAATGGAATCATTGAGAATGGTTTGGGTTTTTGTGATAGTACTCAAATGCTAATTTCATATGTCAGAGTACTCAAATGCTAATTTCATATGTGAGAGTACTCAAATGCTAATTTCATTTGTGATAGTACTCAAATGCTAATTTCATAACTAAGAATTTAAATTTAAATTATTTTTTTCAAATACAGCTTCAAGAAAATAGTGGTAAATATATAAAAAAGTTTATCAAAGCAAAAAAGAGAGCTAATTTCCAGTATTAGGAAGAAACAATCATCATTGTTTGGTCATCATGTAATTAGAAGAGAACAACTGGAATATATTGTAACAAACGGAAAAATTGAGGGACGAAGAGATAGAGGGAAGCAAAGAGAAAAATCACCAGACAGCTTAAGAGAATGGCTTGGCAGAAGGTCAACAACAGAAATGATAAATATCTGTCGAGATCTAAAGTTATGGAGAGACTTATTCACCTAAGCCAGCAGACCCTGTACTTGATGATGATGATGATGATATAAAAGAGTTAGTCTAAATATTTTGACAGACTATTGAAAAGAGATTATGAAAATTTAGAGACAACTTAAAATATCAAGACCACTAGAATCAGGGGAAGACAGGGAAAAGACATCAGATGAGATGATGATAGTGAATGAGAAGCAAAGTTTGTGTGAAATAACTGAAAGAATGCTAAGTTGATGGCTATGAAGAAAATTGATCAACAAAGTTAAATGGCATGGCACTTGATATTGATATATTGAAGAAAGACTTGCAATGAAATTGTTTCAACTGTGGGTTTTGGCTCCATGTTCCCAAACAATTATACTCAAAGTAAAAATACAAACACTTCAATTAAAAAACAGTTAAACACATATTCATTGTGCATAAAAGTTAAAAAAAAAAAAAAAGTAAAGTACCCCCATCACGCCAAGTATAGGGAATATGGTGTTAGTGACCATAATTTTACAGACCTTCGGCACATGATTTTTGGGGTAATGTGGTCGATATTACGCCCGTGCCGCTTTACTTTCCCAGAAAAAAATCCGGTACCCATATAAGGCTGGGTGAACCCGGAAGCCGTCGGTTGGGATGGAACCCTACCCCTTGTCCTTTGTAGTCCAGTTCACTTACCACTGAGCTATCGCGGCTCCCTATTGTGCATACATAATCAAATTAATTTACTTCAGGGACTATGACACATCTAATTTTTATTTGTTATACATGTCTGCAACATGTTTTGTCATTAAGGGATTGTAATTTTGTTACAGGCCTTCCAGAAGATACTGTAACAAGTCACCGGATATATGACTTAGAAGTTCTAGAGTTATCTCCGTCTGTGACAATGATTCTAGTTTTGCCTTCTATTGAGGACATATGTATAGTTCCAGGACACTGTGACAGCTTTGCAAAAAGAGCAGACTTCAGTTTCTTGCCGGTACAAATCTTTGAGTCCAGTAAGTCCAGTCGGTTGGTTCAAATTTATAGCAGACTTACCAGATAAAATGAGGATGGGATAGTAAAATTTAGGAAATATCATGATAGATAAGATGACATGCAAAGAACAAACTTGAAAACAATAATTAAAAAATGAATTACTAGAAATTTATCTCAAATAAATATGTGTAAGGAGAAAGGTGAAATTGTGTATGAACAAAAATTCAATACTTTTTACTAAATATAGAAAAAGTTTGTATGCTTTTGCATTTTATTTTGACTGTATAACTGTATAAGTTCTTTGCATTAAATTGTTATTAAATTAAAAAACTTACTTGTTTTGCAAAATTCTGCATCATAATTTTTTTTTTTTGCAGTTCATATGCATGCCTACCTGCCTGAGTTTTTCTCCCTGTATGCTAGGCTCTCAGCAATAGTGGAGATGGATGGAGTTCTGGCCCAGCAAGGCCATCGGGAGGTTAGTACATCACATGCTCATTGGACTTAATGAAACAATTTGTTATTATCTATTTTAATTTCACCTTACAGCCTTTAGTCATGAGTCATTCAAAGTTCTAGCTCTCATTACATTGGCAGCCTCCACCAGTGTCATTCAATGACATTGTAGAGTTTCACTTGTCACACCATCTTACTCTGGTTCTTCTCAAGTTCTGCTCCCCTCTTCTTTTCTTTTTTTAAAATAAGCCTTTTTTTGGTATGAAGTATTCTGTCGAGGTGGATAAACCAATTTATTTTGTGTTGCTTTATTCTTGTTGTTGCTGATTCTTTCCCTTACAACCACATGTCTAATTTTCTTTCTTCTGGTCATTCAAACTACTTTTCTTAAACATCTCATTTCTGTAAATAAATTCCAACTTTCTGTGAGTTAACATGTTTGGTACTGGTAGCATTGTGTTGGAATGAAAATATTTTATAGGATACTTCTTTGGGCTAATGGGTGCTATTTTGTATTGCAATATTTAGTTTGCCTTGTTGATGTTTATTTCTTTATTCATTTAATCATCTTCAATGAATGTTGTTCCTAAATATTTGACATCTGCTACAAGTAACGTTCTATTTTTGAGTCTTAACAGCTACATTCAACACTTGTTTATGTCAAAGTAAAATATCTTATTGAATAAAGACAAAAAAGTGATTGTTCTTGTATAGACACCACTCCATGCACTTGGATTCCATTAACCATTCTGATTTTTGCCTTATCTCACTTGAAATTCTCAAGATGGTGGGAAATTCTAAAGTACTGGCAGAGGTCCTTAGTTTAGCAAAATCAACATCCCTGCACACAGGTGTTCAAATATGTTTATTCTTTTTAGCAAATGATGAAGAACTTGCATGCTAATGATTACAGTCACTCACTGATTAAGCATATCTATCACTAATACTTAATTAGAGTCACAAAAATACAGACTTTCATAAATGGATGCTTGCACGGAATAAAAGGATGGATGGCTGGATAAAATCTCTAATTTAAAACTATCGAAAGCACTTGTCACATACCAGTGGACAACCAGATAAGACAAAAATCATAGCACTGGATGGGAAACACACTGTGGAAGTTAACTGAGAGTAGTGCATGACAAGGCATTTTCTTTGGAATCCCTAGGGTAGGAGACTAAGGGGAAGGCCAAGATATACTTAAAGAAGACAGGTGGAAGCAGAAATTAAGAGAATGGGGAAGAAATGGAACGATCTTAATGGCAAGGAACAGAATGGCTTGGAAAGTGTTTCTTGAAGACCTATGCTTCACAGGGAGCTGAAAGAAGAATAAGTTCACTAATATTCAGGAATTCACTGTGGTGGAGCCAGTGAACTGGCCCATGGGTGACAAAATAGACTCACTCAGTCTTAGATGAGTACAGGATTTTTCTGGGAAATATTGTTGGCCTGGCACAGTACTGACTACATTACCAACAAATGTGCTGAAGGTAAAACAAATTAGGCATTATCATCATATTCCTAAATATCATACTTTAGTCATGATAGGGTTCTTTGTATCTCTATTATTGCAATTGGGACAACCTTCTTTCAATCTGTGTTACCTCTGAATTAAAATTCCTAGTGTCTCAATTATTTTGTTTTCCTTTTATTTTCCTAGTGTTTATAAAGTTGATCAAATAAATATTTTCATATGAAAGATACTTTGTACAAGTTTAGACATATATCACTGTAAATCTTATTTGCATAAATATTATAAATATATGTGTTGAATAAGATATTTTTTCTTCTTCTTCTTCTGCGATCATGGCTCATTCAGACTAGGATTCCAGACTCTCTTATGAAGGCAGCTGTCTGTTTAAGTGATTCGGTTGCCCTGTAGAGTTTCTCTTCCAGGGACGTGGGTGTGGACCACATTGTCCTTCTCAGGTCTGTGTACTGGGGGCAAACCTGTAGAACATGTTTTGTTGTCATGTTATCCAGTGTACAGTGGCATTGGCTGGTGGTTCCTATTTTGAGTTTGGTGAACAAATCAAATAAATATTGTCATATGAAAGATACTTTGCACGAGTTTAGACATATATCACTTTAAATCTTATTTGCATAAATATTATAACTATATGTGTTGAATATGATATTTAAGACATTTCTATAACAAAAAATTACAACTGCAAATGTATATGTTTATGTTTTTTTTCTGTTGTAGGCTTTCTCAACTGAAGAACTTAGCAAAGCTAAAGAGCAAGTAGAGGTGACAACAAACCTGCAGCAAAATTTGGATAGAATATGGAAATGTGCACGCTGGATACGTGATATTACTACCTATGCAAGAAACAGGGAGAAAAAAGCTGGCATCCATCTCTCTCATATTTTTAAGAAAATATCTTCAACCAGCAACAATTCAATTACTTTGACAAATGAAAACAAATTGAATGCATCAAGAATAAACAATGCAGTTGACTCTGATAACAGTCTTTTGACTGTCTCTTCCTCTCTGTGTTTAAACAGTTTGAACTCTGTCAGCACAGAGACTGATCACATACAGAATACTGATCACATACAGAATACTGATGTATGTGATTTTTGTGAAGGAAATACGTACAGCTCTTTCAGTATTACAAATAGTAACGCTTCCATGAATCCCACGGACAATGAACTTGAAACACATACATCATCTGGTTCAATGATATCATCAATTTCATCACAAAATGTCACTCAAGTTTCATCTTCACTTTCTGCACCATCATCATCATCATTGACTACAAGACCAGCAGAATCACCTGCAACACAAGAATCATCATATGCTATTATCAAAGTTCATTGTATGTATGATACGGGTCTGAACAAGAATGTGAACATTAAACTACACATAACAGAACAAACAACATCTAGAGATATCATCAACCTTGTTGTCAAGCATCTCAATGCAATAGTCGAGAACAAAGGAAAAGGAGGAGTCTTTGTGTATCCAGAGGAATCATTGACCAGATTTTGTTTGGTTCTCAAATACCAGGGCCAAAAAAAGTTCTTCGTGATGACTACAAACTGCTACAGCTAAAAAGTCAACTGCAAAAAGCCAAAGTTTACATCACGATTTTAGATTCAGTGTTTTCTGATGAGGAGTTGGGACAAACATCTGTTGTTTAGCAAACCTATTTTGGTGAATAGATTAAGTAGAAGTAATAAATTTAAAAAAAGTATATATATAAGTAATAATTGTATAATTTTATCTGTTGTTCATGTGGCTAGGGTTTGATTTCCATCTCTGCCAAGTTTCTTTTCTTTTCATCAACACAACTTTTGGGGTTAACTATTTAAACTGGATTCTGAAAATGATACCAAATATTTTTTAGGGCATATCCTGGCATGTTTGCTGATCATGTCACTTATTATTATGCCAAAGGTCATAATATATCAACACTAATAGCACATTCCCCCAAACTTTGTTGGCATGGCCTGGTTTAGACTATTTATCCAAATATAAAGGTAATTTTAAAAAAACATCCATACAATTGTATACTACCATATGTTTGTGTAAATGGTAAATGTAAAATTGTTCACTATTATACTATTTTCATTAAAAGATTATAAGTCTGTAAAGATAACATTTCCTAAAGAATAAAGTTAGTCATGTTCATTCATTTTACACTATTACAATGACAGACAAAAATTAATGTATCAAAAGATTTGTCAGTGCACAGAACAAATAATTAAAAAATTAATTTACAATTGTAATATATTTTGAATTCATACTATTTTCATTATTTTTGTAATCTGTTACTGCTTTCTAGTTATTAATAGTTTATTTATTAGGCAGAGATTTTTGTTGTAAATTTGTCTGTCTAGTACTTTGTAAATCTCTTGGAAGATTCATATAATTAATGAATGAAACTATTCTCCTGTAGCTTTCTCTTGCAGCTATCTGTGAGCTGAAAAAGTTTATACCCATCCTTTCCTTCATCTTGCTTTTATAGTTTTTCCAGCATTTATCTTTGAATCTCGTCACTACACAGTTTCCTCTTTGATCTGTTCCACAAAACTTAAAGAACCTGTTATCTGACCATATCATCTTCTTCTTTGTTACAATTTCAGATATGAGTATATCAGCAAGCTGATAAAATTGCTTTTTGATTCTTTGTATGCAGTATAAATATGAAATACCTAGGATCCCATATTAGCACTTATTCTTAAGTGCTCATATATCTTAAAAGTCCATGTTTCATAACCATAAAAGATGATTAATAAGGGAGGGTATCGGTTTAATTCTAGATGTGATCATGATGGGTCTGTAAGTGTATTGGTATTATTGCAGCGATTCCCAACCCATATCTCCATTTGGGGTCACGAAAGGGTTTTCAATGGGGTCACCTGCAGTGGTAAGCTACGAAAACTGTAAAAAGGGAAAACAAAAAATAAAATTGTGTCCTGCACAAAGATTTGTTCGCGTAAACATGTAACAATTTTTTGTTTATCTGTATGAATTTCTTATAGTGACCTAATTATACTAAAAAAGACCTATTATACTGAAAAATCTATTTGTGATGTTTTCATTTACCATATTAAAAAGCCTATTTTTAATGTATCGGATAGCAGGTCACTTTACTTCTATAAAATTGGGTCATGGCTCAAAAAGGTTGGGAGCTGTTGTATTATTGATATAAGTTATATCAGGGCTGTTGTGGTTTGTGCAGTTCTCTGCAGTATTTTAGGATTTGAATTTTTAGTCAAGTACAATCAAACTCGGGTATTTTAATTCATTAACTCTTTCCATACATTTTGCTGCACTGTGCGCCATGCCGATTTTGTTTCAACTCATGGTGCATCACTCTCAAGTTGATTATTGTGAACCATCATCAAACCATATTCTTTTTAAATGTCTTGTATCATCTTGGTATTGGTAAAATCTAATACCTTATTCAATTATCTAAAAATTCATATATAATATGTTATATGTCAGATAAATATAAATAAGTAGATCAATTCTTATAACCATGAAAAATTTTGTCTCTGAAATCTCTCCCATTGCATTGATAAAAAGCTTCCGTACAGAAAGAGTTAACTGTCCTTTGATTTTGTAGGATGTGTATTATCAAGATTTTATTCCCTGCTATTTAGACTGATTACTCTCATTCCTTTTTTTCCTGTTAGCTTTTATCTCTTGTCATCTTTTTATCTGCCCTCAACAAAGTAAGATAAGTATCGATTTCATAATAACTGGTTCGAAATAGAACAAGACCTGAAAACGAAATTGCATTTATTGGTAAAACTCAAACACGCTACATTCGTAGTGTTGTTTTCAGAACCAGAATAGTCCAGAAGATGCACAGTTTTGGATCACTAAGCAAAACAAAAAAATAAGACTGTAGCCTGGCGTTGATTTTGATGAAAGTTCTGAAACTGAAAGTTGCAGAAATTAATTGTTCATTCTATAGTAAAGAAAACAAACACATGTTTTCTTGTAAAAACAAAAAAATGTTTTCTTATACATAAAATATATTAAAGAACAAACCAAAGATGTGTAAATGCTGTATTTTGTTTTTATGGAGATAATGTAAAGGTGTACATATTTAGTTTAATCTTCTTAAGCAGGTGAGATGAGTGAAATATTTAAATTAATATATATATATATATATATATATATATATATATATATATATATATATATATATATATATATATATATATACATGTTGATCACACTTAATTTATTATTTATATTTTTAATACCATGATTATGATGTAAAAAATATTCAAATTATGATAATCATTATATGATTTACATATAGTTTATGGACATCAGTTGCTTAATGTGTTCAAAATCTTCATTCATATGAATTACATTAAAGGATAAATATGGCAATGATATGTTCATCATAAACAATGGCAAGATTATGTAATGAAGGGATGAAAAAAAACAACCACACACACTTACACCCCAGCAAACAGTCAAAGAAATAAAAACTGCAAACGATTTGTCTAAAAAAGATTAGACAAATTCTGAACAAGGCCACCTACACGTATGGTCAGTTTTAATTTATATGAACTTTATTATTATTTATACATCAACAGAAAAATATTAGAGCAACATTATGTTTTTATGTTATATTATTTTACACTCAATATTTATCACTATGCCAGACCTGGACTCTAGACTTAAGAAAATACCCAGTACTGATTTAAATGTGTTAGGTGCATGACAGGAAACTGTCTGTGATCAAAAATGAATAACTTAGAAAAAAAGCTAAGAGTAACTTCTGTCATTGAATATATAAAGAAAAATAAACAAGATGGTTTGGCTATGTGATAAGACAGAAAGACCAAAATCTCAATACAATAAATCTTCACAAAATTTTTCAAGAACACCAGACCAAAGGGCCGACCATGAAAAAGACTGATTAATGGAATATTAGAAACACAAAGAAACTTAACAGCAGGAGAAGTCTACAGAAGAGCAACAGACCACAAGCTACATCTTTCCCGTCCTGCTGAAAGGCAAATGAGAAAGGGAAGAAGAACAATAATTATTAAAATTAAAGAACAAAATCTAACAACACACTTACACAGTGACAAACTGTGTATACTTACAAACTGTGTACACTTACAAAAAGTTTCCAAATCAATTTTTGCAAAACTTTCTTTTTTGTTATGTCACAGCAATGAAAATAAAAAAGTATACTTTTTCTTTAAGATTTTACAAATTATTTGCCCTATTAGGGATAGGGCAATAAACATATTTAAGGATATGTCTACATAACATTCGCCCACAAGCAACTGTTTGCTGCACCAACAGCTACCCAATCAACAATTAATAAATTTCATGATCGTGTACTACAATATCCTATAATTTTTAATTTTAAAAAAATGTTAATTCACACAAAATATAAACCACTACGGAGGAACAAAATATACATATAATTGGCTGCAGAACATTCACGTTTGTTGACTGTTGGTACTTTGTTATGATCTCATTATTAAATTTTTAGCTTTGTCATTCTCATATTTATTAACATATTTATGTAAATCATTTGTAAATATACTTCAGAATGCAATACTATTGTTGTGCCCATATGATTTTTCTACAATTGTTAATGTGCAATAAGCATTATTATCCTTTATTATGCTGTACCTCATTAAGTGGATTATTTCATGTGTTTGGACATGTCATGTATAAAAATGTTGCATTACTGTTTCTTTCAGCAGAAAAAGTTATTTCTGCATTTAACCTTTCATCGTGAGAGAGAGGGTAGACGAGAGTACATCGAAATATGGTAATATTGACATGGTTATAACTGTATCAAGACTATGCTAAATTTACATCCACACACACATACATTAAGATATACTTTGCTGTTTCTGCATGTATCTAAGATATGATTGTTTCTTAAGGATCACAAATTTTCTAAACTGTTTTCTTGCCAATTTTTTCCTCTAAAAAATCAAGTTTTCCATTCTTGCTATAAAAATGGGTTATGAATGGGTAATAGCAAGAAAAGCTGATTTCCTCTAATGTTTTGGATTACAAAGATAATGATTACTAACTCCTTCTCAGATAAACACTGTCCACTCAACCCAACTGTAAAAACTTGCACCTAACTCAAAAAAGAATAATAAAGAATGGTAAAAATAGTCATGAAGTCAATAACTCCCTTAATCTCAAAACACTGCCACTCTTTTAGCTAATAGAGTTGAAACTCTTCACACAATTGATATAATTTGATTCGAGACTGATTTCACATTTTCGTAAAAATAGCAATTATTAAGTTAGCATTGTTCAAGGATAGAATACTTCTTAAATTACCAGCAAATCACATCTGTCCATGGCAAATTTTTTGATCACTTCAAAATTTATACTTTTGTTGGGTTAAGATAGATTGTAAGTGTGCTGTTGTAAGAAATAGTGCACTGAAGTGTTTATTTGTGAGATAGATTGTAAGTGTGCCATTGTAAGAAATAGTGCACTGAAATGTTTATCTGTGAGTTAGATTGTAAGTGTGCCATTGTAAGAAAAAGTGCACTGAAATGTTTATTTGTGAGTTAGATTGTAAGTGTGCCATTGTAAGAAATAGTGCACTGAAATGTTTATTTGTGAGTTAGATTGTAAGTGTGCCATTGTAAGAAATAGTGCACTGAAGTGTTTATTTGTGAGTTAGATTGTAAGTGTGCCATTGTAAGAAATAGTGCACTGAAATGTTTCTTTGTGAGATATATTGCACTGAAGTGTGTCATTGTAAGAAATATTGCAATGAAGTATTTATTAATGAAAAATATTGCACTGTGAGAAATATAGCATTGAAGTGTGCCATATCTTGTTTCATTGACATTGGAAAGTGCAGTTATTAAAGTATTTGTGACATTTTTCAAAATGTGCTTATTAAAAGAACTGACCTTTAATTTTAAAAAGTTAGTCTCCATTAGTGAAAAGACTGAGATATATACACATTGGAAAGATATAAAGGAAACTGCATGTGAAAATAAAATGAGTCAGTTAGAAGAAAAACAACACTAGAGAAGAGACGAGATCAACTGATTTGAAACTGTCTTGTTCACCTGCCAATCCAATATTGGTAAAATCAGCCTTTATAGAATCTGCTTGATAAAACAGAGCAGGAAAATTAAATTGAAATCGATATCTGTGAAGAGATTAAAGGCCAAAAAGACAAAAATATGTGTGTGTCTGCGTACAAATATATAAAATATATATATATATATATATATATGGCCTTTGACGTCTTGACAGACGGTTGGTAGCAAGCAATCATGATAAGTCAGTAGTTTGGTAAAGCGTTAGTGTCTCATACTGGGTGCTGCTTTACTGAACATCTTTTCTCATGGCTGAATTTGTCAATCCTGGACAGACAGATCCATCCACAGAATGAGCAAGGTGTACCCATGGTACCCGGCCTTGTCTCTTTTCTCTTGTGCCTTTTGTCTTCTGAATTTGACATCAGCACTGTCTCAAAAGTTTGCTCTCCATGTGCTACGATCAGAAACCACATTTTCCCAGTTCCTTTCACTGATAGAAAATTCCCTCAAGGAAGCCCTGCAAACATCCTTATATCTCAGCACTGGTCTGCCCTTTGGTTTCTTTCCGTCCTTAAGTTCGCCATACAATATTTGTTTGGGAATACAATTGTTTGCCTTTCTTCTTACATGGCCCAACCACCTCAGTCTACGAATCTTATGTATTGCCATGATCGATGGGAGTATGTAAATCTCTCTCTCTCTGCGATCAAGACTCAATCAGAGTAGGATTCCAGACTCTCTCATGAAGTCAGCTGTCTGTTTAAGTGATTCTATTGCCCCATACAGTTTCTCTTCCAGGGAGGTGGGTGTGGACCACATTGCTCTTCTCATGATACTGACCTTTGAGGATGGATTTGGCTTCATCATAACTGAGCGGATGGTTCTCTTGTGGTAATCTCCCTCACTCTTTAGCTAATTTGTCTGCGCATTCATTCCCATGTATATTACAGTGTGATGGTATCCACTGAATGACTACTCTCTGGAAGTTATTGCATAGTTGGTCCAGGGTTGTTCTCAAGTCATCTACTTCATCCCCATGCGGCTTTTTAGAGCTGATAGTACTGACAGTGCATCAGTCAGAATCACCAATTTATTGTGCATGTTATTTTTGTGTTGAGTAAATAAAAACACACACATGTATGTATGTAGGGAGAGAGACAAGCACACAGTCAACAATCAAAACTATATCTTCTTTCAGTTTATGCTATCCATCACATACATTCCTCTTTTGATCTCGTCTCTTCATCTCTGTATTTTCATCCTCCTTGATGATTTATGCTTTCATCTGCATTCTAATACTGTGAAATCAAAACACCAGTTTGTAGATTCTGTAATAATTTTGAGATGCTTCAAATCACATATTCAACTGTTATTCCCTAGTAGAAATTAAGAGTGCCCTTGATAGATGCATTCATTACCTAAGAAAACAAATATACATGGAGTACTTTGGTCAGGTGTCATCCCCTTTTGCTAGCTTTAATCAAATCCATTAAATATGTGTTGATGATGTTCATTCAAATTTACAATTTCTTACTATTCTTTAAAAGTACACCTTAGAAAATGTTTACCATTATAATGTCTTCCAAAATGTGAACTATTTCACATTTAAATACGCCCATTCTTGGTACTTTTAAAAATAAGTATTAAAAGTTTACTTTTTGCATTAAAACAGTAAATGGGATGTAATGCAGAATGTGCAGTAAAACAAATAAGGTGTGTGCATCAATCTTGTTTTTATTTTCATTTTTATCATCATCTTGTGCTGTTTCCACATGGAAGATTTGCTACCATAAATTGCTATTTCACAGTCTCTGGCCTTGAGGGCACATGTTGTCACAGGCTTTTTTCTGCCTATCTCATGACGTTGTCAGTCCACTTTGTTGGCCTCTACCTATTATTTTCTATTAGTTGATTACTTTCAGCAGGTAATTATGTCTCTGTGTGTGCAGAGACTTCTGGATAGTGTCGCTTCAAGTGTTAAAACTCATGATGCGAGGTGGCATTCCTCACTTTCCCAGAGTAATACCCTGGTACCCATTTCTGCCAGCAGCTGGGTCAACTGCGAGGGTATTTTTTTTTTTAACCGTGAGTACAATTCACACTGCTTACAGTGGGAATTGAACATGGATTGTCTGACCATCGGTAGCCTAGTTGGGTGGTTTTCCCCATGGAATAGTGCCTATGAGTGAGCATCTGCATATTTTTTAATATGCAGTCAGCACTATGCCAGGTCATTTTAGAAACCTAAGGTAACCTTCTGACACTGATTAAAAGTTGGATGAAGGAATTAACTCCAACTTCTTGCCTCCAAAATACTAGGCCAAAATCCACTGCACATCCTCGGTCTTGTATAATTTGTACATGTATTTATAATTTTATAACTTAAACTTCACTGGACATTCTTTACTACTTCTGAATCAGATTTCAAATTCATGTCTACATTCTCTGTAATAATACATTTGTCGGCTTTTGAAACTCTACAACATTAATTATATTCTTGATCTTGAAAAATTTCATTTGTTCAAATGCTTTACATAAATAACAAAACAATTGCATTTTTTGTTCAAGATATCAACTGTAGGATAGCACAATAACTAATATGTGCTCATTGAGCCAAGTTATTGCAAAACTGTGATAAATTATGTTCTGTAACTGAATGAAAGTGAAACTACTTGACTGGAGCAAGGAAAGAACTGTGGTGCTTTTGAGTTTTACTTCTGATTTAATACTTTGAGGTAATGAAAGTCAAGAGGTAAAACATCAGTCCCTGGACAAAAGGTCCTGGGTTTTGATTCCACCATAGGTGGTAGAAATTGTTCTCGATGTAATTTCTGCAAGGCCTTTACCTACCCTTGGGGAAGGGTTTTATTTCACTCTGTGCACACTAAAGAATCCTTCACAGTTTTAATTAAAAAAGAGTAGGCCAAAATGGCTGCTGTCCAAAGTAGTTCAGCAATTAAAAATCTGCCCATGTCAAAGACAAAAAGTGGATCAAAAGGCAAAGATTTCACCAAATCTGGCCATAAAAACTAGTGACACAACATCCACTTAATGAGTGATCCAGGCAGGCTCACATTCCCTAAAAGATGCTGGAGGGTAGAAATAATTGCTTGGCTTGGCTGTCCTTCTGATGATCAGTTTGTCTGCTGCTATGAAAGCTCTGTATAAAGAGTTTCTTATAACTGTTCATAACAGAAAATATTCTCTTAACACTTGTACTTCCTGGACAATCATCATCATTGAGTGCCATCACCACATCAAAGGTTGGTCACCATGGAGCGCCACCCTGCTGTCTCATGCTTTGTTAGTGCAAATTGTAATATTAGACTGTCTTGTCCATCTTTGGATGTTACCTCTTTCCAAGTTAGTTTTGGTCTGCCTCATTTACCTTGTATTTTCCCTTCCAAGATTACTTTTAGTAGGCTGCTGTGTCTTTTAACATGCCCCAAAAATGTCATTTATCTTGTTTAATTGTGTTTAGTAGTTTTTTTTTTTCATTTTTCATTGTTTTAAGACTTTGTGGATAATGACTCCTTAATTACACATATGGTTAGTGTCAATGATATTAATATAAGGTAAATTTACCTATACTAAAGTACAAGGGTTGTTCAGTGGGAAACTTGAAGTTTTAAACATTGTGTGTACAACCAATATTATTGTATGTCTAGTATGTGGAGGTGGTGACCTTGAGCTTCAAATACCCATTGACAAACATTGAAATCAGGGAAGATTTGATGAGGTGGCAGCTTACTTGTAACCATGCACCAAGCAAAAGCAGCTAAGAATTGTGAGATTTTTGTTCAGCGTTAACCTGTACAGATTCACCAATGAATGAGAATCCATTATGGTGACAGATGTTAGATCCACACACTAGTGTATAAACAGGCTGCTCAAGAATGGCATGGAGGATTCACAGACGACAACAATGTGATCAGAAAAATCTGCATGTCACAGTTAAGGAAGTGGCATTACTGTAGGGCAATAATGTTGGATCAGTCAGTCCTGAAAAGCGTATAAGAAAGGTACTCAAGTGACAGTGATTCTGGGTGAACCCAGAATTCGTCGGTTGGGATTGAACCCTACCTCTTGTCCTTTGTAGTCCAGTTCACTAACCACTGAGCTATCGCGACTCCCTATCACAAATGGGCCAGCTTAAATCATTATATATTTAATGTTAATATAATGTGAATATCGACAGGGAAGAGACAGACGGGGAATCGCCTCCACAATGCAAGATGAACTCGATCGCATTTCTTCCTGGTGTGGGGTTTCAGGTACCTTGGTTAATCCTAATAAGCATCAGTTTCATGGTTCTCCCTTAACAATCATATCGTTAATACGACCACACCGGTAGTACGAATGGGACCAGGGACAAGTTGATGACATTCCTCGGAGTTAAGTTTGATCGCAGCCTGTGTTTTCGGGACCATGTGATAACAAAATCCCGCAAAGGATTAGCCGCCTTGAAGGTCATGGCAGCTGCCAACATCGAGCAGAGGCTACTTACTCTTCTGTTCCAGGGATTAGTCCTCGCACCAATCAAGTATGCCCTGGCAGTACGACTCAAATTGATAGGCTGGAGAAAATACAAAATGAAGCCATGCGCATTATCTTGGGATGTACAAGGGACACTCCCTGTGTAGCAATTAGGTATCTTCTTGACTTTCCAACCATGGATGACAGAATCAAGATCTGGAGAGCACGAGCATACCTTACAGACAAAGAGCATCCATTGCACCACGTGCTCAACACAGTGAAAGACGTCAAGCTAAAAAGAGGCAAATCATGGGTGGGCCGAGCAGAAGATGTCATCAAACAGGTCTGTGGGCTTGCCAATATCAGCGTTGGTGAGGAGTGGATACCGGTTACCTACGTCGCTCAAGGGGACTTTCTCATGTATTGTAACACTTGACAGGAAAAGTAGGGAACAGAACCCGGTCGTGGTTAATGCTGAGGTCGACGGTCTCAACTGTGATAACACCGATGAGAAAGATGCAGTCATCTATACAGACGGATCTGTAAGACGACACCAAAGAAGTGCATGGGCATTTACAGCGCGCTCGGCAAGCAGAATAGTCAAAGTAGACAGTGGAGCATATGTCATGACCACGAGTAGCATGACAATGGAGGTGATGACAGTGACCAAGGCATTCAAATGTTTAGAGTCACAAGACTACGCCCACGCATGTATACTGAGTGATTCAATGAGCATGATAAAAAAAGTGGAGGCAGGCTCTGTACACATGCAATGGGTAGTGTCGTTGCAGAAATCTAAAATACGTAAGGTCACCTTTGTCTTTGTCTCTGGACATGCGGGAGTACGGGGAAATGAAAGAGCGGACAGGTTGGCTAGCTGCGCTGTCGTTGAGGACGGGCAACCAATGGATCGGGCAGACATCATCAATGCCCTCCGAGATGTGGGAATAGCACAGAACGTTGATAAACACAGATCTACGTCATTTCTTCGAATGATGGAAATGGGAGTTAAGATGGGCACAGCCAGAAATGAGAAACTTAGTGGCCGTGTAAGAAGACTTATCAACCAACATAGAACTGGAGTCGTCAGTCGCTGGACACTGGGGGAATTGCTGAGGAGGGGATCTGAGCACCTATGGACACATTCGGAGTGCGTCAGGATGTTAATATTTTATTAACTGTAAAAACAATCCAGTAATCAGTTTTATCAAGAACCGACATTAAAATACTTTATTACTAAAGTATTTTTTAAATGTCTTTTAATAATTTCTAGCACAAAAATTATCAGGGAGCCATTCCTATTCACATGGTTTTGTTTGTTTCTGAGTGATGTCATTTACGTACCAAATTGGTTGCAACGATTTCTTTATAATTAAAAGTTACAAGCTGAGAATATTTGTGAGCCCATTTTGTTTTTAAAACTAGTGAACTTGTCTGAAACATTATCATCATTGTTTGTTATGCTGATGATCATTATATCCCAACTCTACTTCTTTATACTAGGAGGATGTAATATTTTTTTTCAACATTCTTTATTTTATTTTTCCAGACTTTGTTTCTGTCATTAAATTGTGATATTTACTTCTTGTGCTCCATACATCCAGGGATTGAACTATAACAAGTATTCTTTGTTCATGAGAGTTGTACTTTACATTTTTATTATACTGCTTACTAGATATATCTTTGAAAAACTACAAGACATATTTCTTTAAGTATGGCAACATTGTTTCTCTTTCTATTGTCTTATCCTTATCTATTTCTTAAACCATGCTTATTGAAAAAAAAAAAAGTGGTACATTGTGAGAAACATGTACAAGAAATAACATTTTTTTAGGGTTATAATTTATGCTATCAATTATCACCATAGTAATATGGTAATATTAAAGCTTGATTTCCCATCATGGTGATAACAAAAACATATTTTACTTGTCCAAAATGCACCACGAAAATGATTTAATCACCATCCCAATTCCACACTAAAGTCTATGAGCAAGTAAACTGGCCAACTATTTATTCAGTAAATCATCCTAAGTGAAATAAATTCATTGTCAAAAGATAACTCTTTCTATATTTATAATTTTTATCTAAACCTACACATTTAATTTGAGTGCAATCACAACATGAATACTACTATGAACTATAGTCAGGCTGCAACATATGCATGAGTGTTCTTGCCTTCAATGTCATTGTGATAATATAATTTTAACATATCATTAGTAATCATTTTTTTACTCTGTTATGAGCAGTCAATCAAAGATCATGTACTGTTAATGTGATGATAGTGTATCATTTTATTTCAAACAAAATAAAGTGATGAAGAATAAAAATTATGCGTAAATTTGTGTATGTTGCATCTGGTATGAGGAGTTTTGTTAGACTTTCCATTGGTAAATGTTAACATTTGAAACAAAAAGGAAGGGTCCCCGTCACACTTCAAGATGTATGTATAGATTTATTTCTGTCAATCTTATAATTAGGTGATATGTTGGTTATATACTAGACTTTCCAAAGAAGTGTGATATCCATTACAGTGGTTATGTGCATTTAAAACTGATCAGCCACATCTGGGAAGTTAAGGAATGTATTGCATCAGGTAGGAGAGCTTATTCAGCCAGGAAAAATCAGCAACATTGATCAAAAGAGAAGACATCTGTAAGAGTATAAAAATCTAGGAGAAAGTTCAATATCTGGACATAAAATAGCTGGGATACCATACTTGATAAAGAACAAAGCATTCCACACACACACATTTATATATGTGCTGATGACACAGTCCATGTCTCAAACAGTGCAAAAGGATTACAAGAATGTTTTTGTTAAAAAAAAAAAACAGTGAACAGCAAAACCTCTAAACATTCAGAAAACAGATATATGTCCATCGACAAAACACCAACACAGAATCAACAGTGGAGAACTTGAAATTGTAATAACTTGAGAATATCTGAGATCTGTAGTTGTATCTCTCTCTCTCTGCGATCAAGACTCAATCAGAGTGGGATTCCAGACTCTCGAAACGAACCTGTTTAAGCAATTCGATTGCTCCATATAGTTTTTCTTCCAGGGAGGTAGGCGTAGACCACATTACTCTTCTCACGTCTGTGTACTGGGGCAATCCTGTAGAACATGTTTTGTAGTCATATTGTCCAGTGTACATTGGCATAGGCTGGTTGTTCCTATTTTGAATTTGGTGAACATGTGATTTCTCATTCTATTGTGGCCAGTGCGTAGGCGAAGTATGATGACTTGATCCCTCCTTGATGATGGTATCCGTCACTCTTGTTATGCTTTGGGTATTCTCATTTCCATTCTTCATGGAACTGACCCTTGAGAATAGATTTGGCTTCATCATAACTGAGTGGATGGTTCTCTTTGTATCAATGTTTTATCATGTATCAGCGCGCATGCTTGCGTTTGATGGGGGTGGCTTTGGTACCCCTCGCTTTTCTGCACAGCCTCTCAAGGCGAATATCTGTAACAATCGTTACATGGCGGAAGCCACACCACTTTACGGTTCAGATACACAAGGCTATTTTCTGCTTCTGTCGATGGAGTAAAATGTTCTGAAAGTACTTCTCGATTCCTTATATCTCCGTAGCTGTGTGTTATGCTTGCCCGTCGAATTCGACCGCCTGATGTATTCAATGTCAGACTTTGCTTCACCGGACTATGGACTTCTGCCGGGCTGTGCCGGCAGCCAGTAAATTATTAGGAACATACTTCGCTCCCCTTCGTTTCCCGCTGATTTTCTCATTTAACGTCCCAACAGCAATCTGAGGACTCTTCTCCGCGACCTGAATGTTCGTTCTTCACGACGCCGTTTACCAACCACAAAGACTGACAAAAATGTACTGGTCAAAATGTCCACTCATAAAATATGACTGGAGTTTATTATCCGATAATTTGTCAAGTAACACAACAGTTAAGGGCAGGCTCTAAGTTGAAAAATGACAATTATAGCTCGGCTGCTCACACACGCAATGTACTGCAGGCACTGTTCATTACAATCATGCCTCCCTCACTCTAATTGTCCACACTGAAAAATCCTTTTAACATGCAACTGAAATCGCATCTCTAGTCTAAACACAAGAGTTGCCTCGCTTTAAACATGAGACTTCTGCACTATTATCACTAGCTACTCTTGCACTAACTCTTGGCCTGTTTTGCTTCCACGAGCCATTGGCCTACCGCCAAATCTAGTTAGGGTTTCTATAGCATTGGCCGTCCCTTATGTGAATCTCCTACAGTCTCCCGGACTAAGTACAAAAGCTTCGGAAAAACTCTTAACTGAATCCATTGTCGAACTGTTAGCTCAAACATAACTAACATGAACATTTAACGCTATGGAGGTTGGTATGCCATAATGACTACCGCCTCCCGACGACACTGCTCTCGGGCCGCCCGCATAAATAAAATCTCCCCTATCTAACTTTGTACTTTGACTATATCTTTCCCCTCCAGGCAATCACAAATCCTTTTACATTCTCTGCCCCTTTCTACCTGAACTATCTCACTATTCGTGGGAAATCTGTTATTCTGAGTTAATTTGCTCACTCACTCACCTCATTGTTACCCATTTTCCCCTCCACTGTTACATAGTAACTAACACTGAAGACTGCCAGAAAGATGTAAAAATCAAGCCATAGCAGCACAAAAATTAAATGCCATGAAGAACATTAACACAATTTCGCAAGGCAGCAATATTTAAAATGCCTAGGAGAGATACATCTAGATGAAATGGACTATGTAATTTATACTGGGAGCAAACAGGAATAATTAAATATAGCAAAGAGAACTCGACACCCATTGATATAAAAAGAGGAGTAAGACAGGGATGCATTCTATCACCAAGCTTGTTCAATCTATAGCACTGAGCAAATCTTTAAAAACATAACATAGATGCCAGGCCTAAACATTAATGGACAGATAATCAATAACCTAAGATATGCTGATGATAATGTACTACTATAAACATGTCGGGGAAAAAAATATGGATTAGATGTGAATATCAAAAAGAATAAAAACTATGATCATAAAAAAAAATGCTCAAAACCTAGGAATGGATATCAAACTCGAAGGAATAGACCTGGAAACAGTTCAGAACAACTATCTTGACCATACTATAACTAGTGATGGAACATTGAAAAATGTTCTAACACCAAGGCTAAAGCTAAGAATAGCAAAATATGTCTTCTCAACATTCCTTTATGGTGCATAAACATGGACATTAGACAAGAAAACATAACAGAAAATTGAAGCCTTTGAAATGTGGATTTATAGAATAGGTAGAATTGGATGGAAAGAAAAGAAAACAATGAAGTCTTAAAACAACTAAAAATAAAAGAGAACTAAACACACAATTCAAACATGACAAATGCGATTTTTGGGCCATGTTAAAAGACATCACCCACCTATCCAGAAGTGCATTCCCCAACTTCCCTGAGTATTTCCAGTGAGAAATAGGTAGTCCAGTCGGATGGTTTTCCCCAACTAGGCTTCAGAGGACCTAATTTTTTTACTTACAATCTGCATAGCAAACAACCTATTCATCCATTATTATTCTGGATTGCAGATGAGGAATTCTCTACATCTTCGGATGTACCAAATAATTCAGTTGTCTTGGGATAATAATATTAATACAGTTTCTCCCATGTCTGGGGTGTGCCTGGTGTTAAAAGATAAAATAAGACTGCTAGCAAAGCAGCCAGCAAAATATTTTGATTCCATGAAATAATAAAAAAAAAGAAAGAAAAACAAATGAATACATAATAACATTACCACAAATATAGAAGAAAGCACAAAAATACTATTAATGTTTGTCAATTCATTTATTTTCATGGCTCAAAATGATGTGAAACTCCAACGATGAGAGCTTTTACCAAAGTGGAATTTATCAAATATGAAAGAACAACAACCACTTTACAACAGTTACCTACCGATAAGATAGAAAGCTCCCACAACTAGCAACTCAATATTTAAATATGCTTAATACCTCACAATGATTAAACCAAAGGCAATTAAGTGCATGTCATGAATATGCAGATGTTATGACAAACTTCATAAACAATACTAACTTATGAAAAAAATATCAAACGGCAGTGGAGATCAAGTAAATGTTACTCATGGCTCTCACTAAAAGCTAATTTATGTACAGTTTAGAATCTTCCAGCAGACGGAAGGCTTGATGCTGGTTGTATAGAAGCTAGAGATGAAGCTGTAACGCCTCCTTGTTGCCAATTTCCTTTGAAGCCTCCAGCATTTCCATTCTGAAAAGGTTTGTTAGCAGTGATATTTTGAAAAGGTTTATTCACAGAGCCATTCTGTGTGCTGCCATAGTTGTTGTAACCATTCTGAGCTTTAAAGCCACCACCGCTATAATTGTTTTGGGATGAAAAGTTGTTGCTGCCAGAGTATCGGTTTCCGCCACTGTTAAAACGGTTCCCTCCTCCGCCTCCACCTCTCCAGCGACTTTGGCCTGTTAACCATAATAAAGAGAACAGTAAAAATGTTGGTTAATAATGTTAATGGAACGATAATTCAAATAAGGAACTAACAGTTACAGAACAAATGAAAACATACATGAAAAGACAAGTTAAGTAGACATTTGACTTTCGAATAAAACTAATGCTAAACGACCTCTTGTAGACTTGTAAAGTTTGGATCATCCATGTTACATACATCACCTCCATTATTTTTTGTTCAGCTGTGCTGTATTATTCATCTTCAGCAATCGGATATTGATATGTATTTACATCATGTGTAACTATTATGACAGTGCGTTTCAGGTTTTCATCTGTTCCCCATAGTTTGTTGTGCATGATTGATTCTGTGGGTCATAGGTGTTCTTAGGGTGTTGAGAGTGCTTATCTTATGTAGGAATGCTAGGATGCAGCACTGACCTACTCTGAGTCTGAATATCATGATCTGCTCATGTCTGCCGAGTTTGTTTTAAGCTGTTATGTTCTGGTTTATAGTTGGGTGAGATTAATGCACTTTTTCTCACTATAGTAGTTAGTTCAAAATCAGTAGGTGCTTCAACTAGTTTTGCATCTGTTAAAAAAATAAGCTACACGTGGTTCACAGTTCTGCTGTCATAATGAGAGTCAAAATCTGGAATACTGAAATAAACCCTGATGTTTCAGGGAAACATGAATATTCAATTCCTGTGCTCTATCTTTTGATCCACATATATCCATGAGTCACTCCAGTTGCTGTTTTTGAGTTGCTCTTCCCTTATTGGATTATGATTATTTTTTTGTTTTATACTTGTGTCCCCCTACAATCTTTTAGGTTATGTATTCCTTTTTTTCTTTCTACCGTAATACTGATAGTATGATAATTCTTGTGTCTGATTTTGTACTCATCCAAACTCTGTCAAGTTGTGCTGTATATCATACAACTTGACCAAGTTCTAGGTGTGGTCGGATGCCTTGCTGGTATATATTATTCTTTCAGATGCTTTCCATGTGTTCTGCTGCCTACAAAAGAAGTTTTCTTCTGGATTTAATTTCTGTATTGTTTCCATGAAAGATCTTTTTGTTGCATGTTACAATGGGATATATCAAGACTTATGTAAGTATCATACAACAATAAATGATTTTTATGCTCGTGAATCGGCAGCCCTGGAGTGACTCCCAGCATCTTCATGCTACTAGTCAGGAGGGAAGTTGCCTAAATTCAGGAGAGCTACAAGTAGAATAGTGGAGGAGAACCAGTTTATTGTTTTGCACTGTAGAAGTTGGCTGGGGAAATTTGAACATTTGCTTACAAAAGTGAAAATACTTACATATGTTAATAAACTGTAAATATGTGATACACTTACATTTAGTGGGTTACTTGTTTGCCATTACATGTCAATAAAAGCATGCAGAAAGTGTAAATAAATGTTTAAAATATTGCTTACCACCACGCATGTATTTAGAGCCATCTGTCATTTGGAGAAGCTTAGGGCTGACAACTTGTTTTGCCTCCTGTAGCACATTCACAAGATCTGAAGCTTGTTTAGAATTACGTTGAGTAAAAAATGTGTACGCTGTCCCTGTGTTGGATGCACGTCCTGTACGGCCAATTCGATGAACGTAGTCTTCAGAGCAGTTAGGGTAGTCAAAGTTAATGACAAACTTGATATCTTCAACATCTGAGGATAGATTACAATACACCTTGAACACACTATATCATTTCTCTCCATTGTGACTGCAGGGCTGCAGATATGATGGATGCCTATAAACAAACCCAATTCAAAAAAGTTTAATCTGATTATGAAACACTCCATGGTGCCAATGTGCAACCTCTAGCTCACTGGTATTCAAATGGGACAGAAAAGGCTCAAACTGGTCATATAAAAGTTAAAAGATTATTACTTGAAAAAAGGTAGAATATAAAAAAATCTTGAGCTTCAGCCCTGCAAACACAAGGAAGAAGATTAAAAAAAATAGACCACAAAACACAAAAGAAATTAAATATAAATATTTTTACTTTGTAACTATACATTAACTGTGTCTTAACACAGAGATAGCGCAGAACTCTCTCGATTACAGTGCCTTCCAAGCGTTTTAAATGACTGGTGGCAATAAAATATCACATTTGTACAGGTGGTGCCCTAACTATCCACCCCAAGCAGCAGCACTTAATGATGCCCAGATCTTATGTCAAACAAATTGTAATATTTAAAAAGAAAGAGCTGAAAAAAAAATAAATAAATAAATAAAATAAAACAGTGAAAAAAATCCAACTCAAGAAATGAACACATACTTGATATACAGCATATATTCATCTTTACTTTTAACATTAATGAAAACCATTGTGCTTTTTGCTGCATTTTCTGCCGGCCTGAAAATTTAAATATCTCACCACCATATATATGTAATTGCCACTCAGTACTTACGCCCGGTGCGCACTACCTGGCCAGCCCTAGGCTCACAAAGAAGCATAAAGACTGGCGCTGGCTTCGAGATAATTAAAAACGCCACTCCCTGTCAGTGCCCACAGTGCGATGGTGATTGGTACTGCTATATATCAGTCAGGTTGAGACATCAATCACTGCTTCCTTAAATCTCAAACTAGGATTGGAAATAAAAACAAAGAAAAAAATGTTACATGTACTTTAGATACAAACCAGCATCAACAGCCAGACCAAGTTATTCTTAATTGCAGGATATACTTTGCCTACTTAAAAAAAAACATGGCATTGTACATTAAATCGCTAAATCAAAATATACACAGCTCCATAAAGAAGCCAAGTGTGTAATCATTAATGGCTGGATTTTAAAAATAATATCAGGTTATTATAAAGGCTACTATAAACCATAAACTAAAACCCATCAATACCTTGATGGTAATAGTGAACAAAAAACCTTAAATCAAATTTAATATTAAATTATGAGACTGCACTTTACTTATAGGTATTACACATGAAGCAGCAACATTTAGTAAACCTATTCAAGTGTCAAATACAAAGACAATCTAAGCAATAATTGTGTATCACTAAAATATCTTTCTAAATATGAAATAGCAACAAACTGATTTAAAATGTGATCTTAAAAGTTTTACTTTCACACAAAAAATGTGGTTTGATTGATAGAAATAGCTGTTTGTACATTTCATTCAAACGTAAAATTCAACCCTAGATTACAATACTTATCGTGAGCCACGTTTCAACATCTCTGCGACAATATTATATAATTGCAAGAAATAAATATTACATTTGGAATTTGGAAAATAGTATTTTCTTTGAACTTTTTGCTACACAGATTGTTTATAAATGAAAAGGCATGAGGCGGTTTGAACAACAATGGTGTTATAATCTAGGGTCAATGAAGTAAATGAGAAACTATTAATCAAATGTAATGGATGACATGCATACCAAACCAATATATAACAGGCTAACTATGCCTCTTAGAAACATACAAAAAACTATATCAGCAGCTCAATAAAACTGTGACAGCCATCATCCTACTTGTTATACTATTTTTTTCCATGTATTAATCTACTGGATTTGATCAAAATTGGCATTTTCTTTTTGGAAGTACTATAACACTGACAATAAATATTAGTAACATCAATCACATATGCCTCAATGTTTGTGCAAGAATATGAGCAAAAAAAAAAAAACATTGCACAAATCTGTCATACAAAAAGCTAACTTCAAAACTCTCAAATCATCTAACCAGCAGGGTGATATATTTCTTGAACCACAATGCCAAATGCCATTATAATATGATACAAAGTAAACCATAAATAACTCAGTAATATAAAATCCTGCTGTGAAACGATATTGAATAAACACAGGAAGATTCACATACCTAATCCTCGAGATGCAACATCTGTGGCTATCAGAATTGGACTCCTGCCATTACGGAAATCTGATGAGGAAATATTTTTTTTCAAAATCCTACTCACACAAAAGAGAGCTATATTAACTCATTATAATTAACATTAGCTACCCGTAATATTCTATTATACATGGATTCATTATATATTTGGCTGTAGTATTTAGCCAAGCAGTAATTGAGAAATTGAGAGAAAAGTCATAACATAAGAGAAAGAGCACATACTATTTACATTTTGGGGGCAAGAACAATCCACACCCCAAAGTAGCTAAAAGCAGAGAGCAAACCCATAGCATAATGCTAACAATGGGTTAAACTTTAGCAAAACTATTCCAGTCAAACAAATTGAGAAGGTTCCTAGAAATCATGCCAATGATGGATATATCTGGGAACACAACATACCTATGTCCTCAGTATTATTTTGAATTACAGACAATGACATGGTGAAACCAGAAGTAGTATATTTTCAATGAGTAAATAGGCTAGTCTTCCTTTACAGTTTTTTTCTTGTAACATTTTCAGTCAGTATAAATTTTTTTTTTTTAATTTGAGCGACAGTTAACAATCAAGTTAAATTTAGATTTACTCAGATCAGACAAGAAGTTGCAAGACAAATATATATAAAATCACAATTCAGAACCGGTACAATGCAATAGAGAAGATACAAAGCATCGATGAACAGTGGGAAATGCTAAAAGAATCAATGCAACAAATATCAAGAGAGTTCATACCACCAGTGAGGACAATTTCAAGAAAGAAATGGATGACAGATGACATTTTGCAGCTAATGGATACAAGAAGAAATAAAGATGAATATAAGACATTAAATAAAGAAATTGTAGTAAAATGCAATGAAGCAAAAGAAGCATAGCTAAAAGAGAGATGCAAAGAGATTGAAATGCAACAAAAAGGTCATGCTAAAGCTATATACAAACAAATTGAAGAATTAACAGGAAGAAAAACGCAATCAAAAACTGGATGTTTAAAGGAAGGAGAACTGTTGATTGACCAAGAAAGCATAAGGGAACGATGGACAGAATACATTAAAGATCTTTATAATGATGAACGAACAGAAGTAAATATTAAGGATAATGGAGAAGGACCAGAAATACTCAGAGAAGAAGTGGAAGACACCTTGCGCAATATTCTTCTTCTTCTACCTATTTAGCTCCCAGTGGAGCATAGGTCTTCAACAAACACTTTCCAAGTCATTCTGTTTTTTTAAATATTCTTTTAAGATCATTCTATGTCTTCCCCATCATCTCTGCTTCTACCTGTCGTCTCCAAGAATTCCTTGGTCTTCCTCTTTGTCTTTTCCCCTGGGGATTCTAAAAAAGAGCCTGCTGTGTAATACTCTCGGCTTCCGTAGTGTGTCCTATCCAGCGCTATCGCCTTTGCTGTATCTCTTTATCTACTGGTATTTGACTGGTACATTTCTATAATTCTATGCTTGTGATTTTGTCCTGCCATTTCCATCCTTTTATTCTGTGTAAGCACCCATTAATGAAAGTCTGTACCTTCGTCTTCGTGATTGTCAATTTTGTTGTTCTCCATGTTTCACAGCCAAATAATAGGACCGACTTAACATTTTTGAGTTGAACATTTTTATTTATGTGTTTAACCTAATTTCTTTGGATTTCCATGTTTCCCAGTGCAATGAAAGCTCCTCTTGCTTTTGATATCCTTATTTTGGTATCATTTTCTGTTCCTCCCTCTTTATCTATATTACTGCCCAGATATATGTAAGATTGTACGTCTAGTACAGGTATTTCTCCTAGTTTTATTTGGTTATTGCCAACTGTATTATTTCTCATAATGTTGGTATTATTTCTCATAATGTTGGTCTTATCTCTATTAATCTTCAGTCCTAGTTGTGATCTCTCATCAAGTATGCTCATTTTATCCAGCATCTGTTGATGGCTGTGATAGGAGAGCTATGTCATCAGCAAAGTCTAAATCATCAAGTTGTTTGGTCAGTGACCACTGGATCTCATTTCTGTTGTTTTGAGTTATTTTCATAATCCAATCTATGGCCAATAGAAAGAGAAATGGAGACAGAAGGCATCCCTGCCGTACTCCTGTTCTTATTTCATATGCTTCTGTAAGCTATCCTTCATGCCACACACTACATTTCATTCCTTCATACATTGTTTTTGTCAGGTTAATAAACTTTATTGGGATTCCGTAATGACTCAGCAACTTCCAAAGCATTCTTCTGTCTAAACTATCAAATGCCTTTCGTAATCCAATATAAAACGGGGATTTTAGTTCTAAACTTTGTTCAGCTATTATACGTAGAGTAGTTATTTGATCAGCATATTTGATCTGTTCTTCCTAAAACTTGCTTGTTCATCTTTCAAATGTTTCGCTATGGCCTCTTTTTAGTCTGTCCAGAATGATTCTGCTTAATATTTTTCCTGGCACTGATAGTAACATAACTCCCGTATAATTTGTGCACTCTGTAAACTTCCTTTCTTTGGTAGTTTGATCATATAACCTTCTTTCCAGTCTTTAGGTATTCCTTCCCTCTCTAAAATTTTATCTAATAGATTAAGTAATCTTCTCACTTCTTTGTTCACCTCTGTGTAATCTTCCAGTGTCTTGGCTTTATTACTTTTCATTTTCCTTTTATTTATGTCTGCTTTCTTGTTTTTTCTTTCTTTAATTTTATGTAATTTTTTGCGCAATATGAAAGCAGGAAAAGCGCCTGGACCAGATTTTCCTTGGACCCAACCATTCTGTGTCGTCCAACAATTCTGACATAACTCTCCCTCACTTGTGTACTACCCCTTACCTGAACCTCTACCCTCTCTATATTTCTACCGTAACTTAACTTGTGACTAACTTGTATTCTGGAAAATCTAACTCAACTCTATTACACATGTACTGGCAACAAACATCAGCCATAAGAACTGGAAACCAATTGGGAATGTTTCAACAAATAAAACAGGGTGTTAGACAAGGTTGTGTGCTATCACCAGATTTTTTTAATATTCATAGTGAGATTATTTTAAGATCCATAAGGGGCAAGCCTGGAATAACAATTGGAGGTTATAATATAAATAATATAATGTATGCTGATGATACAGTCTTAATCAACATAATTTACTTCCGTTGTAAAAATGATGGGATCTAGGTCATGTACTTTTGATAGCTGCAGTAAGTGCATTCGGAATCTGACTAATTTCGGTTCTCCGTTGTACTTTTCTGCGTTAAAGTAAAAGTGATGATCTTAGTGATGAAAAGTGACATCTGCTCCGCTAAATCGATGTTAAGTGTTATGAATGTGACCTTCCAACGTCTAGACTTGATCTGCGCTTTACGTCACATTGGTGCTGTTCATGGCCGTTGTTGGAATTCCTTGATGCAAGTTATTTCCATGTTATTTATCAATGTAAACTACTTCGTCAGCCGCAGTTATGGAATTTGTACAGTGTTTTGTTCGTCTTAGGATGCTTTTACTAAAGTAATCAGAAATCGAAAGGGAGCGAAATTGTGTACGACTTTTTTGTGTGCTACGTCATCATAATGATTCATCGCATATCCCTAGACTCTAAACCGGCTGTACGCTAATCTTACGGTCGGTTGCTTGATGTGCGACGGGGATAAGATTACAATTAACTGTGTGTCTATATGTTCGGAATTGGAGTCAACAATGGCCTAACATTATCAAGCGCTCTACATTTTTAAAAAAATATGACCATCATTTTCAAGAGGGCGTGAACTCCCGATATATCGGAGGGAACATTTAAAGGCTATGCATGAAAAGTGTTCCTTGTTGCAGTTTCCTCATATTCCAAGTCCAGCTTGTTGCAGGAGCTACTGAGTTAAGTGCTCTGTGCACACCGTGAGCTGTGTGTCTCGTCCGTTTTGATCATGTTTCGATATTCCAATTGCTTTCGATGAATGATGATATCGTATGACAGGGAACAGTTGGCTGTGTTCACTTTCTGCGCGGTTTCGCTTTATGTCTTTTGCCGTGTGCTGAGACTGCTATGATGGGGACTACAGTTACCTTTCTTTGTTTGGGAGATGAGATTCGGATGATTACGCTGGCACGGGCGGTTTGGCATTTATGGATTTTAATTCGTTTGCAGTCATACCGGGCCTTCCATAACCAAATAACCAAACAGTCTTAATCGCTAAGAGTGAAAATTAGTTACAAGGAATGTTGGACATCGTGGGGGAAAAAAAAGCAAAAATAAAGAGGTAATGGTAACAACAAAGAAAAAGACATCACCTCAGTGCAAAATAAAGACAAGTGGAACAATATTAAAACAGGTAAATGAATTTAAATATTTGGGAACTTTGTTAACCTCAGACGGAAGATGTACAAAAGAGATTAGATGCAGAATGGATCAGGCAAAAGCAGCTTTACAAAAAATTAGGAAGATACTATGCAATTCATTTTTGACAATAGAAACAAGAAAGAGTTCTTAAATGTTACGTAGAGCCAGTCTTAACATATGGATGCGGAATCATGGACAATAGGACAACAGACAAGAAAATCACTGGAGTCTGTAGAAATGTGGTTTTACAGAAGAATGTTGAGAATACCATGGACAGCAAAGAAGAGTAATGAAGATGTTCTGAAAGAGGTCAAAGCAAAAAGAGAGCTAATTTCCTATTAGGAAGAAACAATCATTTTTTGGCCATGTAATGAGAAGAGAACAACTGGAATATATTGTAACAACTGGAAAAATTGAGGGATGAAGAGATAGATGGAAGCAAAGAGAAAAAATAATGGACAGCTTAAGACAATGGCTTGGCAGAAGGTCAACAACAGGAATGATAAATAGCTGTTGAGATCGGAAGTGGAGAGACATGATCACCTATGCCAGTAGGCCTGGTACTTGATGATGATAAATTTCTTGAGACTTTCCTGTTTAATGTTATGAATTATATCCATAAAACAATACTAAATAGATCTTTCAAATTATGAACTAGTTAAAATTAATTAGGAGAAGAAAATCAAATTAAAGGAAAACTATCTTACCATTGAGTGCCCAGTCTCGTTCATGCTGAGATTTGTCTCCATGAATACAAAGCACTGGCCACCTAATAAAAGCACAAAGTTGACTCGTATAGAAAGCAGATGTTATAATTGTGGTATGTTCCTACGATACCTTTAAAATATGGCCACAATAAAAAATATTGTAAAAATTATTCAACACATGAGATTACTTTTTTTTTTAAAATGTAAATACAAATCAAATATAGAATGTAAAATTCCTTATTAGAAAGACCTATTTATACACATTACTGAATGGCCTCTTTGATATCCATATAGGCTTAATGTGTGTATCCCGTAATCTCATACATGCTATCACTCAAATGACATTTAGATTTGTCAAACAGATGGGAGAAGTCAGGGTCTGCTAACACTTATACAACACTGCGTGTGATTCTAGCACTTCAAGCTTGCTACCATTTCAGATCTCCAGGACATTAATGAGAACTACCAGGTTATTGGTATCACCTCTTGCTTCACTGATACCTAGTCTATTCACTTTGGAAAATAGACTCAGTTCACTTTCACAATCTTTTTTTTCTCCATTGGAGAGGTTTAATAAACTCTTCACTCTTATTTAATCACTTGGTTTCTTCCTTCCACTCCCTTCTTTTCTCCATTCTCATGAGACCATTACTAATAACATATTTGGCTCCTTTTTGACCCTCGAGATCTTACCTACTCGACTATATTGTAAACAACACACATTAAAACATACCCACTGTTCCTATTCAGACATAAATAAAAGCAAAACGTAATAAAGCTAAGACACAGAAAGCTTACATAGAGGTGAACAAAGAAGTGAGAAGATGCATTAAAAGGTATACAAACCGATCAATGCCCTTTTTAAGATAAAGGAAATCTGCTTAGTAATATAAGGGAACAAATGGAGAGATGGAAAAAGCATTTTGAAGAATTGAACAAACCCAGCTCAAATAATCCTCCAGATATACTAACAGCAGAAAAAGAGTTACACGTTATCAGTGGAAAACCAAGCAAAGAAGAAATAATGAAAGTCATCAAACTATTAAAAAATGGTAAAACCACAAAACCACAGGACCAGATAAAATTCCTTCGGAAGTCATCAAAGCAGACATTAACACCTCTACCAAGATGTTACGTAATCTATTAGATAAAATTTGGGAGAGGGAAGAAATACCTAAAGACAGGAAAGAAGGTTATATGATCAAACTACCAAAGAAAGGAAGTTTACAGGAGTGCACAAATTATAGGGGAATTATGCTACAATCAGAGCCAGGAAAAATATTAAGCAGAATCATTCTGGACAGACTGAAAGAGGTCATAGCGAAACATTTGGAGGTGAACAAGCAGGTTTTAGGAAGAATAGATCAAATGTACTGATGAAATAACTACTCTACGTATAATAGCTGAACAAAGTTTAGAACTAAAATCCCCATTTTATATTGGATTACGAAAAGGCATTTGATAGTTTAGACAGAGGAATGCTTTGGAAGTTGCTGAGTCATTACGCAATCCCAATAAAGTTTATTAACCTGACAAAAACAATGCATGAAGGAATGAAATGTAGTGTGTGCATGAAGGACAGCTTACAGAAGCATATGAAATAAGAACAGGAGTACGGCAGGGATGCCTTCTGTCTCCATTTCTCTTTCTATTGGCCATAGATTGGATTATGAAAATAACTCAAAACAACAGAAATGGAATCCAGTGGTCACTGACCAAGCAACTTGACGATTTGGACTTTGATGATGACATAGCTCTCTTATCACAGCCATCAACAGATGCAGGATAAAATGAGTATACTTGAAGAGAGATCACAACAGCTAGGACTGAAGATTAATAGAGATAAGACCAACATTATGAGAATTAATGCAGTTGACAATAACCAAATAAAATTAGGAGAAATACCTCTACTAGACGTACAATCTTACATATATCTGGGCAGTAATATAGATAAAGAGGGAGGAACAGAAAATGATACCAAAATAAGGATATCAAAAGCAAGAGCGAGTTTCACTGGGAAACCCATGTGGAAATCCAAAGAAATTAGGTTAAATACATAAAAATTTTCAACTCATATGTTAAGTCGGTCCTATTATATGGCTGTGAAACATGGAGAACTACAAAATTGACAATCATGAAGATACAGACTTTCATTAATGGATGCTTACGCAGAATAAATACGCACAAAACCACTAACATAGAATTATGGAAATGTACCAGTCAAATACCAGTAGATAAAGTTATACAGCGAAGACAATGGCACAGGATAGGACACACACTGCGGAAGCCAAATGAGAGTATTACACAACAGGCCCATTTTTAGAATCCCCAGGGGAAAAGACAAAGAGGAAGACCAAGGAATTCTTGGAGAAGCCAGATAGAAGCAGAGATGAAGTTTATGGGTAAGACATGGAATGATCTTTAAAAGAATGGCAAAAAACAAAACAACTTCGAAAGTGTTTGTTGAAGACCTATACTCCACTGGGAGCTAAAAAGGTAGAAGAAGAAAGACTGTTCCTATTCCACCAGTTTCAATGCTAAGATTCTGTACTTGATTTTTGAGCTTATATTTGTTATCTATCTATCTATTGACCTTTCGAGCCGTAGCCGGCCCACAGGGCGTAGACCAAGATACACCTATCTGAATTTTTGCTCTAGCAGTTTTCTTTTAAAGATATTTTATCAAATCTTGCCATCTGTCTCTGCTCCGTGCAAGCAGCTCCATCTCATTGAGGGAGCCGAATCCTGCTGTTCTTGCCTCTCTCATCAATGTTCTTCTCAGTGTCTCCCTGGGTCTTCCTCTTTTTCTCTTACCTGTTGTTTCCCATATGAGGGCTTGCTTTGCTATTCAGTTATTATCTCTTATCACATGTCCAAGATATATCCATCGTCTTCTTTATTACTGAAGATAGTGGTTGATTGGCAATTTCTCCAATTTCCTCGCCTGTCTTGAACTCGTTCCATGCTATTCCAAGCATTTTCCTTAGACATTTATTTTCGAATGTGCTCAACTTTTGTTTCCACATCTCTTGTTGTTCTCCAGCTTTCACACGCATATGTAAGGGTTGATAGCACATTTGACTTGAATAGCCCAAGTTTTGTGTTTGTGCTGATGAGTTTTGATTTCCACAACTTTTCAAGGCTTCTGAAAGACATTGCTGCCCCAGCCATTCTGATTCTAATTTCCCTACCTGTATCCCCCTCTCGATCAATGTTTGTTATGAGTAGTACATTCCCATATCATTTTGTAAAGAGTATAAATATTTTGTTTTGTCCCTAATAAAGCTTTTTGTTTGTCTCATCTCTCTAGATTTAGTTGCTAATATTTTAAGTTTATTTTATTCCATTTATTCACAGACAATGTACCTCAATGCTTTATGAATCAAGAATATCTGCATAATCATATTTTTTTAGCAATTAGTTTTTTAGAATAGTACTTAATATGTCACCTCAGAAACTGTTCATTGTATTATTGCATAAAGTATTTTTATAAATCATTAACTTACCCATCTTTCTTCATCCTTCTTGCTATATCATCTGCTTTGCGCTTGGTCTCAACAAATATAATTGTCTTATTCTCCTTTTCTTGCATTATCTCATTGAGAAGTTTAACAAGCCTAGGAAAGAAGCAAACATTAAACAAATGAGTTATGGACATGCTATGCATGCAGTTCTCTGCCACTGGCAAGAAGTTTTAATATATTAAATATAGAAAAGAATTAGATAACCCCAAACATTCATAATTCTAAATACATGAAATATAAATTTGGAACAATGTAATTACCACAAGATTACACTTACTTTTCTTCTTTTTCATGGTCCTGACATACATCAACAATCTGTAGGATATTGTGATTGGCTGTGAGCTGCAAGGCACCAATATTAACCTGGATATAGTCACTCAAGAATTCCTCTGCAAGTCGACGGACTTCCTTGGGCCATGTGGCACTCCACATCAATGTCTGGCGGTCAGGCTGTAATTGATTTATCTTTTATTTATTTAAGCCATAAGACTATTACAAATGAGCTTCCTCAAACATAATTAACCCTAGATTATGATATATAATATCATTTGTGTGTTCAAATAACGGGGAAAAAAAGTTTTTTTTTAAATACTACATGAAAAGTTGTTATATAACATCTATATTGTGCATTGTAGTTCTTACACCACCCACTATGAAGGTTTCAATGTGCTCTAGCAAAAAATTAAAAGGAAAAAATATAATTATCTCTAAATTACAGGCTTACAATTTCTTTTCACCAAATATCAATACCTATTTCCAGGTATCTGGATAAAGGAACTAAATATTACATTAAAAAGAACCCTACATTTTACTGCCGGTAAAATTACCACCTCAAAACACATTTTGGAATTCAAAAGTTTGCTGCAGACACCCTTTCACCCCACACCAAATTCTTTTGTTTATCACCAACAGTAACTCTTAAAGCGCAAAAAAAAATATGGAATTGTAAAAACAGCCGAGTTTTAAAAAAATATTTTTGTCCAATTTTCAAGAAGGGAACAGACAAATAAATAGAATGCTGCGGTAAAGCTTGCTGCAAGGAACAAGCGGTGGGGGGTGTAACATATACTCCTACAAAGTAGGGGTGACCACTTTAAATAGGACAACACAAAATACAAATTGAAGACATACTCATATAAATACATGTTTTCAATGTTCAAGAAATTTTTTTTTCCATTTGATTTGGGGACAACTCTTTGTCTGTTTAAATCTCCTTGGTCGGCTGTTGGTGAGACATAAAACAGTCTATCCCTAAGGTAATAGCAAAAGTACGGGTAACTTATCAAGTACTGGGGAACTTACCAGGAAATTATGGGCAAGAAACAACTGGATGTGAATGAGCTAAAGCGTAATGCAGGAACATAATGCGAACAATGACGACGGACTGGACGTGTCAGCAGAACGTGCGATCAATGGGCAATATTAAAGTATGGTAAAATTCTAAATCCTAATTATTTGTGACCCTTCATTTGGCAGAAGATCCTTCAAAAATATCGTTATGCTGAAGACTTTTTTTTTGTAGTGCTTTTTGTGTTCTAATAGTGTGGAAAAGGAATGCTTATGCCATATCTACATCTGCAATAACACTAGAATTTAAAAAAATTCTATCCAGATGGGACGTCACTTTGGAAATCTTAAATTTTGTGTATCACACCTTCCCCTCCCCCCAAATGTCATTGTTCCATATTTTAGTAAAAAGAAAAGAATATTGCCCAAATAAATGTTGCAAATTGCATACAAAATATTTTTTTACTATGGTCCCTTAACTGGGAGAGTTAGGTATCGTAATCAAGGGTTAATGTGAGAGTAGCACAAAAGATACACAAATCACAGGCTAAAAATATAATCTACGACTGGTATCAGAAAGACCAAAATACAACAAACAAGTCTTTAAATACTACACAAATGAAAACTAGACCCAAGGGTCAAACATGAAAAAGATGGGTTGATGGAAGGTTAGAAATACTAGTAAACCTAACAGGAAAGACCATCAGTCCATAAGTAGTGCTAAGGACAACTACAACAAATTTTATGTAAATAATATACTTTTAAAGAGAATTTATACCCTAATTTGTTCAAGAATTTTCCTGATCTGTGGTTCAAATCCCATGTCAAGCATCCTGTCTGCTTCGTCCAAAACAAGATATGTTGTACGCCTAAGATTAGTTTTGCCTGCCTCTAGAAAGTCAATCAGACGCCCAGGTGTAGCAATACAAATTTCGGCACCTAAAATAAAAAATAAATGTCAGTTTCCAGACATAATTTTACAGTACTAACTTATAAATTAGACTACCACAAAAAATTACTGCAGTACTGATTTTAAATTAAGAATAAAGCTTCAGTTTCACTTTGAATGTAATTAATAAACTGTTATTACTTCATCCATATATTTGAGATACTATTTTTTTGTAATTCTTATTTCTGTGGTGCTGACACTGAATTTTATTTATATATATAACGGGGAGACAACAACCTCTTTCAAGATCCCGTAACTGTGGTCCTTTGGGAGATCCACCATATACACATGCAGTACGAAGTTGGGATGCTCTACCAAATTCATTTGCCACCTCAAGTACTTGCTGAGCTAACTCTCTTGTTGGTACAAGGACAAGCACCTAAGCAAAACAAATGGAATAAAGAAATTGAAGTTAGAAAAATTCATCTGCCTATTGTCTATTAACCAGACTATGAAAATTTACAATTTTTAGCTGTTTAGGTGTGTATTCTACTTGGAATTTGATGTTTAATGTGAATAGTTTGTTATACCTGATTAAGAATTTTTGCCAAAACATCATAGCTTGTCTGGTACTTCTGTTTAGCTGCTCAATGCCACTTTGTATTAATTTTCTTATAAAAAATTACAATATAGAAATTACATTAATAGTTAACATACCTTGATAGCTCCAAACTATTTTCAAACATTTGTAGCATTATCACGCACATGATTAGTAAAAGATAAGCTAAACTTCAATCAATTTACATTAATGAAGAATGAAATATTTAAAAATTAGCCAGTTATTGACTGGAAATCACACCAGTTTGACAAAAATAGAAGCACCTAGTGTAAAGAACAGGAAACAGTATAACTTACAATGGGTCCATCTCCGTGTTCAAGGTATGGCTGATGGTTCACATGAACTATAGCTGGGAGCATAAACTGTAATATAATACAACAGCAACATCAGTGGCAATTGCTAGATATGCTATATTGTTTCTTAAAAACTTCTAAAAGTCACATCAGGTCTATAGAAATAACTGCTTATGTGCATATATTTTATATACAACTAGTGTTAACTACAGTCAACAGAAGAGCAAACTAATATTACCTCTTCTCAAGATGTGTTTTGGATAACTTTAGACATGTATTGTGACCCAGTTATTACCAAATTAATTTACATGTAAAGCACTCACAAAGTGCTACATACTTTTCACTTGTTAACTCTAATCTATTCACCATGGAAAGAATAACAATAATTAGTAACTGAATTTAAACACAGTCAGTTGACAAAATATGTGTGTACTAGTTTTATAGGAATCTGAAAGTGTACAGCCCAACAGCAACACCAACGGATGATTAAGTTTCAAGTGTATAACAGAACAGAAGTAAAATAAAGACTATTTTCTTAGGTGATACAATAAGGTCAACATACAGCCTTCACAGAATGAAAACAAAATGTCTAAACTTGTAAACAATATTTATTATTAATGGTAACAAAGAAAAACTGTTGTAGCAATTATACTAACTGTTTCAAAATTGGATGAACACTACTGATCTAGGTATTTTATCATGCATGATCAAGGAATATATCGAAGTAATAATGTTTGGTTACACTTTGCACATGAAGTAAAATGGAAGGTGGTAATTCCTGATTAAATACGCTGTATGTTTCATGAAGTATACCTTTGAAAGCAATTGTGAATCAAAGGAAAGTTCACATGAATATGGTTAATATAGCATTGTACTGAACAATACATTACTGATGTTTAGCAATGCATTTGTTTCAATGCATCAAAAACAAAAAAATACACATATTTATAAAAGATTTATGTGAATATAATAAAAAACAGACTACATTCAGCCTAACACTGATATGCAGCATCTGCAATAATTAAAACTGCTTATGTGCATATATTTTATATAAAACCAGTGTTAACACTAGCCAACAGAAAGAGCAAACTAATATTACCTCTTCTCAAGATGTGTTTCGGATAACTTTAGACATATATTGTGACCCATTGATCACCAACTAAATTTACATGCAAAGCACTCACAAAGTGCTATACTTTTCACTTGTTAACTCTAATCTATTCACCATGGAAAGAATAACAATAATTAGTACCTGAATTTAAACACAGTCAGTTGACAAAATATGTGTGTACTAGTTTTATAGGAACCTGAAAGTGTACAGCCCAACAGCAACACCAACGGATGATTAAGTTTCAATTGTATAACAGAACAGAAGTAAAATAAAGACTATTTTCTAAGGTGATACAATAAGGTCAACATACAGCCTTCACAGAATGAAAACAATATTTATTATTAATGGTAACAAAGAGAAACTGTTGTAGCAATTATACTGTTTCGAAATTGGATGAACACTACTGATCTAGATAGTTTATCATGCATGATCAAGGAATAAATCGAAGTAATAATGTTTGGTTACACTTTGTGTAGCCGTCTTAAGTACAGCACCTATTGAATGAAAGGGGAACACGCCAGACAGAGGACGTATTCAATAAACCCTTGCTGATGCATCAGATGACTTGACGTTTGCTTCTCCGTCTGGATCTAAATGTTTATCATCTCCTTGAATGTGTGTACTGATAGCAGCAACAAAGGCCTATCATGCCACGTCAATTTTTATCAATGAATATCACATGCAAGCTTTTTAAGTGGTCACCCGCACTTACGTGTACCGCTCTCCACGGCGGCAATTGTAACAATTGGGCCAGGGCGACTGCCACCTGCTGCAATACTGCTGTCACTGCCTATTGAACTCAAGCGACCTGACCTACTCTCTGTTAGCCTCGACAGCTACCACTGGTCTGGTTCCTTGAATACTGCCTTCAACAGGACTCTGCCATCCGTCCGTTAATTTTCCGGACATGCGCCACTTTCACTTGTGATCGTTATTAATGAATTACTTTGTGTTGATTTGCAGCTGTGACGTTCCCACAAAGATCTGAGGACTTCGTCTTTTCCGCATCTGTAAGATTCGTTCGTCACTACTATGGTTGGTGACCACAACACTGATACCAAACACTAATTCAAAGTCCACTCATAACAAATAACAAGCGTTTATTAACTGACACCTTGTCAAATAGTACAACAATTAAAAAGCCAGCGACTTACTTTGTGCTTGACTGTCACACATGTCAAACATTGCAGGCACTTGTCAATAAAGCCGTGCCATCCTCATTCAGACATTGCAGGCACTTGTCAATAACGCCGTGCCATCCTCATTCAAACATTGCAGGCACTTGTCAATAAAGCCGTGCCACCCTCATTCACATGCTGTTTGTCCATACTAAAAGACTCAACTTCATATGTAATTTCATATGTAATTGAGACTAGAAACTATAGTCCAAACACAAAAACTGTCTCAACTTGCAACACAAGATTGCCTTCTATATTACTATCGCTGTGACTACTGTTAGACTATCACTGAAGCATAAAACAACACAACTCTTAACAATCTATCACTATGGTCGACTCCTGGACCGAAAACTCCACTAACAAGCTAAACAGGTAACATTAACTATGGCTACCGTCTCGGCTGCGGCACCACAGCCAGTCCGTCCATGGCTACTTATCTATTTTTCCTGTATCCTGAATATCATTCCCCCGAGCCAATCAAAACTCTCCTGATTGACGCTCACCCATACACTGGACTCATGTATGTTTTTTTGTCTATCATTCACTCTTCTCTTTCCAGTGACTCCCCTCTCGTTCACTCACCATTACCTAATCCCGACCCACTGCTACATTTGCACATGAAGTAAAACGTAAGGTTTCCTGATTAAAGACGCTGCAACTGAGGCAAAATAATGTTTCATGAAGTATATCTTTGAAAGCAATTGTGAATCAAAGGAAAGTTCACATGAATATGGTTAATATAGCATTGCACTAAACAATACATTACTGATGTTTAGCAATGCATTTGTTTCAATGCATCAAAACAAAAAAACACATATTTATAAAAGATTTATGTGAATATAGTAAACAACAGACAACATTTAGCCTAACACTGATATGCAGCATCTGCAATAATTAACACTTACACCCAGTGTCTTTCCAGATCCTGTCTGTGCTATTCCAACTAGATTTCTCCCAGAGAGAGCTATCGGCCATGTCTGACTCTGAATAGATGTTGGTGACTGCCAGCTATTTCTCCTGATTTGGTTCATAACATATTCTGCAGAATAAAAGAACAATCCAGAATAATATACCGAACCATCAAGGTAAACAAAATAAATGAAGTATTAAAGAATCAATAATGAAAACAATATATCCTTTATTATCAGGAGACAATCTTGTGGGTCTTGTGCAAGGACAGAAGCTTGATAACAAAGACTGTTGGACTCAATCTTCTGCATCATATACCAATCTTCAGTTCAAAAGTACAATAGACAGGTAGATAGTCTAAAGTCAGTTCTACTGCTTAGCTTGCTGACATTTTAATTTCTTATTTACTCTTTCCCATAGATATTTTTTCAAAAAGAAGTTATGACTTCATTAATATAACCAAGTGATATTCATACAAATTTCAATCCCCCAAAACTTCACTATAGATTATTTTTAAAAAAAAGCAGTATGCGGGAAAAAAAAACCTATTTAACTATAGGTGTTTAATTATATTTTCTCTCAAGGTTGGAGGAGATGAAAATTAAAACTGCAACTGCTCTTAGATATACATTGAAATAAAGGTAATGGGACTAACTTTGAAAGTCATAGATGTTAAATGTCTCTGAAAAAAATTAATACAAAATAATGAAAGAGGTTATACGATTTTAAATGCCACAACATAAGCAGATCACCCACCATTTGATCAGTTTAACAATTTCAGTTGTACCAGAAACTGCACCACTCCTGCCAATGACTTCAGAGAACCACTTACAGTTGTAATAAATGAAAACACATACCTGGAAAATTGCCCTCCTCAAAAGTAAAGATTGGGTTTGGAATGTCCTCTCCAGAAATAGTGATCTGCTTGTCTCTGTGAAACATTCGTATTTCCTCCTACAATTTATGAAAGGAAAAAATTATATTAATCCAATATTTCTCATCATCACCAAATACCGGGCCTGCTGGCATAGGTGATCATGTCTCTCTCAACATTCGATCTCGACAGTTATTTATCACTTCTGTTGAATTTCTGCCACGCCATTATAAGCTGTCTGGTATTTTTTCTCTTTTCTTCCCTCTTTCTCTTCGTCCCTCAATTTTCCCAATTGTTACAATATATTCTAGCTGTTCTATTCTTATTACATGGCAAAAAAACATTTGTTTCTTCCTAATATTGGAAATTAGCTCTTTTTGCGTTGGCCTTTCAGAAGGTTTTCATTACTCTTCTTAGCTGTCCATGGTATTCTCAACATTCATTTGTAATGTTGAGAATACCATGGACAGCTAAAGAAGAGTAATGAAAATACTTTATATTTGTACCAATATTTCTAGTCCATGCAAATAAAAATACCTAATATTCTAAAAATAAAAGGACTGAAAACCAGGACATCATCAGGCAATCATATCATGGAGCAGATTTTTTTTTTAATCCAAACAATGCTATTTTTAAAATGCAATAAAACTCATTTCTAAATTAAAGTTACAGACAGCAGAAATATCAGATAGAAATTCATGTAATATACAAATAATAAAAGGAAGTATTAAAGCAAAATTTAGCTAAAAACAAATAAAATGTTTTAATTAATTGCTGCAAAAGAGAAACATTTCATAATTTACGCTACACTGTCAAACTATAAGGGATTAAATTATAAATTATGAGCTACATAACATAACAGTTAACATTCTATATAAGCAATGCTTACAGGAGATCTGTTCGCTACAGCTGGATGCTCCTTGTAAAAGTTCTTTTCAAATTTTTGTAGACTATCAAAGTCCCACTTTGGCTTACGCAAATTCTCTCCTGGCTGAGAATTTTTAAAAGAATTGCGGAAACCTCCAGATCCTGAACCACCACGGCCTCTGAATCTATCTCTGTCTCCATATCTGAAAACATTCAAAAGTCATACTTGTAACAATCGTTTCATTAAAATTTATTTAATTATTTAAAACAATTGTTTTCAAACACAGAGCTCACTGTCTGCCATTTTATGATTTTATACGATCAAACGTGGCGGATATTGACTGCATCTTTTTTACCGCCTGCTTCCTATAATGATTGATTTAATCACTTTGCTACCAAATAAAGGTAAGTTAGGTTAAAATGATATTTTTATTTTTAGATTTAGCATCCAGTTTAACATAAGTCTGAAATTTAGTGAGTGTAGAGGCATATTGAATTTATAGACAATTCTCATGATAAAACATTTTTCTCAATTGGAATCATTGGGCCATTAGCCGCACTGACAATAATACAATATATCATATTTTAAAAAGTTACTACTGTTTTAAAAAAGCAGCCAAGTTAAACTAAAATAACATATAACTTATAACGCTGCGACCACTTCTTGCAGACCATTAATTTGTGAAAGTTTTTTAATTGACCTGTCAAGGAATTATGCATTGTTTAAGAAATTATCGGCATTTAATTACCACACCACTTTTGGAATTGAAAATCTGTTTACTCCACTGGTGGTTTCGTCAATTCCTGATTTTTAAATCAGCGTTAATAAGAGATAAATTATAGTAAAATATGGATATTTACAAAATAATTTAGATTCATTGTCCATTTTTTTACATAAGTGGGAGTGAGTGGGTATGATTTCAAAGTGATCTAGAACTGTAGAGCAATTAATTCTTAATTAAAATGCATTCATAATACCATTTTACATTTTTTATATGATATAAATCAATTCAGTCACTTCATTCACACCTGTTCAGTTCAGGACCATCATATGTTCTTCAACTAAAATAAAATTAAAATGAGCACTGGACCACTGGCGCAGAACACAGTGTGACATTTTAACAAGTAATCAATCCAGACCTGAGAAGAGCAATATGGTCCAAGCCCAACTCCCTGGAAGAAAAACTATATGATGGGGGGCAATCGATTCACTTAGACAGCTGACTTCATGAGAGAGTCTGAAATCCTACTCTGAGAGTGATTGTGATTGAGTCTTGATTGCAGAGAGTAGAGAAAATAATGCAAATGAAGGTGAAGTCCTTCCCTTCCGCAACAAAAATATTCAGATCAGATGTTTCTAAACTTATATTCATTCAGGATTGCTGTCAAAGTAACTTTTCCCACTATAAAAATAATATTTAAGTAAATTAGTGTCGCCAACGTTGCGCCGGGTGTCTGTTGTTCAGTTCATCTCTTACAAATTTATAATTTGTTAAAAATAAAAGTTGCCATGAATTAAACGGATTGCAAAAACCTTCAGTTATTGATTCTAAAATACTTTCTACTTATTGCCATCCCGTCATATTCTAAAAAAAAAAAAATTCTTTTACTTTTAGGCAGTACCGGTACCGAGAGTACCTAAAACTAAAATAAAACAAATATTTTTTTTTATTAAGCCTTCTTGATTTGATTCTTGCAATGACACTGACAGCACCTCGATTATCAGTTTAGCTTTCACTAACTTACTAAGTAGTAGTAGAAGTCAAAATTTGAAAAGTTCAGAAAAGTCAAGAGTAGAACGTTTAAGAAAGTTCAATATTCAATGTCAATATTTAATAACTCAATATTATATTAAATAAGCTTCTAACAATATTAATTATAATAATAATAATCCTAGTTATACGCTCCGCCAATACTTTAGTAGTCACAATGTGATAATTATTATAATTACATTTGTCGTTATATTTTTTTTAACATGGGCCTCTCTTGTTCACTGTTTCTGGTTCAGAATTCCCTCTTGCAGTTTAAGTTGGCGAGAATCATCACTCACTTAACTGAACTCACTACATACACGTGACATGGGTTAAAAGATATATTCATATAAACAATTTCCACAACACTTTAACAACAAGAATACTTACCCGCCACCTCCTCGTCTATCTCTTGAATCAAACCTTCCTTTCTGCGACATTATTCGATCTTAAAATGAAGTAAAAACTACAAACGTTTCCAAATAACTGTTGGTCTTATACTAACAACTGTCGGCCGGCTTGACTAATGCATGGAGACACGTGCAGGCACTACTTGAGGATGAATACATGCGGATTAAAACATATGTAATTACAAACCATCTAAAATATCTATTTGTTAGCAATCTCTTTTAGAGATACTAGATATTTTATTTATAAATATATTTTACGAGATACTGAATTGAATATGAAAATATTTATAAACAAAACGTTAGTAAAGTTAAAATTTAAAACGGCACTCTTTTATATCGTCATTTCCTCTTAATAGCTTTGACGTCATGGGTTTACCGTCGTCGTGGTAAATTTAGGGATCGGCCAAGATGGGCATTTGAGCTAGAAATAGAAAGGACCTGACAATGTGTTATTTTTATTTTTTTTTTTTTTTAAATTCTGGCGACTTTTAAGCTCTGGAACGGTGTATTTGATATCAGCCTCATGTTTACAATGTCTCCAAATTTAGAATGTTAGCTCAGCTTCTTCGTTCTTCTGCCTTTCATTGCTTTGAAAACACATTCTCATCACTGCGCTCATAGCCGTTGATCTTGATTCATCCCCGCCCTGAAAAGTTCTTGTCATTTTTAGTTTCATCATCATCGAGTGCCGTCTCCGCAACGAGGGTTGGCTACCATGGAGCGCTATGCTCTGTCTCTTGCTTTGATGGTGCAGGTTGTCATAGGCTGATTTCCTTTTAATGTTTCAAAATAAAATATAGCAGACTAATTACTCCTTGTTACGTGAGTTTGTATCAAGATTTCATTTTTTTTTTTTTTACATTTCCAATTCAGAAAATTATTGCCAAAAAAAAAAAAAATCAGTATTAAAGAGAGATGGCAAGGCTTCAGCTTACTACTCAATTAAAAGTAAAATGGGACATTTTTAATGCAGGTCAAAGAACACCTGTTCAAATGCTCGAGGCGATTTTCTTTCTTTCCTTTCCTCGTGTTAATTCAACAACTACTAAATCCGTTAAGAATCATTTTCACCATTGTCTGTCAAAAGACAAGTTGGCGTTGATACGTCGTGTTGTGATATACAGCAGAACTGATATTTTCGCATTTTGACCCATCTTTCAGTATGATATTTTTTAGTACTTCTTTGCCTGACCTCTTATTCCCTACTCATTTGGTCAGGAACGTTTGTCTGTTTCTATGAGCACCGCGAAGAGGTGGAGTAAGTTCTAGACAGTTCTGGTTCACCTAATCGGGGCGTAGTCAGCTATGAGTCGCTGACCGCTTTCAACTCTGGTGCTGAGATATGCATTTTTTCCCGGTATCGGTTATAATTTTAGATGGTAGTACAGCAGAAGTAAAATGCTGAATACCTCGACAAAGACTGCATCTGAGTGCAGTGAAAAAAATAGTGTTCCCTAGCGTTTGGCTTTTCGTGGCAAGGCGCTGTGCCACTGAGTACGTGTTCGATCCTGTTTTGATCCATATTTTTTTCTGTTGTTGATTATTTGTCAATTTTTCCGAGTGATGTAAACATACCTCTTCCTCTGAATTGATTCGCTGATTATCGCCTCGGAAGTTTCCCTCTATAATAATATTCATTTATTATTATTTGTCTCCAGTGAAAAAAATACCTTGCAGCTGAAGCCAAAAAGACAAAACATCGAAGGGAAAGAAGAGGTCAGCGACTCATGGCTGTCTGCTTTGGTGAACAAGAACTGAGCAAGATCCACTACACCCCCCTGTGGTGCGTCTGGGATTTATTAGCCAGCTTGACCAAGGGAGTAGATTTTGGCTGAAGCCAAAAAGACAAAACATCGAAGGGGAAGAGGTCAGCGACTCATGGCTGTCTTTTTAGTGAACAAGAACTGAGCAAGATCCTCTACACCCCCCTGTGGTGCGTCTGGGATTTATTAGCCAGCTTGACCAAGGGAGTAGATAAAGAAGAGGAAAGGCAAACACTGCGTCAAAAAGCCTTGCTGGAGTCGGATGTGCTGAACATAAATTGCAAAACATCGCAGTTATAAGTGGCCTGTGGAATAATGGTTGACATTGTAATTTATGTGATGACTGACAATAGTTTTTAAAAATATTTTTTACATAAACCGTTGGTATTTTTTGTTCCTCTTCTTCTTTCCTTTCTCATCTGCCTTTCAGCGTCGAGGGTAGATATAAGTTGCGGTCTTTTGCTCTTCTGTTCGCCTCTGCTGCTGTTATGTTTCCTAGTGCTTCTAATATTCCATCGATCCATCCTTTTCGTGGTCGACCCTTGGGTCTGGTGTTCTCACAACGTTTGCTGAAGGCTCGTTGTGTTGTGTTATGATCTTTCTGCCTTGTCACGTGGCCAAACCATTGTGTCTGTTGTTTCTTTATATATTCTATGGCGGGGGCTATTCCTAGCTTTTTTTTCTCAGTTCTTCATTATTATACCTTATCTCTCAAACTGCTTCCTGTCATTCGTCTAACCGTTTGTATTTTTTATTGAAATATAGAAATTTGCTTTTGGTTAAAGATTTACAAATATCTGTCGTGGTTTACTATTTTATGTGAATAGTACGAGCATTCCGGCAGACCCATACTGGACGTAGAATTTTGGGATAGTATGGTAGTTCTTCCGCTTCTTCTTTTATTTCCTCTTCTATTTTTCATTCTTTCAAATGCATGTGAAATGTAGACCAACAAATACTTTACAAGCCGTCCTGTGTGGTGCTATACTTTTAACATCGCCCCATATTTTTTTTTAACTCTGCTTCCACCTGGCTTCTCCAAATATATTTTGGTCCTCCATTTTGTCATCTCCAATGGCAATTTTAACAAAGGACCAGTGTGTAGTACTCTCATTCGACTTCCGCTGTGCGAGTCCTATCCAGTGTGTCAGCGTCTTTGTTGAATCTCTTTGTCCACGGGTGTTTGTCTGGAGCGTTCCCTTAGTTCTAATAGTAATTATGTTCTGCAATTTCTATTCTTTTAATCTGCATTCATTAATGAAAGTGTGTATCTATCTGTCTGTCTATACACACACACACACACACATATATATAGGAGTTAGCCGCAAAAGCTCGTGTTGAAGTATGGTGGATATACTTGTTAGTGAAACTCGAAAGGGTTTGGAATAATGATTAGATCGGCTAATGAGTAATGTAAACTAACGCGGGATCTGTAATAATATAGCCCCGTCCACAACCAGAAATGATTTGCATTAAATTACTCACCCATCTTTATTACACAAATTCCACCGTAAATATTCAGGTATATATATATATATCTTGTAAAAGTCTGTACTCTAGATAAATACGGTACCTTGAGCGTTATATAACGTTAATTACCTTAAAATTTGCCATTTGAGAATAACTCGGGGATCACGCTCGTGCTAAAATTCTCATAGACTGCGAGACGATCGATAAACCTAGAACTTGGGAGTAATGATCTCTCGGTGGTTATGTACTGTGGTAGGTTGCTATGTAAATCGACCCGATGTCTGTTTCTCTTTGTGGCTATCAGATAGACATTACAACATAGTCTAATATCACTACTAAGGGTCTCCATACTCTTTTTTGTGTCTGCCACACGTCTAACTAGTATGTACATATTAGTGTCCGTAAGTTATAAAATACCATCATAAATCTACAATAGCTGTAAGTTATAAAATACTATCATAAATCTACAATAGCTGTAAGTTATAAAATACCATCATAAATCTACAATAGCTGTAAGTTATAAAATACTATCATAAATCTACAATAGCTGTAAGTTATAAAATACTATCATAAATCTACAGTGGCTCAAGTTATAAAATACCATCATAAATCTACAATAGCTGTAAGTTATAAAATACTATCATAAATCTGCAATAGCTGTAAGTTATAAAATACTATCATAATCTACAGTGGCCTAAGTTATAAAATACTATCATAAATCTACAGTGGCCAAAGTTATAAAATATCATCATAAATATACAATAGCTGTAAGTTATTAAAAAAACCATCATAAATCTACAATAACTGTAAGTTATAAAATACCATCATAAATCTACAATAGCTGTAAGTTATAAAATACTATCATAAATTTACAGTGGCCTAAGTTATCAAATACCATCATAAATCTACAATGTTCGTAAGTTATAAAATACCATAATAAATCTACAATGTTCGTAAGTTATAAAATACCATAATAAATCTACAATGTGTAGTTGTAGGTTCCAACCTGGAATTACCGCGTTAGTTGCAGGTTCGACTGGCCATGGAAAAACCGGCTTTGGTAGGAAATTTCTTGACCTGAAGCCAAAACCTTCCGGTCAAGATGTCGACGCTTTACCTCTAGACCACCCAGTTCCCCTCAAATTTTCGCAATGATATTTAAGGTCCAATGTAACATTTAACGGATTGTCTGGGGACTGGTTGGTTTCGAGGCAAGACACTGGCCTTGAGACAGAGAGGTTGTGGGTTCAAATCCACACGCTGCACCAGTTGGGATTTTTATTTATGATTTGTCTCTGCGGCACGACCACCCTTGGTCTCAGCAGTGAGGCAGGGCTTGAAACGTAAATTACTCATGGACGGAAAAAAAAATATGAGTACCTCCGAAGACGGAGTTATCTGCCTGTGCGGCGAGGGACTCCTGTGCACACTGCTGCCAAAGAAAAACGGATTAACACGCACAATTCAGTTCCTAGTCTCCAGGGACTTCGTCAGAGATAAAAACTGGCGAACGCAAAAAAAAAAAAAAAAAAAAAAAAAAAACGGATTGTCTATTGTTAAACGGTTTGTCTGTTGTTGAACGGTTTGTCTGTTGTTGAACGGTTTGTCTGTTGTAGAATGAATAATCTGTTATTAAAGTGATAGTCTGTTGTTGAACGGATCGTTTTTCGACAAGATGAGAAAAGTCAGCAACTTCAACAATCATCAAGTTGTGTGTCCTTTGCAGAACGTTGCACACATCACAACCCGTTTGGAAGAATCTGTTTGTAATCAAATCTCCCACTTCTGTTGTCATGTTTAAGGTATCTTTGATGTCTTCAAATCACCGTCTTCTCGATCTGGCTCCTCTCGTCTTCCTGGAGCCATGACCTTCATTGTTGCTCTTTGGGAGAAATGAAAAACATAAATATATAAAAAATATGGTATGGTTAAAGCTTCACGTAATAAGTGGACACAACAAATCAGAACGACGTTTCGGCGCAAAGACCTTCAACAGGAACAAACACACAACACACGTACAAATATGTATTTAAAGTAAAAAAATAAATAATTACAAAATGAAACTAGAAAGAGAAATGAAAAGTAAAGCAGAATAAAATGCTAATAAAAAGTTCCCTGTAAGATTTAAGAAGAATCTTTCTTCTGAAAGAACGGAAGTGCGCAACGAGGTGCAGCTCGAGTGGGTGCACTGTTACTTTCACTGCAGCTTCTCATTTGGATGTATTTATGTGCATTTCTTGGCCTTGACCCTATTATTTCTCTTTCCAGCCCACCGTGTCTTTTAATGTCGCCGTAGCATTTATCCTGTGTAAGAGGCTTAGGTCTTATAATGTGTCTTAATTGCTCTTTTTCATGATCCAAGGTGTCTTTCCTAAGATTACGACAACAATCAGTACAATAAAAAGTACCGAGTACAGTGAATGAAAACATCGACTCGTGCTGCTGTCTGTTTTCATACGCCAGGTTTGGAGACGAAGACGCGCCTCACAGCACCAGAGCTGGAAGTTGCAAGCGACCCACAGCTGATGATGCCTTGCGTCAGGATCGGTGAACCAGAACCATCCAGACCCTGCTCCACCTCTCCGTGGTGCCTCTAGTAACAGACTAACCTATCTAGCCTGGCCAAGTGAGTAGGGATTGAATAGGGAAGACAACCCGGTACTCAAAAATAACATGCTGAAGTCGAATGTGTTGGGCCGAAAGGCGTAAATATAAAAGTTATACTGCAAACCACAACACAACGCAGACACGCCCACTTAACGTCCTTTTAAGAGCGGATGATGAAGAGGTACACTCCTTTAGTCATCGGGCGAACGCAAGCAAGCATACGCCAGGTTTATATCTCTAGTGAAGTTCAGAGGGACTGAATTTTGCATGGATATCGCCTCTTTTCTCCCCCCCCCCCTCTTTTTGTAGCCTCTTTTTTTAATCATTTGACCCTCGCCATACAGGCAGACATTCTCCGGCTTCAGAGGTACTCTCAAGATATTTGATGATTTTGGGTAGATTTTTTCGCTATCAGTGTTACCCAGGCAGAGAGGTAGACAAAGAGATGAGAGATAGCATCAAATCATTGGCAAACCTCGACTTCGCAGTCTCAAAAAATGACTGTGTATAGCGATCCGTGGATAATGTTGATACAGTCTGCTAATTGTGCCCCAACAAGCCTAGTTGTTATGGGATGAGGAAGAAAAGAATGAAGAAGTATATTCAATCAGTTATTTTCAATAAGGAAACTGCAAAATTCCAGTTTCAAAATGTAGCAGCATGACAAATGTAAGCAGAACGCATGTAAATAGTATAATGAATGTAAGCAGAACACATGTAAATAGGATAATGAATGTAAGCAGAACGGTATTGAACATCATCATGTGCCATACCGGTTAGTGTAGAGTAGGCGATCATGTCCTCTCACAATATTCTATCCACAGACAACTTCTATTGACATAGACTTGTTGCATAAGACGTTTTTCATTTTCTGAAATGCTATTTTTGCCTGAGCTATTCTTCTTTTATCTATGTGGTGCATCTTCTATCTGATGTTATGGAGGACTACTAAAACGTGAAATCCAGAATTGCCGACAATTTACATTCTCATGTTAAAGTTGTTGACGATGATATCACAAATGCAAGTACACTAAAGCCTCAAATTGCCCAGGTATTTTACCAATTGTGTGGGATGGGCCGATAGAATTCTTGTTAACTTTTATTTAGGAACCAAAATTGTATGCGAGTCCTGACCTAGGTTATCCTCCCTACCAAGACCACCCATTAGTGCCAGAGAACAGAAACACTTGTTGATTTTTGTGGGTTGATAGAATGTACAGGAATCTTGATTACGATCATCAAATTTCTCATGATATAATTTTTTAACTTTTTTTTTTGTTTGTATATAAATATTTTCCAAAGACCAAACAAATATTTTATTTAGTTATGTCCCTTACATTAATTCATTAATTTTTTTCAAAGGTAGATTTTTCACGGAGACAAATACAAATAAATGAATATTATTATAGGGAAATCTTCCAAAGCGAAAGATCAGCTAATCATTTCAAGGAAAGATGAACAATGACAAATAATCAACGACAGAAAAGTCTACAATGGCCGTTGTCTAAAAAATTATACGGCCATTTTTCTATTGTTGATTATTTGTCATTTTTTTCCGATTACTGTAAACATATATTTTTTCATTGGGTGCCGCCTTCCACATCGAAGGATGGCTACCACGGAGCGTGATTTTACTTAGTTTTTGCCTTGAAAATATATCTATCTATTGTCCTTTCGAGCCGAAGACGGCACATAGGGCAGAACCACAATCTCAAAAACAGAAACCTTGCGTGCCAAAGTGGCACATATTGCAGAGATCACTGCTCTAAAATATATGGCGCTGTTTCCATAACAATACTTTTTACAATGACAGCTTGTCAAGCCATCGATCAACCTCCTTAGTCGCCTCTTACGACATGCCTGGAAGGTCACAGTGTCACTATTCTTTGAAATAGTTCTTGAATATTCCTTGAAAATATATACTATATATTGTTTTGTGTTTACCTGTCCAATTTTTTATATTACCGGTTCAAAATCTTGGCCGTTTCTGCCTGCTCTACCTTTTATTTTCTCCTCCAAGATGAATATTGGTAGGGTATTGTGTCTCTTCACACGTCCCAAAAATTGCAGTTATATTTTCTAGTTGCGCTAAGAAGTAAAGTTAGATTTCTTCTTCTTCTTCTGTTGCGATTATGGCTCATTCAGACTAGGACTCCTGACTCTTTCATGAAGGCAGCTTGTCTGTTTAAGTGAGAAAGTCAGAATTAAATAAAAAGTAATGATGGGCTGACAACGGAATAAGTATCGATGACTAGTGATGTCCCTTTCTTTCATTCTGACGTTCATCCGAGGACCGCTAAATGAATGAACAGTACTCATCATTGTCGTCCGTCGTTCACTGAATTTTAAATTGGTGTAGATGCTTTGTGCTGGCGTTTTTCTTCAGTAGAACTATATTTACACCTTTCGTCCCATCGCATCCGACTTCAGCAAGGTGTTTTTGAATACCGGGTTGCTTTCTCTCTCAAACCCTACTCATATGGCTAGGTTAGACTGGATTTTTTTCCGTGTGGGTACCGGGTTCCCGCGGTGAGGGGGGGGGGGGGAGAATAGAGCCACTGTTACCTACCAAGCATGTCGTAAGAGGCGACTAAGGAGGTTTAGAATCGTCGCTTGCGCAATCAGGACGTGCACAGAGCAACCTTATCAATATAATCCACTGATGCATTTTGGGAAATACTGTGAGAAGTGGTGGAACGGATATGGGAATTCATGGCTGTAATTAAGCTGAATTCAATTAAGAAAATGAAAAATATCTTATGCAACAAATCTATGTCAATAGAAGTGAGAAAGAGAGTTCATCGATGCTGTATAGAACCAATTTTGACCTATGGAAGCGAATCATAGACAAGAGACAAACAAATTAAAAGACGATTAGAAGCCACAGAGATGGGATTTCTCAGAAGAATGTTGAAAGTTTCCTGGACAGCTAAAAGACCAATGAAGAAATTCTCAAAGAGGCCAACACAAAAAGGGAGCTCCTAAAAAACATCAGAAAGTTTCCCACCATAATAAAGTTCATTTATTACAATTTGTCTCCAGTCTAAACCACTGGAAATTACTATTCACGCTGTTACGTTCTATCACTGTTTGTCTTACAAATATATACGTGTTACAACGCACGTATTCATCATTACGGAAGATGTTGACTTAACAGGAAAACACAGATACACAATTTATTCCCGGTCGAAACCATTTGTATAGTCATGATTGCATATGCGTGAAAGACTCGCCAATGATAGATACTTTTCTTTAGGTAGCTGAGTTAGCTATGTGCCCTAGCGTTTGGTTTCTCGTGTCAAGGCGCTGTTCCAATGAGTACGGGTTCGATCCTGCTTCGGACCATCTGTTGTTCTTTATTTTTGTGTGTTGTTGCTTGTTTGTGATTTTGTTTCTGAGTGCTGTAAACATACCTATTCACCTAAAATGATTCGCTACATGACGAACGATGGGGAACCGGTGAAGAACTTAAACGTGCCGTCTTGTTCATGGTCCACGCTGGTCTCAAAGTCTAAATACATACCACTAGTGTATTGCTGAAGAAGAAGAAGAGGAGGAAGAAGAAAAATAAGCAGGATTTAAATTCAACAAGACAAAACAATCCTTGCGCTTGTGTGGCATTTAGTAAACTGGTTTTAGTGTTCATATTATTAAAGAGTTCTTAAATGTTATGTAGAGCCAGTTTTAACATATGGATATGAATCATGGACAATATGACAACAGACACGGAAATCACTGGAGTCTGTATAAATGTGGCTTTACAGAAGAATGTTGAGAATACCATGGACAGCTAACGTTTTGAAAGAGGCCAATGCAAAAAGAGAGCTATTTTCCAATATTAGGAAGAAACAATCATTATTTTTGACGAAGAGATAGAGGGAAGCAAAGAGAAACGATACCAGACAGCTTAAAAGAATGGCTTGGCAGAAGGTCAACAACAGAAATGATAAATAACTGTCGAGATCGAAAGTTGTGGAAAGACATGATCACCTACGCCTGCAGGCCCGGTACCTGATGATGATTATTATTAAACCATCCGTTCATTATTAGGTAACATTGTCAATATTGCTAAACACAGTTGTTTGTCATTGATAATTTAGTTGATCTTCTCATTTATGTTCTTCTATAAAGATAACACACATGTGCTTAGTCTACTATAACATTCGAAGTGTTTAGAAGAAGCTCTTTATGAAATTTGAAGAATAAAAATGTACTTAAAAATTGAATATTGCGCCCATTTAAACTCTCGGACTTGCCAGTCCTTGGTCTTTTTATGATAAGTAATAAGCACTCAAAGGGGCCAACCCAGAGAGACACTGAGAGGAACATTGTTCAGAGAGGCAAGAGCAGCAGGAATCGGCTCCTTAAAAGAGAAAGAGTTGCTTGCACAGAACAGAGACAAATGGCGAGCTTTGATAAAATATCTTTAGAAGGATTGAAAACTGCTAGGATAAAATTTAGATAAGAGAAAGAGTATCTGGGTCTATGTCCTATGGGCCGGCTACGGCTCGAAATGTCAATAGATAGATAGATAAGAAACAACTACCGAAATATAGGTCACACATAAATATTGACTTTAGCTAATCAATTTACGTTTTGTGTCGTGTCATACAATTTAAACCACTTCCATTAAATATCATTGCTAAGAACGAGTGGGATGTACTAAGCTCAGGACCTCTTTATCCATAAATGCGATCAAATTGTAAGTAAAGTAAAGAACCCTGTCACGCCCAGTGGCGTATAGGGAATATGGTGTTAGTGACCATACATTTTACAGACCTTCAGCACATGATTTTTGGGGTAATGTGGTCGGTATTACGCCCCTGCCGCTTTACTTACCCAGAAAGTAATCCGGTATCCATTTAAGGCTGGGTGAACCCGAGAGCCGTCGGTTGGGATCGAACCCTAACCTCTTGTCCTTTGTAGTTCAGTTCACTAACCACTGAGCTATCGCGGCTCCTGTTATACAAATTGTAGCACTGTGTTAATAGTGACGGAAAACGTATTTATTCCTTCCCACAACATATACACTCACATGCACACTTGAGTGTTTAAGCATATTCACGCGCGCACACACACAGACACACACACACAGATACACACAAACAAGCATTAGCCTACATTTGATTATTGAAGATCTTCCCCCCAAATCAATTTTGTTTGCATCAATCAATTTAATCTTCGCATTTTCTACAAGATCAAGCTGCAACCTTCTCTCTCTCTCTATATCTCTCTCTTTCTCTCTCTCTCTTTCTCTCTATCTCTCGCTCTTTTTCTCTCTCTCTCTCCTCTCTCTCTCTCTCTCTATTGCGTTTAGTCTCTCTTGCACATACACGCACTCAGTATCTCTCTATCTTCATTATTTTTCTGTAACATTGGAGACCTGACTACTTTTGTTAATTATAAACCGCAACTGGGAGACTGGGTGGGAAGACATCGACCTTTTGGCGGGAAGGTCCCGAGTTCAATTCGCACCAAGGCGGTATGGTGTTATCTAATTTAGGTTTATCGGGGTTCGTACACGTGGCTCACGGTTCTCTGCGGGTGTTCTCGGTATTTCGAGAAGAAGATAAAGCATCAATGGATGTGTCCGGAGCACGATGATAATAATCTAAACAGCAAGATTCCCCAATACTCGACCCAGTGAAGCGAATGGTCCATAATGTTACGTTCACACTGGATACAATTATTAAAACTCTTTCCGTACTTTTCGACGCAATGTACGCCAGGTCGATTTAGGTCATGCACAGTGCGTTAGGAGGTGCGCGTGGCCGTGCGGCTAAAACCACTGTTCCGTTGGCTGAAAAGCCGACGTTCGGTGTTCGAAGCCCGCGGTAGACAGAAAGGATTTTTTCAATCGGGGGTGAAATAAAAATCCGGTGTCTCACACGTCGTGGCGACAGCTTGACTAAGTGGCCTTTATCCCTCTGGTTCTATCGTTGTCCCCCGTCATACACCAGCAATGGTCCTATGTGACGTAAAGATAGTTTTTTTTATTTTTTTATTTTTTTTACAGTGCGTCACTCTCAATTTGATTAGTGTAATCCGCCATCAAACAGTATTCTTTTTATATGTCTTGTGTCATCTTTTTATTGGTGAAATCTAATTCATTGTTCAATTTTCTAAAAATTCATATGTAGTATGTTATGCATTAGATAAATATGAACATGTACATCGATATTTAAAATGATGAACGATTTTGTCTCTGAAATCTCTTCCGTTGATAACAATCTTTCGTACTTAAAGAGTTAACTCTACTCTCTATCTATCTCTTCTATCTTTCTCCTTGTGGGGCATAGGTCTACAACAAACGCTTTCCAAGCAGTTCTGTTACTTGCCATTCTTTTAATTTCATTCCATGCCTTCCCCATCATCTTCATCTCTGTTTCCGTCTGCCTTATCCAAGAATATTTAGGTCTTCCTTTTTGTCTTTTTCCTTGGAGATTCCAGAAAAGAGCAGGATGTGTAATACTTTCAGTTGGCTTCCGGAGTGTGTGTGTCCTATCCAGCACTTTCGTCTTCGTTGTATCTCTTTATCCACTGGTATTTGACTGGCACATTTCCATAATTCCATGTCAGTGATTTTGTCCTGCCATTCCCATCCTTTTATTCTGCGCAAGCATGCATTAATGAAGATCTGTATCTTCAAGATTGTTAATTTTGTTGTTCTTAATGTTTCAAAGCCATATAATAGGCAATAGGACTGACTTAACTTTGGAGTTGAACATTTTAATTTGTTTGTTTAACTCCCCTGCTGACTATTTATTCCCACCTTCTGCTAACAGTGCCAAACATGGTCGCTAAAAAAAAACAACAAAAAAAAAACAATAAAAGAAAGCT
>JAVIAB010000117.1:52451107-52461107 GCA_032433765.1 Megaustenia siamemsis | reverse complement strand
TGCTATGAAAGTCAAACTGGACCCTTTCTAAATCACACTTAAGAAAGATCAATACATGTGAGATGCAATGCATGAGAAAAGTAACAAACAACACAAGAAGAGATAGAATACCAAATGAAACCATAAGAAAAATGGTAAGAACAAAACCCTGCCAAGAATATATAGAACAACAACAACATAAAGGGTTTGGCCATCTGGTCAGAATGAATCCTCACCTATCACCATCAAGGGCATTCTTCTCGCAAATGCATGGAAAAAGACCGAGAAGAAGATGGATAGATGCAGTGACAGAGACATGTAACAACAAAGGAAAATCAATACTTCGGTTCGAGCAGCTAAGAACGACAAACAACATAAACCACGACACCTTTTAGGTATCAGTGAAAAGAGAAAAGAAGAAGAAGAAGAAAGAAGATTGTCTATGCGTTTATTGTCAGTTTTGTTCGTTCGTTCGCTTTCGTCTGCTTTGACCTCTGACGAAGTCCCACCCACTCAATTTTGTGGGACTGAATTTTGCGTGTAAAGTCTGTTTTTATCCCATTACAGGATGCCCCTCGCCATGCAGGCAGATTTACTCCGACTTCAGAGGTACTAATTTTTAGGGAATTAGTAAAACCTAGGTGTCCTCGCCAGGGTACGAACCCCGGCTGTCGATTGCGCTAACCGGACACCCATTGTCAGTTTTGATTTTTGCGTAGAACTTGAATTTCTCGTTATTTTCATACATCTTTGATGGTTCCTTCCTTCTTTCTTTCTTTCTTTCTTTCTTTCTTTCTTTCTTTCTTTCTTTCTTTCTTTCTTTCTTTCTTTCTTTCTTTCTTTCTTTCTTTCTTTCTTTCTTTCTTTCTTTCTTTCATCCTTTTGATTGTGTCATATGGTATCGCCGAGATGAGGAGTGTGTTATTTTCTGACCGTTGTTAGTTGTGTATTTTCTATCTATCCATTTCTTTATGGGTTTCCCGCTCGGTTTATTTTCTGTTTAGGAAGACCAATGTGATGTAGTAAACAAGCTGTCAATTAGTGTCCGCGAGTGCTTTTGTACGTGTGTAAAATATGTGATTCTAACTAATGTGATTTATTAAAGACCAATATATCGTTAACTGGTCGAATTTGGAACAAATATGCAGTCCTTGTTCCGCAGTTTTATCGTTCCGCAGTTTTATCGTTTTGTCCACATATCAAATATGGTATCTGGCAGCTGTAGTTTATGTGTGTGTTTATTCAACTGGCTATGTCCCTTAACAGGCACGGAGATACTAATCTGCTCCAGTTGGTTAAACATAAAGTAATAATATCACTGTGATCTTTTATATTCATATAGTTAGCTTCGAAGTGTTTATGGTAAAGAAACAGTTATAGTTATTTCAAGGACCCGGTATCACTGCAAGCGAATTAAAATCCATAATTGCTCAACCGCCCGTGCCAGTGGAGTCGTCTGAGAATTAACACCTCATCGAATATCGAAACAAAGAAAGGCAGGTGCAGTCCCCATCATTGCAGCTACAGCACATGCCAAAAGACATAAAGCCAAGTGGCACCGAAAGTGTATGCAGCTGAACTGTCCTTCGTCATACGATATCATCATTCATTGTAAGGAATATAAATATAGAAACACCATCCGGATGAAAAGCACAGCTCACGGTGTGCACAGAGCACTAAACTCAGTAGCACTAGCAGCAAGCCGGACTTTGAATATCTCTCTCTTTCTCTCTCTCTCTCTGCAATCAAGACTCAATCAGAGCAGGATTCCAGACTCTCTCATGAAGGCAGTTGTCTGTTTAAGCGAATCGATTGTCCCATATAGTTTTTCTTCCAGGGAGGTGGGCGTGGACCACATTGCTCTACTCAGGTCTGTGTACTGGGGGCAATCCTGTAGAACATGTTTTGTAGTCATATTGTCCAGTGTACAGTGGCATAGGCTGGTTGTACCTATTTTGAATTTGGTGAATATGAGGAAACTGCAAAAAGGAACACTTTTCAGACAGTGCCTCAACGGTTCCTATCACCATCCGTCTTATTGACCGGAAGTTCTCTCCCCCCCCCACCCCCCGCAAAAAAAGAAAAACAGTGATCAGAATAAAATTATCGATGCCACTTTAAAGCAGATCTCATGATGTACTTACAGCAGCTATGTTTTTATTTCATTTATTTTATATGTAGCATTCTGTAGCAGATGGCTAAAGAACTAGGTGGCGCCAAAAACTCCGATTTATAGACGTAAGGAAACACGACATGAAGATTATGAACATAAACCTTGCAGCTTGCGTAGAAATAGGTGCGGGCCGCAATCTTTGAAAATACACTTTAAAGCTAAAAACTCCAACATGAAGCTGATAGATTCACGGAAAGAGGAATACACACGAAAGAAAAAAATAACATTTCATAGTAGAGCTGCAAAATCCATAGTCAGATGTGCTTTACGGAGACTACTACTACTACTACTAATCTGTAATATTATTTTGTTTATGTTTGTATGTCGTAAAGGTAAAGGTAACGTACAAGACTTGAATCGGCGTCTTAACACGCGAGTTTTCACCCATATGTGCTCGGCCGCCTATCCAGAAGTGCTCGGAGACATCTGGATAGTGTCGCTTCAAGCATCGAAACTCACGATGCGAGGCGGCATTCCTCACCTTCCCATAGTACTACCCTGGTACCCATTTCTGCCATCGACTAGTCGACACCGGGGATATTTTTATTCTTCCAACTACGAGTACAGCTCACACTGCTTCTCGCGGGTATAGAACACGGGTTGTCCGAACGTCGGTTGCCCAGTCGGGTGATCATCCCAACTAGGCTACTGAGGCCCACATGTACTCGTATGCCGTGTTGAAGTATAATCATAGAAAAGTTCATCTGTTTTGTCCCGTCATATATACGTAAAGTTACCACTATAGACATATTATGTAATTGTATGCCGTTTACATAAATCTCTACTAATTTTACCTTAGTCCGGCACCAACATATATATTGTCTTGTACTGGTAACATCATCATCATCAAGTAACGGGCCTGCTGGCGTAGGTTTTCATGTCTCTCCACAACTTTCGATCTCGACAGTTGTTTATCATTTCTGTTGTTGACCTTCTGCCAAGCCATTCTCTTAAGCTGTCTGGTATTTTTTTCTCTTTGCTTCCTTCTATCTCTTCGTCCCTCAATTTTCCCAGTTGTTACAATATATTCCAGTTGTTCTCTTCTCAATACACGGCCAAAAAATCATGATTGTTACTTCCTAATATTGGAAATTAGCTCTCTTTTTGCTTGACCTCTTTCATAACGTTTTCATTACTCTTCTTAGCTGTCCATAGTATTCTCAACATTCTTCTGTAAAACCACATTTGTACAAACTCCAGTGATTTTCTTGTCTGTTGTCCTATTGTCCATTATTTACATCCGTATGTTAAGACTGGCTCTACATAACGTTTAAGAACTCTTTTTCTTGTTTCTATTGTCAAAAATTGATTGCATAGTATCTTCCTCATTTTTTGGAAAGCTGCTTTTGCCTGAACCATTCTGCAATACTGGTATACGACTGTGCATTCATAGGAAAAAGTAAGACGCCCATATAGCAACTGAGTTGAGCGCAGTCAGACACACAGCTGACTGATCAGCATTAGGGTCGAGGAACAACAAAACTGATCAAGACACTCCACTTCCTAAAGGTGCTCCTGGAAACAGACTATCCAGTCTGGTCAAGCAAGTAGAGATCGAAGGGAAAAAGGAAAATCGTTAACTTAAAATACCGCAATGAAGTCGGATGTGTTGGGCCGAAAGGCTTTAATATCACAGCCTAGCTGTAAACCTAAACGCAACGTATCTACGGCAACTAAACGTCCTCTTAAGAGCGAATGATGACGAGGCTTATTTAATTCTTTTGGTAGTCATCGGGTGAACGCAAGGCATAAATAAAGAAGGAAATCATGAAAGAAAGAAAGAAAGGATGAAAGAAGGAAATAAAGAAGGAAGAAAGAAAAAAAGAAAGAAATGATAAAGAAAAAAAGAAAGTACTTTTATATGCATTTATGCACCAACTATTTTCAACCCTATTGGTTTATAATGTTAAAGAAATAGATAGTGGGAAACATTTTTCTAGACTTTTTACACATCTTATACCATGAGCTGATGCTTCCGTATTATGTCTTTATCAGTATTTCATTATATAAGTTGTTAATTTATGCACTAATATTATCAGTAATCAAGAAAATGCGATGGACATGTTGGACATGTTATGACAAGAGATAATAACCGAATAACAAAACAAGCCCTCCAAAGCAAGCCCTCATGTGGGAAACAATTCTCAGAATATTAGGGCTAAGGTCATCAACCAAGATCTGTTCAAAGTGTACAAATAAGAGAAGAATCTCTGTTGATAACAAGCAAATGATGTATCTGTGAACTGCAGTTATGTGAGCTTATCAGACCAGCATGTTTCACTTCAGTCGACATTTCAATGAAAACAGTTACATGGCAGTCGATTCCTATACCCACATCTTGTCTGAGTATCTCACAAAACGTGTCTGTAAATTCTGTTTACAGGGTCGACCTCCGTATAGGCTCTATTTGGATGCATTTGCGAAGATTCCAAACGATTTCCACTGAAAAAAATAATATTTACACACTGTCACTTCCTCATTCCAGTTCTATCGAAAAAAAAACCTCACTGAAAACAAACACAGGAACAGAAATATTTTAAGCGTTAAACTAATGTTATGGTTATTGTTATAGTTATGGAAGGCCCCAGTATCACTGTAAACGAATTAAAATCCATAATTGCTCAACCGCCTGTGCCAGTGGAATCATCCGAATTAATATCTCATCTTCCAAACAAAGTAAGGTAGCTGCAATCTACAAAAAACTAGTCTTATCCAGTGATATGAGCCATCAATGTGACATTAGTTGATGTTGTATTCAAAACAGAACTCAGTGCAAGCTATATTCTCTGCGTATTGGCAGTTTCAAACGATATAACTGACAAGAATGCATCTACAGTTACTTCCATGCTTCGTTTATAAATAGAATAAAATATATATAATATATAATTTTATATATAAATATAGACATAAAATAAATAATAAATAGAATCAAAATAAGCGAATAAATAGAGAGAAAAAAAACAACACTAAGAACAGTTAAAACAACCAAAAAGCGGTTTTATGGACTGCACTTTCTAAACACCTGGCGAAAATAGTCAGTATTATTTCCGAAAGATCAAGTTTGGCTTCTCTCTCCTCGATCTTTAATGGCTTGATCAGGCTAGATACTCTGTCTCCATGGCAACTAATTCATTGATCCTTACGTCAATAGTTAGCTAAAAGTCAGTGACTACTTTCAGTTAATTTGTTGAATGCAGTTCGTGGTTCCGCCAAAATGAAAGCTAATTAATTACTGTACAATCATACAACAAACGTAAACCAAAAGTACTTCAGAGCCTTGAATTTAAATGTAAATAGTTTATTTGAGATGCGTACATTTTTACGAATACAGACACATGGACATTGAAATACGAAACTAAGCTAAGCTGTTTGTTTTGGAATGCTAATTGTCAGTCAAGCTGTTTGCTAATGATACTTCACTTAATTTATTCATTTGTATATTTCCAAAAACATAAAATGTACATTATTCTTCTATTACACATTCGAAGTGATTAGAGGAAATTGCATCTTAAAATGTAAACACTTTTGTGGTTAAACTTTTGCGAAACTATTAAGTTTGTCAATCTTTGAAGTTTTTTGTTGTTGTGTGCACTATTCTACACAAATTGCATCCATGCATAAATATTTACTTCAGTTTTGTTTCTTTAAATTACGTTTTGTGTGATACGTCACAAATTGAAACTACCATGATAAATGATAAATTTTAAGAATGAGAGAAACGTACCAGACTCCTGACATTTACATGCAAAAATACTGCAACATTTCCAAGATGATATATAAAATGTCACTTTTATGCTAAAACAAGCAGCCGTGCAGTGAATATGAGGAGCTGTTCACTTTATAGTAGCACCTGTTAATGAACCCCATTAAGATGGACAGTTTCTAATGTCCGCTTCTTGGTTCATGCTGATGTTAACAGTTCAAGCCAGTTCTTTGCTTTTTATTTCCCTTTTGCGCTCCTTTGATATTCCAATATTTTCTTAACTATTCATATCATCTAACATTACGTTTCCAATTATAAAGTTGACAGCATCTATTGTTTCTATTTTCTCTCTGGTAATGAGCTATCTCGCCAATCTCATCTCAAACTTGTTAACATTAACAAATTTATAGTGCACAAAATAATTTACACACACTTACGACATTAAGGCGTACAAATTGCCCATAAATTATTCTAGCTTGAATATCAGTATTTATATTTTATGTTTTCTGTCACTATAGATAGATCGTTGTTTATTTCGTGTTTAAGTTGCTAAGACCAAGTAGTAGGAGAAAAAAAAAAAACAAATCCTAATAGCATTATCTCATTTCTGGAGTCTGACGGAGAGATTTCAAAGAGTCATTGAGTTATTTGCAGGTCATCATCATTGCACTCCGAACATGTCCATAAGTGCCCAGATCCCCTCCTCATCAAGTCCCGCAGTGTCCAGTGACTGACGACTCCAGTTCTGTGTTGGTTGATAAGTCTTCTTACACGCCCACTAAGTTTCTCGTTTCTGGCTATGCTCATCTTAACTCCCATCTCTTTCATCCGAATGAGTGACGTGGACTCATGGTTGTCGAAGTCCAGTGTCACATCTCGGAGGGCATTGATGACATTCGCCCGATCCATTGGTTTATCGCCTTCAAAGCCAACACATTAACCAATCTGTCTGCTCGTTCATTTCCCGTAGATTAGAAGGATCGTAGAATAGAAGCAGATTGTCCAGTGCGGTCGCTACTAGGTGTTCAGGTCTAAGTTTCTTCTTTTTTTTTTGTAACCATGGAAGGGGGAAAAAAAAGCTTTTGACGTCACTGTGACTCGAACCCACGTTTTTCCAGCTTTGGAGCACTATATGTTACCATTTCGGGCTCCTGCTCTCTCCCAACTTAAGATGTTTCCAACAGGTTACATGCATCTAAGAGGTAGGGTTCGATCCCAACCGACGGCTTCCGGATTCACCCAGCCTTAAATGGGTACCGGATTTTTTCTGGGAAAGTAAAGTGGCACGAGCGTAATACCGACCACATTAACCCAAAAATCATGTGCTGAAGGTCTGTAAAATTTATGGTCACTAACACCATATTCCCTATACGCCACTTGGCGTGACGGGGCCTCTTTACTTACTTTTTTTTTTTTTACATGCATCTGCTATAAAAAATTATATCTTGAAAAATAAGCACGAAAACAAACACAACACAAATGAGTCCAAATCTGTGTACAGTTATACCGAAGTGGTATAAACACGGTCATTGTTTAAAAAAGAAGGAGAATTACAAAATGTAAATGTAGCAGCCGCTGTGGCTAAGAGGTTAGTACGTTTGTCTGTCCACCAGATGAGTGTGGGTTCAGTCCCCCATTGTATGGTGAATTTTATTCGGGATGACTACAAGTCTCACCCTGTCTTTAAAATTGGATATAATAAATTTTCTCATCGGGGATAATGTTCGGCCTGATGTGATGCTGCCCACATTGCTCTTTAAAATAAAATGTGCCGATGGTCGTGGGAAATAAAAAAATGGGCACTAACATCATGTTCCACAAACACACGTTTAATAATGTTTACATGTCACTCGTGAAACCTTATACAATCACTGTATGTGTGCTTGAAGCAAAAGATTGTAGAAGAATGGTGAGACATGTGGTGGTCAAATATTTAGACAAATAAAACAATATCTTTACTAGTAAAAGAGGGCATATGAATGATAAGAAAAACACAAAAATCATCATTTGGTTTTGTGCAATTTGCAGAATGCTGTTCATTTTAATATCTATATCTCTAGCTAGATCTCCCACTTCTTTCATGGCAAATTCAAGGCCTCTTTGTTGTCTTGAAACCACTTCTTAGTCTGCACCTGTCTCGCCTTCATGGAACTGTGCCCTCTATTATTTTTCATTGTGTCTTTTGATGTGGTCGTCGTATTTTAATGTTCTCTGTAAGATGTTTAGGGCTAGTTTGCTTAGGTCTTTGATTTGCCTTCATTTCCAATTGTCATTATCCAAGTTATCGTAAAGATATTCGTTTAACATTTTGCTTTGAGTGAACGAATTGTCATTATTTTGGTTTGTACTTTGCTTCAGTATGTTGCTATTAGGAAGATACACGTCTTCAATAGTTTTATTTTCATTGCCTAGTTCGAAATGTACATAAGTTTTTTTTTTTTTGTTCTTTTATAGTTTTTAATTTTTTTATTATTTTTTGCTACTCTAATTTTTATTTATTTTTTGACGGTCTCCAGTGTTGGTTAGAACAATTCAAAGTTGTATACGATTTTATACTTTGTTATTAACAATTTCATGTTCTTAATTGTCTATAAAAATTATCGGTTGGTCTTTAGTTTTGTCAAATAAATGAAATTAATAAAATATAAAAAAAAGTTATCATGTCATACTAGTAACGACAAGAAATGATAGACATAAAAGTGAAAGAAAGCGATAAGAAATGTCTCAGCCTAAACAGTAAGAAAACAGAAGTAATGATCATATCTTAGAAATAATCATCATCGTCATGCACCATAAAAATAAACAACAGAAATCTAAAACAAGCTTAAATAAGAGCACCAAATACTCGGGAAACAGTAATAACATCAAACGGAACACGCAACACAGAAAAAACAAGCCGAATAGTAGAAGCCAAAGTAGCATTTCAGAAAATGATAATCATCTTGTGCAATAAGTCTGCACCAATAGTAATGAGAAACAGAGTTCATCGGTGTATATAGAACCAGTTGTGAGCTTGATTGGCTATTATGAAAATGAGCTACAGATTAATTGGCTATTATAAAAGAGAGTCACAGGTGAACGACTAGATTATTAAAGTTAGTCATAGGTTAATTAACAAACAACACAAGAAGAGATAGAATACCAAATGAAACCATAAGAAAAATAGTAGGAACACAACCCTGCCAAGAATATATAGAACAACAACAATTTAAATGGTTTGGCCACGTGGTCAGAATGAATCCTTACCAATCACCATCAAGGGCATTCTTCTCGAGAATGCATGGAAAAAGACCAAGAGGAAGACCCAGAAGAAGATGGATAGATGCAGTGACAGAGACATGTAACAACAAAGGAAAATCACTAATTCAGACAATTCGAGCAGCACAAGAACGACAAATGATATAAACTACGACACCTTTTAGGTATCAGTGAAAGAGAAAAGAGGAAGAAAAAGATAGGTTAATTGGCCATTATGAAAGGGAGTCACAGGTTAGCTGGCTTTTTTTAAGGGAGTATCTCATGTTAACTGGCTATTATACAAGGGTATCTCAAATTAATTGGCTTTCGCATAAAAGGCTTTCGAGGGTTAATTGTCTTTTATAAAGATCACTTTGCTTGTTCTTGGTTTGTAGACTTCAGCTTTATATCTCTAGCCTGGTCCACAGGGACTGAATTTTGCATGCATATCATTTTTCACGACAGCAACTATGCGCTCAGGTGTCCCTCACAATACTGACAAATTTTCTTCGACTCCCGAGGTACTCTCATTTTTGCATCATTTGGAATTTGACATTTGGAGTTTGACATTTGGAATTTGACATTTGGAATAGATTGTTTTCCCTGTCAATTTTTTCCGAGCAGGGGCAATCTCTATTCGATTTCCTATCGCCAAGAGTTCTTTAGCGTGCGCAGAGTACACATGAGATCTCCTGTTTTATTGATGTTTTCTGAGAGTGCTAGACATCGAATTTCTCTACACAGGGAACAAGGAATCCCCACCTATGTGTTGAGATTCGAACCCTGGACCTGCTTGCCCATAGGTCGATGTATTACTTCTAGACCATCCAGCCCCAGGAGTCGTATGCTACTTAACTATTAGAACAATTTAAGGTAAAGGTCAAGTACGAGACTTGAATCGGCGTCTC
>JAVIAB010000117.1:52281107-52448607 GCA_032433765.1 Megaustenia siamemsis | reverse complement strand
ACTCTCTTTCTCACTTCTATTAACATATTTTTAGTGCATAAGACGTTTTTTAATTTTCTGAAATGCTATTTTGACATGAGCTATTCTGCTTTTTATTTCTGTGGTGCACCTTATATCTGATGTTATTGTTTTGCCAAAGTATTTGAAACGTTGCACTTGTTTCAGATTTGTCCTATTTATTTTTATGCTGCAAGATTATGATGATTGTTTCTTCGATATAGCCATTACTTCTGTTTTCATACTATGAGACCTTCCTTGTTGCTTTCTTTTACTATTATGTTTATAATTTCTTGCAGTTTCTGTCTCTGATAATTTATGTTGTGATCGTTGACTTCAATTCCTTTTTAGTCTACTATTGTTCACGTTTGTTACATGTTGTATAAACACTTATTTAAGACTATAATATTACACAACTAAATAATTGTTACAGAGGAACATTCCAAGGCGAGAGACACACATTGTGTTTCACTTTATAAACGCTTATTGAGAAGCATACAATGTACGGTTATTAGTGGATTAGCGAGGAGGTTATTAGAGGATTAACGAGGCGGTTATTAAAGGATTAACGAGACTGTTATTAGAGGATTAACGAGGCGATTATTAGAGGATTAACGAGACTGTTATTAGAGGATTAACGAGGCGGTTATTAAAGGATTAACGAGACTGTTATTAGAGGATTAACGAGGCGGTTATTAGAGGATTGACCAGGCGGTTATTAGAGGATTAACGAGGCGGTTATTAGAGGATTAACGAGGAGGTTATTAGAAGATTAACGAGGCAGTTATTAGAGGATTAACGAGACTGTTATTAGTGGATTAACGAGGCGGTTATTAGAGGATTAACGAGACTGTTATTAGAAGATTAACGAGGCGGTTATTAGAGGATTAACGAGGCCGCTATTAGAGGATTAACGAGGCGGTTATTAGAGGATTAACGAGACTGTTATTAGAGGATTAACGAGGCGGTTATTAGAGGATTGACGAGGCGGTTATTAGAGGATTAACGAGACTGTTATTAGAGGATTAACGAGGCGGTTATTAAAGGATTAACGAGACTGTTATTAGAGGATTAACGAGGCGGTTATTAGAGGATTGACGAGGCGGTTATTAGAGGATTAACGAGGCGGTTATTAGAGGATTAACGAGGAGGTTATTAGAAGATTAACGAGGCAGTTATTAGAGGATTAACGAGACTGTTATTAGAGGATTAACGAGGCGGTTATTAGAGGATTAACGAGACTGTTATTAGAAGATTAACGAGGCGGTTATTAGAGGATTAACGAGGCCGCTATTAGAAGATTAACGAGGCGGTTATTATTCCAAGTATTAAACAATAATACTGAGTGCAGAAGAGGACATTTCCTTTGGTTCGGTTATGGGCGCCTCAATTTAAACAAACTAAAAACAGAATGTTTTAATTTTCGAGATAAGACAAGCTGAAGAAAACCAACGTTTTGGCTAAAAAGATCTTCTTCCAAGGCAAAACACTATACACATAGGTTACACATATACAAATTAAATCATAGGAAATTGAACAGATGCTGAAGCAATATTTTCCTGTTATTTTAAGGTATCTAAGCTCGTTCTTTGGCTGCTGCCATTCACTTCGGCCCCATTTTGACTCATCGTTTTTCTTTGGAGTTTTCATATTTGTAATTTGTTATTTGTTTGTTTCCCCTGTTGAAGACCAGTGAGTCGAAACGTTGGTTTCTTAATTTGGCATTTTATGCACAGAGTGAACATTATAATATTAGCTATTTGATTGTATCTTCACTAACTTTGTCGAGACTCAACACAGCTTTCTTGTCTGTTCCAACTATATTTAACATGTTGAAAACCACTTTTGCATGTCTCTCCTCTCCTGTCAATCTTCAAACAGAATGTGACCAGAGAAAGATGAGAAATGGTTGAGAACCGCCGAGTTCTCGTTGAGCTGGACCCAGACACGATCATCCCTGGACAACCTCAGGATGACGGTGTTGCTTCCTGTCCCGTGGCGCGCCTGCGCATCTCCATGGAACGCCATCTGGTGGTCGTTGTTGAGCATTAGCCAACCATACGCTGTCTGGTTCTCCATGCTGAGCATGTGAACTGTGAAGAAGTACGTCCCGTTAATCTGTAGAACATATGGAAATTGTTAGTGACACCACATAAATATAGCTTGATGTCTTCCCCCACTCACCCACCAACACATTTCAAGAAAAATGAGACAAAAAGGAGAGAATTCTGTCACGGGATTTATCCACCTGCAGAGAACAGCATGTAAATCAATATGACGAGTCTAGCGTGTTTACCACTTCTTTTTGCGTGTTTACCTTGTTCATCCACCTGCAGAGAATAGCGTGTCATCATTATTGCACTCCGAACATGTCAATATGGATTCAGATCCCCTCCTCAGCAAGTCTCGAAATTTCTAGCGACCGACGACTCCAGTTCTGTGTTGGTTGATTAGTCTTCTTACACACCCACTAAGTTTCTCGTTTCTGGCTGTGCCCATCTTAACTCCCATCTCTTTCATCCGAAGAAGTGACATGAACTCATGGTTGTCGAAGTCCTGTGTCCTTCCCACTTCCCGGAGGGCATTGATGATGTCCGTCCGATCCATTGATTGACCGTTCTCAACAATAGCGCAGCTAGCCAATAGTCACTTGAATAATCCGTATAAAGACGTCACCAACATGGAGCAGGCATTTTCTTTGAACTTATTCGCGTCTGAAAACGCAAGCAGAAGATCCCTTTAGCGGTCCCAAAACACCCATGGCTCTCTTTCTCTGCTGATCGCATACCGGCTTCTCACGCATAGTAATTACGATCGTATAGGTCGGGTAAACTTTGATTCTCGAATTTACTTTTGTGTAAGCTGCAATTTGGATGGCTCTACAGTGAGCACGTTAACCTGAGTATACTGTACTATCCAGGGCATACCGGTGTACACGGCAATGAAAAAGCCGATAAAATCGCTGGCAGATCTGACACTGAGTGTTTGCTCTGGATAAAGAGAACATCGCTAAATGTGTTCTTCATCCATTACTATAAGAGGAGAAGGGTGGGTGAGACGAGGATGTATACAATGAGAGACTGATGAGTCTAAAGGTGGAAAAAACGATATGGCCGACCCAAAGTAAGTAAACAAAAGTAAAGAGCCCCCGTCACGCCAAGTGGCGTATAGGGAATATGGCGTTAGTGACCATACATTTTACATACTTTCAGCACATGATTATTGGGGTAATGTGGTCGGTATTACACCCATGCCGCTTTACTTTCCCAGAAAAAATCCAGTTCCCACTTAAGGCTGGGTGAACCCGGAAGCCGTCGGTTGGGATTGAACTCTACCCCATGTCTTTTGTAGTCCAGTTCACTAACCACTGAGCTATCGCCGCTCCCTATCGACCCAGAGTGCTTAGTGAGAAAAGCATATTTATCTACAACCAAACTTTACAGTAACAACCAGTCTGCGCACGCTTCGATAAATGCTGGGTCGGTTGGTGGAGCGGATATGGGGATGCCCCGACTGCAATGAAGCTAATTCCATGAACAAAATAGAATAGAATAGGTTACAACTTTAGATACAGAAATGAAGTTCAGTACCAATATAGTTATAAAAGTGCTTTAATGTTGCGAGAAAAAGCCCTACAGTATACTTATGTTTACAAATGGCACTTTCAAAATTATAAGATAATAAATGACAATTAGCACTATGCTGTAGAAATTCGTGAATGAAGTACCAAAAAAAGCCTATGTGAATGTTGTCATTTGATGATTTCTAACCACTGACCACGGCAATGTCCTTGAAGAGGCGCCATTGACAACATTTTTCAGCGCCTCTGGAAACCACACACAAAATAAAACCCCATCACGCCACGCAACCGATTTTTTCTTTTGCTGCCCACATTTTCTATCATGGAGACATTTTCAGTAAGGTGGTCAGCACTATATAAGTGCCGTTTTTTTCCCGATTAAAAATATATTTTGCCCACTTAAGACCGGGTAAACCTAGAAGCAGTTAACTGGAGTCAAACTTGCGGGATTGGGTGGTCTAGAGGTAAGACGTCGTCCTCTGGACAACTAAGGTCCCAGCTTAAATTCCCACCACAAATGTTTCAAAAATCGAACAACGATGTCTTCGTAGTTTTACCCTCCCATGGTCTCACGAGAGTGAGACCCAATGTCTCTAGGAAAACGGCGAAAAATAGGAGATCCTGTGTGCATTCGCGCACGTTAAACAACCCTTGACAGTTTAAAGTAAAAACGAGTAGGCCAAAAAAGGCCGCTGTTCAGGCAAACATTGTTATCAAATCTACCCATCCATACCAAAGGCGGACGTGTCGGGTCGAAAAGCGCAGATATCGCTAAATTCTGTAAACTAGCGACACAACGCATCCAGGTAAACTTAACGTGTGAACGCTAAGGAGGAGGAGCCAAACTTGACCTCTTGACCTCAGTAGATCTAGAACGACCAAGAAGGAGAATATGTAACGCCCGAGTAACTAATCTTGTAGCCATAGTAAGATGAGTTTACGCAACGTTTTGAACGAGACAGTGCCGTTTTTAAAAAAAAAATGTCTGGATCGTCGTGTTGTTTTAAAATAAAGATGCCAATTTGTATGCCCTTGTAATAAAAGTAATAAATATACTATAACGTGAGCTAGTTAAAATAAAAACATGTATCTTTATATCTATATCATGAATATCAGTAATTTGCAGAGTCATGGACTAGTCTTGGATATATAAAAAACTGCGTCTCGCAGTGTGTTAAGTTTTATAATAAAGTACTTAAAGACTTGAGAGCCGCGATAGCTCAGTGGTTAGTGGACTGGACTACAAAGAACAAGAGGTAGGGTTCGATCCCAACCGACGGCTTTCTGGTTCAACCAGCCTTTAATGGGTACCGGATTTTTTTCTGGGAAAGTAGAACGGCACGGGCGTGATACGGACCACATTACCCCAATAATCATGTTCCAAAGGTCTGTAAAATTGATTGTCACTAACACCATATTCCCTATACGCCACTTGGCGTGACGGGGGCCTCTTTACTTTTTACTTTTATATAAAAACTGCGTCTTGGAGTGTGATAAGTTTTATAATAAAGAACCTAAAAACTTACATCTGATACATAAGATAATGTTATTGGATAAATATTCATGGTACTATTTTAGCGAAATACATTCCATATATAGGTCTACGTAACATCCTGTACTGGTTCTGTCAACGAAGAACAACCGTTAGCTCAATTTAATAATATATTTATGTAATTACATTTTTTTTCTACATCGTCTTGCAGTTTCATCATAAATAAATGATTTTACCATTTACCATTTTGCGTCACATTTTTGTTACCCGAAAGTCATTTTACGCCATCCACGTGTCCCTTTTTTGCATCAAGGATATAAATTCAAGGAGAAGGAGAAATGAAACAAAACAAAATAGAAAAAAGGGTATGGTTAAAGCTTTACTTGATTAAGTGACAACACAAATTTGAACGACGTTTCGGTTCAATAGGCATTCAGCAGGAACAAACAAATAACACACACAGATATGTAAGTAAATCAAATTAGTCTTACATTGCTAACTAATAATGAAGCACCTAGAACAAAATAATTTCGAAATAGTAAGAGAAATAAAAATGTCTTCCCTGTGTGCCGCTCTGTGGTCAGAAGGAAAATGAACGAGTGGCGCAGGATACGGGTTGTGGTTGACCAGTCTAACCAAAGTCAGACCAAAGTCAGCCTAACCAAAGTCACACCAAAGTCAGCCTAACCAGACAGACCAAAGTCAGCCTAACCAAAGTCTGACCAAAGTCAGCCTAACCAGTCAGACCAAAGTCAGCCTAACCAAAGTCAGACCAAAGTCAGCCTAACCAGTCAGACCAAAGTCAGCCTAACCAAAGTCTGACCAAAGTCAGCCTAACCAAAGTCAGACCAAAGTCAGCCTAACCAAAGTCTGACCAAAGTCAGCCTAACCAGTCAGACCAAAGTCAGCCTAACCAAAGTCTGACCAAAGTCAGCCTAACCAGTCAGACCAAAGTCAGCCTAACCAAAGTCTGACCAAAGTCAGCCTAACCAAAGTCAAACCAAAATCAGACCAAAGTCAGCCTAACCAAAGTCTGACCAAAGTCAGCAAACCAAAGTCAGACCAACGTCAGCCTAGCCAGTCAGACCTAAGTCAGCCTAACCAAAGTCTGATCAACGTCAGCCTAACGAAAGTCAGAGCAAAGTCAGCCTAACCAAAATCAGACCAAATTCAGCTTAACCAAAATCAGACCAAAGTCAGCCTAAACAAAAGCCTTGCCTTGCAAGTGGACCTCATAAAACAACGCTGGAAGCTGCGGGACACGCTGAGGAGGGGATCAGAGCAACTATGGACATGTTCGGAGTGCAGTGGTGATAACCCAAAAATAACTCAACTCACCTTGCAAATAAAATGTGAGGAGTACACATCAAAACTGTCTCCAAGGTTGATATGAACTTTGTCAAAGGTCACTGGCGTCTTCTGTGGTACAGGTCCCAGAGGCTCACTCCGAGTAACAGTGAATGCTATTCTGGCTGGATGATCTCCCTTGGGTCCGCGCAAGCCTTTCTCACCGACCGGTCCTGAAATGCAGGTGTCGCCCAGTAACAGGTGAATAGACAGCGGCTGTCAAGAGTTTGATAATGAGAACAACTGATGTATTAAATCGTTAGAGAGGAGAGTAGAGATAGATTTGGTACCTAAAGAATATTCCCTCTAAATGTTAGAGATAGATTAGAAGCCTAAAGAATATTCCCTCTAAATGTAAGAGGTAGATTAGGTGCCTAAAGAATATTCCCTCTAAATGTTAGAAGTAGATTAGGTGTCTAAAGAATATTCCCTTTAAATGTCAGAGGTAGATTAGATGTCTAAAGAATATTCCCTCTAAATGTTGGATAGATTAGGTACCTAAAGAATATTCCTTCCAAATGTTAGAGATAGATTAGATGCTTAAAGAGTATTCCCTCTAAATGTAAGAGATAGATTAGAAGCCTAAAGAATATTCCCTCTAAATGTAAGAGGTAGATTAGATGTCTAAAGAATATTTGCTCTAAATTTTAGAGATAGATAAGATACCTAAAGAATATTCCCTCTTAATGTTAGAGATAGGTTTGGTATATAAATAATATTTCATTTAAATTTAACTAGTCAGTTCTTAAACAAGGCTAAGAGATTCCATACAAAACATATTAAAAGAGGAGATGGAGAAGACCGCGGAAGACCCAGAAAGTACTGACAACATCCGAGAAACGCTACAACAACATTTGAAAAGGGTTGAGTCTGCCAGAAAGGAAATAACTGGAACTTTGTATCTCCCTCGTCACCGGAAGGGATATAAGAGGAAATGGGGAAAACAAGTCCTACAAGGTGAACCCATAAGGGTGAAAACACAATTCTAACACAAGGGAATATTTGAATACATACAGTAATGTGTCAACAGACAAGGGGCCAATGCCGACGATAATCATCATCATCATCATCATAATCATCATCATCATCATCATCATCATCATGCGCTATACCAGTTGTCGTGCGACCATGTCCTTCCACATTATTCTGTCCACCACACAGCGTACCAATTCTGTTGTTGACTGCTTTCCATGCCATGACACCAAGCTAACTAGTATTTTCTTTCTTTGTCGTCCGCGATCTCTCTTTCCCTGTATTTTGCAAGTTGTAAACAAGTATTCCAACTTTCCTCTTCTCATGATGTGCCCGAAAAATGTTTCTTTCTGATATTTTCTTAGGAGCTCCCTTTTTATATTGGCCTCTTTGAGAATTTTCTCATTGGTATTTTTAGCTGTCCATGGAACTTTCAACATTCTTCTGAGAAATCCCATCTCTGTGGCCTCTAATCGTCTTTTCATTTTTTATCTACTGTCCATGTTTCACTTTCATAGGTCAGAAGTGGCTCTATATAGCACCGATGAACCTTCTTTCTCACGCATATTGACATATACTTGTTGCATAAGACGTCTTTCATTTTCTGAAATACTAAGCTATTCTACTTTTTTATTTCTGTGGTGCAGAATATTAATCTTCAGAAAATTGAAAATAAATTAACACCGGTAAGAGATCAAGTTTGTCCCATGGTAATTGCCCTAGCGTAATGAAGTATTTGTGACTTTATTGTACTACGCCCCAGATTCATGAGCTGGGTGAGTTAGCTGTATACATGACAGCCTTTTTTTAAACAGAAAATATCTCTATGGAACCCATCTTAGGAATTCGGGTGAACAACGAGAGCTTTATAACTGGGGGGTGGGGAATGAACATTGCCTCGTAATTATAACTAAGCCAAGAAATTTATTAACACTTTAGTCACATCAAACGCCAAGAAAAAATAATAGATCAATTTAGAGGAAAAATGAAAGGGAAACAGAAGGAAAATCGGATAAAGAGATCAAAGATATGTTAAAGAGGTAACTTTCACTGAGTGGACAACAGGAATACAACATAAAAAAAAGGGGGAAAAACATTAAAACTGACAGTCAAAGTAAAATAACCAGCCATGTCACCAGACCACGTGGTGAAGTCGAATTAAATTGGGTTAACAGTGCACCTTTAGAACTATGGGAAAGTGTGGGTCAAACTTTAATGGTCACAGAGAAGACAAAGACGATGGCTCTGGATGGGACACAAGCTTCAGAAGCCACATTGAGTATTGCGCGACATGCCCTTTCTGGAGTCCACAGGGACAGAGGCAAAGGGGAATGCCAAAATGTATTTGGAGAAGAAGACAGGTGGATGCATGGATGAAGAGGATATCCCTATATAAGAAACATGGACACATCTTATGAGAATTGCAAGAATCAATTCTTTCAACTGAAAGTGTTGAAGACCTATGCTCAGCAGGGTGTTGAAAAGTAGAAGAATAGTGCACCTCCAGGTCATCTTATCTGTCGTTCGCCAGCTTTCAACTCTGACGAAGTCCCTAGAGACTAGGAACTGAATTTTGCGTGTTAATCCATTTTTTCCCCGGTAGCCGTGTGCACAGGGGTCCCACGCCGTACAGGCAGATAACTCCGGCTTCGGAAGTACTCATATTTTTGTCCGTCGATGTGTAATTGACGTTTTAAGCCGGGCCTCGATGCTGCGACCAGGGGTGGTTGCCACAGAGAGAAATCATAAATAAAAATCCGGTGTAGCCGGGATTTGACCCCACAACCTCTCTGTCTCGAGGTCGGCGTCCTATGATCGCTATCACCTTGAAAACTGTCTCTCTATTCATCATTAGTTCCCACAATTTGAATAAGACATATTTTGAATTTAAACTTTCTTTCCAAATAAACCTGGCACGGGAACTGCCCAAAATGTGCAAGCAAGCAGAAAGTTGGACAGTGATAAGCAGATGCTGAAGCGGGAGAAATCATGCGGAAGATTTTAACAGATAAAGAAAAAAATTGTCCGCAGTTGTTTGTTTTAATAACAGTGTTGCATTTTAGCAATATTCCCATGCAATAGGCTGGTAATATTTGGATGATGTCAAAAGCTACAGTTCTGACAATCATGTGCTGATGGTTTAGTCTGACACTTCTGTCAGCCAGGGCGTTTAGGCTCAGAATGCAGCAGGAGGTCGACCTCTCGGGGTCATGACACAAGCGGACCCGACCCCTGAGATCGGCAAGATGATGTTAGAACATTCATCATCATCGTGTGCCTTCTCCGCAACGAAGGTTGGGTACCATGGATCGCCATTCTACTCTGTTTCTTGCTTTGATGGTGCAGACTGTCATAGATTGACTTGTCCATCTTTTGATGTTACTCGTCCATGTTAGTCTTGGTCTGCCTCTGCCTCTTTTACCTTGTATTTTTCCTTCCAATATTACTTTTAGTAGGCTGTTGTGTCTTTTAACATGCCCCAAAAATTTCATTTGTCTTGTCTTAATTGTATTTAGTAGTTCTCTTTTTATTTTCAGTTGTTTTAAAACTTCATCGTTTGTTATCTTTTGTTTCCATCAAATTCTACATATTCTTCTATAAATCCACATTTCAAAGGCTTCAATTTTCTGTTCTGTTTTCTGGTCTAATGTCCACGTTTCTGCACCATACAGGAATATTGAGAAGATGTAACATTTTGCCATTCTTAGTTTCAGCCCACATGTTAGAACATTAATCGCCGGATTATCTGCTTCGCTCATTGAACAATAAACCGTAAGTGCTCAGATCTCAACAACAAATCCCAGCAACGTGAGACGACTCAGATATACAACTATTTATAGATCACAAGTCGTCCCCAATTCTTCCTGCAGCTCTCTTGAATTTAAGTAACATTCCTTTTGACTTGAAGATAAAGAAGATTAATTGGCTTAAACATTTGCTTGACGGGGCAGCTACTGATGATCAGATCGCCTCATTTTGCGAACTGTATTTAAAATGTTGTGTAACGTTATTACAATGTCCTCATATTAAATATTGATGTTTTAAGTGATTTTTTTGTATACCAAATCAAAATGTGACTCTTCTATCTTAGTTAATGTTTTGTGATAGTGCACCTTTAGTAGATTAATAGTTCTATATGTAGATAGTAGTGTAGATAGTAGTGCAGATAGCAGTAGTGTAGATAGTAGTGTAGATGGCAGTAGTGTAGATAATAGTGTAGATAGTAGTGTAGATAGTAGTGCAGATAGTAGTGTAGATAGTAGTGCAGATAGTAGTAGTGTTTATGAGAAGAATAGTTTCAAAGATTTACTACTTTTAACACTTATTAGTGTGAAATATCCAGTTTGTTATCGCTAATGTTACTACAAAGTAACAATGACTTTTTTTTTAACTTTTTGAATGCAAAATATGAAAATTATATAATTGTTACTTTTGTAATATGAATAAGACATCTGAAATATCAATGAAATATGAGTGAATTTTTCAGTGGACACAATATAATACATAATATATGTGGCGAAAAAATACACAAACCATCAGTTCTAGAACAACCTGATAGGAAGCAAATGAGGAAGAGATGCTTACTGAGGACCAGAAGAGGGACATTTTACGATGATTAGCTACTGATAAAAACAAGTGATCAGGTTTTGGTTATTTCCCTGATCATTATCTGTATATGATTGTGTTCTAGGTCCGGGAAATGAGAGGGAAATAATCCGACGATCCACGGCTCAGAACAGGAAAAAAAGGAAAACAGCATTTATTGTCCTACCATTCTATGATATTACCAGTGACTACAAAAGTGAATTAAAAATGGGAAAACATAGTCGTTAGGGTGTATGGTATTTATGATAAATACTACTTTTCTTCCTTGTATCTTGTTATATATAAATGTTGAGCCAGTCTTAACATATGGATGTGAATCATGGACAGTAGTGTTCCTGGCATAGGACAACAGACAAAAAAATCACTGGAGTCTGTAGAAATGTGGTTTTACAGAAGAGTGTTGAGAATACCATGGACAACTAAGAAGAGTAATGAAAACGTTCTGAAAGAGGCCAAAGCAAAAAGAGAGTTAATTTCCAATATTAGGAAGAAACAATCATCATTTTGTGGCCATGTAATGAGTAGAGAACAGCTGGAATATATTGTAACAACTTGGAAAATTGAAGGACGAAGAGATAGAGGGAAGCAAAGAGAAAAGATATCAGACAGCTTAAGAGAATGGCTTAGCAGAAGGTCAACAACAGAAATGATAAATAACTGTCGAGATCGAAAGTTGTGGAGAGACATGATCACCAACGCCAGCAGGCCCGGTACTTGATGATGATGATAATACTGTTAGACAAGTGCTTGTGATGAAATCTACTGGTGTCTGGAACGTGTCATTAGCTGATTCCCCATTGTAGAGTATGTTTCGCTATATAACAGTTCGACTTTCTGCCCAGTATCGTCAACTTCAGCAAGCCTTAATAGGATTGTGGGCATCTCATCCTCAAATGGATGAGAGCACGATTGCGCTTATACCACATGCACATCTTTGTGTGTGCATGTCTGTGTTAGTCACATCTCATATCTTTGTGTGTGCATGTCTGTGTTAGTCACATCTCATATCTTTGTGTGTGCATGTCTGTGTTAGTCACATCTCATATCTTTGTGTGTGCATGTCTGTGTTAGTCACCTCTAATGACTCGGGCAGATGGTGCTCGTAAACCTGGGAGGGCCTACCATCTAAGGGCAGAATCCCCCTACAGAAAAGACAATCTACTGCCTTGCAGGAAGATTGGGGACAATCAAAGTCTAGGGAAAGCAAACCCGAATAAAATGCTGGCTGAAATCGGATGCACTGGGCCACTGGCGCAGAACACAGTGCAACGTATTAACGGGTGTTCAGTCAGAGTGGATCTGACAGACTCTAATTGTGATGTTCTGTCTGTGGGGGCGATCAACACACTTAGCCTGAGAGCTGACTTCATATGAGATTCTGGAATCCTTACTCTGATTTAGTCCTGAACGCAGAGAGAGAGAGAGAGAGAGAGAGAGAGAGAGAGAGAGAGAGAGAGAGAGAGAGAGAGAGATACCACATGCTGCCTTGCCCAAATTACATCTAGGATTCTGAAGAATTCTCTGTCCATCACCTGATGATGTCGACTAAAGCATGAGCAATTAAGAGACTTCAGATGTCTTAAGTTAGCAAACTTCCCTTATGATTCGTCATCATCATCATCAAGTACCAGGCCTGCTGGCGTAGGTGATCATGTCTCTCCACAACTTTCGATCACGACAGCTATTTATCATTTCTGTTGTTGACCTTCTGCCAAGCCATTCTCTTAAGCTGTTTGTTATTTTTTCTCTTTGCTTCCCTCTATCTCTTCGTTCCTCAATTTTCCCAGTTGTTACAATATATTCCAGTTGTTCTATTCTCATTACTTGGCCAAAAAAAGATGATTGTTTCTTCCTAATATTGGAAATTAGCTCTCTTTTTGCTTTGACCTTTTTCAGAACGTTTCCATTACTCTTCATAACTGTCCATTTTATTCTCAACACTCTTCTGTAAAATCACATTTCTACAGACTCCAGTGATTTTCTTGTCTGTTGTCCTATTGTCCCTGATTCACATCCATATGTTAAGACTGGCTCTATGTAACATTTAAGAACATTTATGATCCATAATCATCATTTATGCTGAAAATAGTATATTCAATTAAGAACCTGACCTAAAAGCAGTAAAAATTTGTCTCGTTTATTTGCCCTTAATTATATGACTATTTGTTACTTTACTATTCCTCATCTCAACCACGCTCATAACTTACCTGTTAGTCCCCGTGGCCCAATTTCACCTTTAGATCCAGGTAGTCCACATTCACCCTTGATGCCTTTTTTCCCTCGACTTCCTTTCGGGCCAATAGGGCCAACTTCCCCCTTCAGTCCTGTAGTAAACACATTTAAACATTACGTCACACACTGGGGCTTGAGCTGGTTACAAGTGTGTGCTGTTCTTTCTTTCTTTCTTTCTTTCTTTCTTTCTTTCTTTCTTTCTTTCTTTCTTTCTTTCTTTCTTTCTTTCTTTCTTTCTTTCTTTCTTGAAGAATTACAATCATTAGAAGATTGTGAGCAATTATAAATTACAGAATGTATTGTATGTGTTTTACAACCATTAAAAACATGTCAGCAACGAGGATGCTCAATTTCAACAGATGTTCTCTAACCACAGATTCCTAAGAGCCTGCATTTTTCCCATAGTAACATATAGTTGTCTGATCTTCAAAGAAAAGAAATAGAACTGCTCCATAACAGTTCTGGTCAAATAGGCCTCTCGATCAACATGATCAAAAACAAAAGTCATGGAAGTTACCAACATATCTTTTGATGTAACAATTAACGATGAAATTGTACAGAAAGTAACAATTTTACCTGCATAGGCAGCAAAATGTTCAGTGATGGAGATAAAACATCAGAAATCATGACTCGCATTGCACTAGCATCATCTGTTTTCAACAAACTGACGGACATCTCGAGATCCAAAGTTAGTAAAGGAATAAAACTGAGACTTGTTCAACTCATGTGTGCTACCAGGGCTATATTCTCTTTTATAACATATGGATGTGACTGTTTGAAATCAACCAAGACTTTGGATAGGAAACAAATGTAAGGTAAAATGTAGACCAAGAGAATCGCTACAGAACAATTACTAGGGAAGGCTCAACTATGGGACTAAAAAACAATTAAAAAAAAACTACAAGAATCAGCAACAATCATGGAGAGCTATGACTTCTGTCCTATGTGCCGTCTTCGGTCTAAGAGGAAACTGGATCAATGAAACTTATAGCAGTGAAACATGGGCTTTAGACAGATTTGCTGAAAAATATATAAATGTTTTTGAATGAAAATCATCATAATCATCATCAAGTAACGGGCCTGCTGGCGTAGGTGATCATGTCTCTCCACAACTTTCGATCTCGACAGTTATTTATCATTTCTGTTGTTGACTTTCTGCCAAGCCATTCTCTTAAGCTGTCTGGTATCTTTTCTCTTTGCTTCCCTCTATCTCTTCGTCCCTCAATTTTCCCAGTTGTTACAATATATCCTATCCGTTCCCTTCTCATTACATGGCCAAAAAATAAATGAAAATAGTTAGATGAAAAGTTATTTTATAAAATATTTTTAAAATATCAAAATCTGAGCACATATAAAAGACCATTATAATATACAGGTAAAACTAACTCACCTGGAAATCCTTTGGGCCCCTGCTCCCCTTTATCACCTTTGGGGCCCATTAATCCGTCCTGGCCCTTCGGCCCTCGCTGTCCCGGAAGTCCCTTTTCTCCAGGTATGCCCAAACAGCAGCAGTTGCACTTTTCGGTGTGGTAGGTGGTAGTGGATAACATCGTGGGGCTGACGGCGACCATCACAAACAGAACGGCAATGCTGGCATGCTGGAACATTGTGCTGTGGAAGTTTCAAGATGCTATCAGTACCTGGCATACTAAGGTGACTATGTTTTTGAAACTCTAATCCGTGACAAACTCATCAGCACAAACACAAAACTTCGACTATTCAAATCAAATAAACTATCAACCCTTACGTATGCGTGCGAAAGCTGGAAAACAACAGGAGATATAGAAACAAAGTTGAACGCATTCGAAAATAAATGTCTAAGGAAAATACTTGGTATAGCGTGGAACAAATTCAAAACAAACGAGGAAATTAGAGAAATCGCCAATCAACCGCTAATATCTTCAGTAATAAAGAAAAGGCGAGGGTCATATGTTGGACATGTGATGAGAAGAGATAATAATCGAATAGCAAAGCAAGCCCTCATGTGGGAAACAACATGTAAGAGAAAAAGAGGAATACCCAGAAAGACACTGAGAAGAACATTGATGAGAGAGGCAAGAGCAGCAGGAATCGGCTCCCTCAATGAGATAGAGCTGCTTGCCTAGAACAGAGACAAATGGCAAGATTTGATAAAATATCTTTAAAAGAATTGAAAACTGCTAGAACAAAAATTCAGATAAGAGAAGGAGTATCTTGGTCTACGCCCTATGGACCTGCTACGGCTTGAAAGGTCAATAGATAGATAGAATCCGTGACGGATTAATTTGACATAAATCTTCCATCAATAAAATGATATTTCTTCCGTCTTTTGTCAAGTGAATAATACATATATTTTAAAACTAATTGAAACATCTAACAATATAGGCTTACAAAACGTTATCAGGAGATAAAAAAAAAAACAACTTTAGTGATACTCACTTAAATGGAAGGTGAAGCAGAGTTGTTGTACTTTTCTGATCAGTTTTTCGGTTTCAGCATACACGATTTGGAGTGCATTTTACTGTTACTGTTTCGCCAAATGAAATACCAGTTCAACTTTTTAAACATTTTCTACACAACAACGGAATAATGTATATTTTTAATTTGAAGAGACGTTTACCTAATTGGCAGAATTGGTAAACGTTTGTGTCCCTAATGTATTTTAACAAATCCGGGACAAAAGCTAAAAATTCGGCCCAAAAATTCGGGATAAGGTTGAAAAAAACCTTTAAAAATCGGGACTTTCCCGGAAAAATCGGAACGTTTTGTCACCTTAGACATACACAAACCAAGGGAAGTGGAAATGAAAACAATGGAAGAAGTGATAAAAAGTGGGGTCAGACTAGAGACATCATGTGAATGATGGAGGAAATCGTGCAAAGTGCAATCATTTCGTTTACGTGACGTCACATGACGGATCAGCTATTGTCTCTTTGTGGGTACAAATGGTGAGGAAACTTTTTACCAAAGGAAACCTTAATAAGGGTAAGGAAACTTTCGACCAAGAAAAATTTTAACCAGGGAAAGGAAACTTTCGACCAAGAAAAATGTTAAATATACGGAAACTTTCTATCAGGGAAGACTTTACCAAGGGTGGGGAAACTTTCGATAAAGTAACACTTTTAACAAGGGTAAGGAACCTGTCGATCAAGTAAAACTTTACCAGGGGTAATGAAACTTTCGATCAAAGTAAACTTCAGAAAGAGTAAGGAAACTTTCGATCAAGGAAAACTTTAACAGGGGTTATGAAACTTTCGATCAAGGAAAACTTTAACAGGGGTTATGAAACTTTCGATCAATGTAAACTTTAGAAAGGGTAAGGAAACTTTCGATCAAGGAAAACTTTAACAGGGGTATGAAACTTTTGATCAAGGAAAACTTCAACAATGGTAAGGAAACTTTCAATCAAGGTAAACCTTACCAAGGGTAAGGAAACTTTCGATAAAGTAAAACTTTATCAAGAGTAAGGAAACTTTCGATCAAAGAAAACTTTACAAATGGTAATGGAAACTTTCAATCAAGGAAAACTATAACAAAGGTAAGGAAACTTTCGATCAAGGAATAGTTTACCAACGGTAAGAAAACTTTCGGCCAATGAAAATTTTGCCAAGAATATGAACACTTTCGACTGATTGAAACCTCACCAAAGATTAAGAAAGCTTTTCAATTTAAGATGACATGTTTGGACATCAGGTACCCTTTCCTAAAGAACCATACTCTTTTTGTAAAATTTCTTAATCAATTTCAATCAATCAATTTAAACAATCGTTCCATTCACACGCTGGATGGAGTTAACATATACAGATAACAATGACTTTATCATTTAAAAAATCATTGTAGACGTTTTACTGTGCAAGAAGACAACATAAGGCACAACAATCTTCTTCTTCTTTCCTTCCTCATCTGCCTTTCAGCGTCGAGGGTAGATACAATTTGCGGTCTTTTGCTCTTCTGTTCGCCTCTGCTGCTGTTATGTTTCCTAGTGCTTCTAATATTCCATCGATCCATCTTTTTCATGGTCGACCCTGGGGGCTGGTGTTCTCACAACGTTTGTTGAAGGCTCGTTGTGTTGTGTTTTGTTTTTTCTGGCTTGTCACGTGGCCAAACCATTTTATCTGTTGTTTCCTTATATATTCTATGGCGGGGGCTATTCCTAGCTTTTTTTTTACAGGGTACAACAATGGTACAACAATGGTACAACAATGGTACAACAAGGGTACAACAATGGTACAACAATGGTACAACAATGGTACAACAATGGTACAACAATGGTACAACAAGGGTACAACAATGTACAACAATGGTACAACAATGGTACAACAATGGTACAACAATGGTACAACAAGGGTACAACAATGTACAACAAGTACAACAATGGTACAACAATGGTACAACAATGGTACAACAAGGGTACAACAATGGTACAACAATGGTACAACAATGGTACAACAATGTACAACAATGGGTACAACAATGGTACAACAATGGTACAACAATGGTACAACAATGGTACAACAATGGTACAACAATGGTACAACAAGGGTACAACAATGGTACAACAATGGTACAACAATGGTACAACAATGGTACAACAATGGTACAACAATGGTACAACAATGGTACAACATGGTACAACAATGAGAGCGGTAAAAGACCTGTTACATGTAACAGCGAGAGATGAGGAAAACGTCAAATTAAATACAAATAAATATATTTATTGTATTGTAATGTATTGTATGAAATACGTCTTACTATTCGTCTGAATAGTAAGAAAACAGAAGTAATGGTCATATCGAAGAAACAATTAACACCAGCATGCAGCATAAAAATAAACAGGACAAATTTGAAACAAGTTCAACGTGTCAAATTATAACATCGAATGGAAGATGCACCACAGAATAAAAAATAAAATAGTTCAGGCCAAAATAGCATTTCAGAATAGGAAAAATATCTTATGCAACAAATCTATGTCAATAGGAATGAGAAAGAGAGTTCATCGGTGCTATATAGAACAATTCTAACCTATGGAAACGAAACACGGACAGTAGACACACAAATGAAAAGACGATTAGAGGCCACAGAGATGGGATTTCTCAGAAGAATGTTGAAAGTTCCCTGGACAGCTAAAAAGACCAATGAGGAAGTTCTCAAATAGGTCAACACAAAAGGGCAGCTCCTAAAAACATCAGAAAGAAAACAATGAACATTTTTTCGGGCACATCATGAGAAGAGGAAAGTTGGAATATTTGGTTACAACTGGCAAAATAAAAGGTAAGAGAGATCGCGGACGACAAAGAGAGTAAATACTGGATAGCTTGGTGTCATGGCATGGAAAGCAGTCAACAACAGAACTGATACGATGCACTGTAGATAGAAGATTGTGGAAGGACATGGTCGCCTACGCCAACCGTATGGTACATGATGATGATGATTGTATTGTAATGTATTGTATTGTATTGTATTGTATTGTATTGTATTGTATTGTATTGTATTGTATTGTATTGTATTGTATTGTATTGTATTGTATTGTATTGTATTGTATTGTATTGTATTGTCATTTATTTATGTATTTATTATTATTATTTGCTTTAAGGTTAGTTTGTTGACACAGCTCAGGACGAGAACAAATGCTCCATTTTGTGAGAGATCCATTAAAAAGCACAGAAAGTTATGATGAACTAACATCATGCTCAACTCGAGGTTAGATGATCTCAGGTCTGCCTGGTAAGTTTGATGTTAATTTAAGTAATTTAAACATGTTGTTATGAAGCTGTTATAAAAGGAGATCACAGATTACTCCGATGTTACATATGGAGATCACATATTATTCTGATGTTTTGAAAGGAGACCAGAGATTACTCTGATGCGTACGAGGAGATAAGAGATTACTCTGATGTTTTCAAAAAGGCGATCAAAGGTTACTCGGATGTTATAAAGGAGATCAGAGATTACTTTGATGTCATAAAAGGAGGTAAAAGATTACTCTGATATTTTAAAAGGAAATAAAAGACTGCTCTTTTTTATAAAGGAGATCATATATTGCTTTAATATTATAAAAGGGTAAGGATTGCTTTCATGTTATAAAGGATATGACATATTACTCTCATGTTATAAAAGGAGATGACATATTACTCTCATGTGATAAAAGGAGATGACATATTACTTTCATGTAATAAAAGGAGGTGACATATTACTCTCATGTGATAAAAGGAGATGACATATTACTCTCCACCGGGTGGTACGGGGGGATACTTGTCTTAACTCTTTCCGTACGTTTCACCGTACAGTGCGTCACTCTCAAATTGATTAACGTGAACGTTAGCAAACCATATTCTTTTTACATGTATTGTATCTTCATGGATACGGTGAAATCTAATACCTTGTTGAATTATCTAAAAATTAATATATAATATGTTGTATGTTACATAAATAAGTATATTGACTCTTAAAACCATGACAAATTTTGTAACTGAAATTTCTTCCGTTGCATCGATAAAAAGTTTCCGTACGGAAAGAGTTAATAGGAAAACACAGATACACAATCTATTCCCGAGTTGAGATCGTAACCATAAGCTATAGTCATGAGAACACCTGCGTGAAAGACATTGCCAATAACAGCTAATTTTTTTTTTTTTGCTAGCTGAGTTGGCCTTAGGCTCTAGCGTTTGGTTTCTCGTGCCAAGGCGCTGTGCCAAAGAGTACGGTTTCGATCCTGCTTCGGACGATCTATTGCTCTTTATTTATTTTTTTTCTGTTTATTATTTTTGATGTTTTTTTTCCGAGTGCTGTAAACATACATGCTCGTTTGAAATGATTTACTGGGGAGGGGGGGGACTGGTTGGTCTCGAGGCAAGACGCCATCTTTGAGACAGAGAGGTTGAGGATTCAAAGCCAGGCTGCACTAGTTGGGATTTTTATTTATCATTTCTCTCTGCGGCAACCACCCCTGGCTTCAAGACGGAGTTATTTGCCTGTGCGGCGAGGGGCCCCTGTGCACACGGCTGCCAGGGAAAAACGGATTAATACGCAAAATTTAGTTTCTAGTCTCCAGGGCTCTTCATCAAAGGTAAAAGCTGGCGAACGTTCATTTGTAATTATTTGTCTCTAATTTACTGTGTGTGTGTGTTTTGCCTTTGAGAGATACAACAAATGATCACTTTGAAAACATAAGCAATTTTGATAAGCAGGCCACCAGCTTACATTAATGCAAATGTTACAAAACTTAGGATTATCTCAGAGTTCAATTATTGTTGGGGGGGGGGGGGGGGAGAGAGAGGTTGGTATAGTCAAGCCAGCCCTTGGAGTGTAGAGAATGTGACGTCAGTACTAATAGTTGTCAAAATGTTAATTTCGTTTGGTAACAGGTGGTCAACATGATAGAAAATAGCACACAGAAAGAGAGAGAGAGAGAGAGAGAGAGAGAGAGAGAGAGAGAGAGAGGTTGGCATCGTTAAGCCAGCCCCTTGGAGTGTAGAGAATGTGACGTCAGTACTAATAGTTGTCAAAATGTTAATTTCGTTTGGTAACAGGTGGTCGACATGATAGAAAATAACACACAGAAAGAGAGAGAGAGAGAGAGAAAGAGAGAGAGAGAGAGAAAAAGAGAGAGAAGCGCGCGAGAGAGAGAACGAGAGAAAGAACATGAAAGGTTTTAACCTCAACAGTAATAAAACAGAAGTAATGGTCATATAGGAAGCCGCGATAGCTCAGTGGTTAGTGAACTGGATTACAAAGGACAAGAAGTAGGATTCGATCCCAACCGACGGCTTCCGGTTCACCCAGCCATTAATGGATACCGGATTTTTTTTCTGGGAAAGTAACGCGGCACGGGCGTAATAACGACAACATTACCCCAAAATCATGTGTTGAAGGTCTGTAAAATTTATGGTCACTAACACCATATTCCTTATACGCCACTTGGCGTGACGGGAGTACTTTACTTTTTACTTTACTTTAATGGTCATATCGTTGAAACAACCATCACCATCATGTAACGTAATAGTAAGCGGAACAAATCTGAAACAAGTGCAGAGCGTCTAATACGTGGGCTACTATTGGTCGTTTCAAATCTAAATGTTCACGATTAACATGAAATATCTCCTCTTCCCTGCACTTACAAACTTGATTTTTTGCATCTGGCCTTGTTTTTCCAAGGTCCCACCGATTTCACAAAATTTAATGATGTAGGAAGTATGCTCATCATGAAGCAGCACTTTCTTTGATCTCAGTGAATTTACGGATCTTTTTGCTCCTGGAGAAAATAATTTACCGTACATTAATGGAAATCAGCTTCTCGACATAGGCGTCTCTACACAACTTGAAAGTTGGAGGCGTTATCAACTGTTTACTTTCTATGTTTACTTTCTTTAAAATACTATGAGAATGTCAATGTATAGCCTTACAGACGGTCTAAAACAAATCAGCGTATAAACAGTTCCATTAATGAAAACTATTAAACAATATACAACAAAGAATACATTTAAAAAAATTAATTATCCGTTGCGAGCGATAACGAGCATGACATATCAAGCAAAGTTATGTTTATGGGTACGCATGTGACTAAAGAGTCCGATGTAAGCACGGGATCCTCTTCACTGTAAAGAGCTACATTGTTCGTTTTATGTCTTTCCATGTGACTTTCATTATTTTACGTAAACAAGACATATGAAAGTGATTTAGTTTCTTTGCATGCCTGCAGTACACATATCAAGAATCTTTACATTTTCAAAACGTTATCAACTTTAGCTAAAGATTGATCATGCGGACATATAAAAACGTCCATTATTATTTCACTTATTCTGAATCAGAGGAGTCTAACATATTGATTACTAATCTGGGCTGAACGAACGATAGTCCATCTTTTTTCCAATAGTCATTTTCTTCTTTTAAGACATGATCTTCACATTTGCACCAAAAATCTTTGTCAATCTGTGATAGAGCAGCATATGTCAGTCCTTTTATATCGCATAGTTTAAAACTTGTATTCTCAGCTGCCACCTGCCCTTTAATTTTTGCCCAAACGAGTTCAATGGGGTTTAATTGTGGAGGATAAGGGGACAGTCTCAAGCACGTATGACCATGCTGTTGAATGATTTTGTCTATTTGGAATACTTTGGTCTTTTGCGATTTCTTAACAAGTGACAGTAATTCAGGTTTCAAAAATCCCTCGTTAAATGGAATTCCTTCCTTTCTTAGCCAAATCTTTATAACATCTTTTTGTACTGGTAGATGTAGGAATTTTGTCTTCTTCTGCCACAGCGTTGTGGTACGACGCGTTGTCCATTACCAGACAGGATGGTCTGTCTAGAATGGAAGAAGAGTATTTTCAATCCACTCTCTAAATATATGACCATTCATCTCGGTGTGATAGTCCCTGTTGTCAGTATAATTAGAGGTGAATATAAGTTCTGCATTTTTCACCAACCCTTCTTTTCGGCGCAATCGATAGGCGGTTGGCTTACCACGGCAACAGCCGGGGTTCGTAATCCTGGCGAGGACACCTGGGTTTTACTAATTCCCTAAAAATTAGTAGGAGCCGCGATAGCTCAGTGGGTAGTGAACTGGACTACTACGGACAAGGGGTAGGGTTCGATCCCAACCGACGGCTCCGGGTTCACCCAGCCTTAAATGGGTACCGGATTTTTCTGGGAAAGTAAAAGCAGCACGGGCGTAATACCGACCACATTACCCCAAAAATCATGTGCTGAAGGTCTGTAAAATATAGGGTCACTAACACCATATTTCCCTATACGCCACTTGGCGTGACGGGGGTACTTTACTTTTTTTTTACCTTCTTTTCGGCTGCCTGCATGTGCCATTATAATACGCTGTCCTTTTCCAGTGGGTACACATCTTTTAATACTTCCATCTGATAACTGCCATTCCTTTGCACTTGTGTGGTGAGAATTTATCCAAGATTCATCTAGAAATACAATATCATAACCTTGGTTACGCATTTCCGTACTTCACGTAAATATTTACTCCTCATAGAAACTAAGTGCGGCTTCTCGCAGATGACATTTCTACCACTATCGTACTTTCTAAACGTAAAACCGATGCTTCTAACAGTTCTCCATAATGTTGTTTCGACACAACAATGTCATTTTCTGCTCTCAGTCGAATTTTCAGTTTTCTTAAAGTCACAGTTTCTTTGGAATCGAACATTTTACAAATTGCTCTTCTAATCACTTCCTTGTCAAAACTATCTACTACTTTCTTTCTTCCTAGCGTCTAGTCTTGATTGAACTGGACACTCCGTTAGCTTAAGCACTTGTTTGAAAAAGCGTTTGCTTATACCCAATGCGTGAATAGTTCTCTTTTCTGGCTTTGAGATGCTTCGATACAGTTTTCCACGCTTAGCTTCTATGCAAAAATATTTATACACCTTTATTGCCACTGATTGCAATGTAAGGAACTTTACTTTTATACCCATTGACTAACAGATCACAAATTTAACGAAATCACCCAATAATTAGGATACGCCGTTGCACATAAATCACAACAAAACGACAGGAAATGGGATGCACGGATATAAAATTATAACTATGACGCGTTTTATGTGTTTTTTAGTGCTTAAAACAGGGAAATTGGCGCGCATTACGTTCAAGATGACAAGTCCGTGGGTGCTCACTCATATGAAGCGGTAATTCCTCCAAATATATGGTTTGACCAAAATGCCTTAAATTTGTATACTTCAAATAAAGAATATTTAAAACTATACGTTTGTTGGTGAGGAAATGAATGTACTTCTTGGGACCAAAAAATTACAAGACATTATGCAAAATTTCAGCATTATCAATCAATTGGTTGCAGAGATATGGAATTTTAAACACCTTCAAAATATTTTGAAACGACCTATAATATGAATACCTATACTAATATGAGCACCAGAGCTGGAAGTTGTCAGCGACACACAGCTGATGGCTTGCGCCAAGATCGGTGAACCAAAACCATCCAGACCCTGCTCCACCTCTCCGTGGAGCTTCCAGTAACTGACTAACCTGTCTAGTCTGGCCAAACGAGCAGGGATTGAAGAGGGAAGACAACCCGGTACTCAAAAATGTCGTGCTGAAGTCGGATGTGTTGGGCCGAAAGGCGCAAATAAAACAGTTATACTGCAAACCACAACACAACGCAGACACGTCCACTACGTCCTTGTAAGGTCGGATGATGAAGAGGAATATTCTAGTCTACCACGATACTATAGAATATATGCTGTTGCAAACGCAACCAGCCACCATATGAATACTATTACTTGATTACAACTGGCAAAACACAAGGAAAAAGAGATCGCGGACGATAAAGAGAGACGATACTAGATAGCCTGGTGTCCTGACATGAAAAACAGTCAACAATATAATTGATACGATGAACTATAAACAGAGAATTATGGAAGGACATGATCGCCTACACCAGTCGGTATGGCACATGGCAATGATGACATGGTCAACATTACGTTAATGATGTTTTTCTTGTCAGGAAAAAAAAATCTGGTGTCCATTAAAAGCTGGGTGAACCAAGAAGCCGCTGATAGAGATCGAGCTTGACCTTTTGTTCTCATCACAATAGTTTACTAACCACATTTCTACTGTTCTACATCCAAAATTCCAGTTTCTTGGACACAACTTTACATAGCTCGGAAGTCTCGATTGAAACAAGAATACAGAAATTGAACTCCCTGGAATGACATAATAGTTATTGTTCAAACAGCAAATAATCAAAATGGCAAGAAAACAAAATCAGACAACAATCTATTTTTACCAAAATTTTATTACGTCTCGTGAACTGTAATTTTGTTTTAAGGCACAAGAGAGTACAGATACAACACACGAGAATACAGATTACGGAAGTGCCATCATTTTCACTAGAATAGAGAATAAGAAATGAGAAATAAAATAAAATAGAAACATTACTTTAACGACACTGTATATAATAAAAACACTAGAAAACAACAGAAAATAAAACAGTTCAGACATGAGCATATCAAAAGTACAGAGTTACTATAGCAGTTATCTGGATTAATAAATCATAGAAAACCAAAAGTTAGCCAGAATGACAATAATTTAGAATCCTGTAGTTGTTATTGAGTTATTGAGTTATTTGCGGCTCATCATCATTGCACTCCGAATATGTCCGTAGGTGCTCAGATTCCCTCCTCAGCAAGTTCCGCAGTGTCCAGCGACTGACGACTCCATTTCTGTGTTGGTTGATAAGTCTTCTTACACGCCCACTAAGTTTCTCATTTCTGGCTGTGCCCATCTTAACTCCCATCTCTTTTATTCGTAAGAGTGACATGGACTCATGGTTGTCCAAGTCCAGTGCCCTTCCCACATCTCGGAGGGCATTGATGACGTTTGCCCGAACCATTAGTTGACTGTCCTCAACGACAGCGCAGCTAGCCAACCTGTCCGCTAGTTATGTACTAGTAAAGCTTAATAGTTAACAGCAGCTTCTTCAATGACTAATGGGACACATGGTTAGGATAAGTGCGTGTTTAATTTATTGTTTTTATTAGATATCATTATGGCTATTACACGTACATGTTCCCTCCACACCTTGTAGGTGTATGAGGAATATGGTGTTAGCGACCACATCATTCCAGGATCACAGCACATATCTGGGTGATGTGGTCAGCATTACACCAGGTCGCTTTTACTTACCAGAAAACCTCTGGAACCCATTTTTAGAAGATGGGTGAATCCAGGAGCCTTGTCGAAACGACATGATGTTTCTAAATGGTTCCGCAAAATGGACAAGGGGGACAATACTGTTAAACAGTTCTTAATGTTTTCTCTCCGTCTTCTTCTTTCCTCCCTCAGTTGCTTTTCCACACTCAATGGAGATATAATTTGCGATCTTTTGCTTTTCTGTTGGTCTCTCGAGATGTTATATTTCCTAGTATGTTTAAAATTCCACCAATCCATCTTTTTTCGTGGTCGGCCCTTGGGTCTGGTGTTCTCGCAACGTTTATGAAAAGCTCGGTATGTTGTGCTTTGATATTTTTGCCTAATCGCGTGGCCAAACCATTTCTCGTTGGTTGTATGTCAAATATCGTCATGACTATTAGTGAACATGAGAGCCACGATAGCTCAGTGGTTAGTGAACTGGACTACAACGGACAAGAGGTAGGGTTCGATCCCAACCGACGGCTTCCAGTTCACCCAGCCTTTAATGGGTACCGGATTTTTTCTGGGAAAGTAAAGCGGCACGGGCCGCATTACTCAAAAAATAATGTGCTGAAGGTCTGTAAAATGTATGGTCACTAACACCATATTCTCTATACGCCACTTGACGTGACGGGGGTACTTTACTTTTTACACTTTTATTAGTGAACATGCTTTAATGTTTCTAGTAACCGTTTATTTTAAAACGCCACATTGCTTTTACATAGGATTACTATTTTATTCATTTTAATAAGAATCTACGTTATTGCATTCTCGGCAATCCCATAGATACTCAGCCACTTTTTACAAACAACGAACTGTATGAATATTTACGGTCTTTACAATCAATGATATTACCTTCTATATAAAGCTTTGCAACAAAAATATGGTGATTGTCGCCAAAGTTTTATATCCTATCCCTCCCTCTCTTTCTTCTAAAGCTCTCTGGCTCCCTCTCTCGCCCTTTCTCCCTCCTCTCTCGTGCATTTGCCTATATTTTCTGTATGAAATATTGATGAGCCCCAACGGGATCTGATGAGATACGATTTTATTTCAGTCTGACTTTAAATAAAAATTTATCAAAACCTTCTCTGTTATTATTAGCCAACAAATTTGGTTACAAATGTTTCAGGACCTCCAAACTAGAGGACACAAACACAAACAGCAGACTCTCAAAGGATATACAAACAATTGATGTTTGATGAGTATACATTCATATACTTTATATTCAATAATTTGATCTTTTTGAAGTAGTGTCTTGTTAAGTGGGAGCATCATCAGCTGGAAGCTTATCAAAACAAGATCAAGTTTTTAGACTGAGAACGACATTTATATTTGAGGAGCCTCGGTGGCTGAATGGTTAGTGTGCTCGCTTCCTGACCAGAAGGGGTCGGGTTCACTCTCCAGCCGTGGCGGATTGTGTCCGGATTGACAAGGCCACGGGGTTCACCCAGCTTCTAAAAATGGATATTAGATTTTCCTGAGAAGTAATGCCGGCCCGGCGTGATACTGACCACATCACCCAAAAATGTGCCTCTTGTCATAGAGAAATATGGTCACTAACACCATTTTCCCTATAGACCTAGCAATGCGTAGAGGGAGCTTTACTTTACTTTTACTTATATTTGAATCTAGGAAAGAGGTCTCAGAAAGAATTTAAATTTAAAAAGAAAAAGAATTAGCTTATATTAGCACTCTGGCTTACCGATAAGGGGAATCAATATTAAATCCCAGCCAGACCTTCCACATAACGTTGCATTCACAACAGCCAGTCTGAAAGAATCTCTGTCTCTAGCCAGATCTTCCACATAACGTTGCGTTCACAACAGCCAGTCTGAAAGAATCTCTGTCTCTAGCCAGATCTTCCCACAGAACGTTGCATTCACAACAGCCAGTCTGAAAGAATCTCTGTCTCTAACCAGGCCTTCCACATAACGTTGCGATCACAACAGCCAGTCTGAAAGAATCTCTGTCTCTAGCCAGATCTTCCTACAGAACGTTGCGTCCACAACAGCCCGTCTGAAAAAATCTCTGTCTCTAGCCAGATCTTCCCACAGAACGTTGCATTCACAACAGCCAGTCTGAAAGAATCTCTGTCTCTAACCAGACCTTCCCACATAACGTTGCGATCACAACAGCCAGTCTGAAAGAATCTCTGTCTCTAGCCAGATCTTCCCACAGAACGTTGCGTCCACAACAGCCCGTCTGAAAAAAATATCTGTCTCTAGCCAGACCTCCCACTTCTTGTTATGTTTAAGGTCTCCTTGATGTCTTGAAACCACCTTATTGGTTTGTCCCTGATGTGTCACCTAGGAATCATGCCTTCCATTATTGTTCTTTCCAGCCCGCTGTGTCTTTTTTACGTTGCCAAATAGTTTTATTTGCATCTGTAGAATGGTGTTTATAAGCCAACTCTTTTTAATATTTACGTCTTTTACTATGTCTTCATTGCTGTTTTTTTCTACATATGTTACAAAAATATTTCTGTATTGAAACGAAACTAAAACGCAACATTGCAACATCAGTAGACTGATCATACCAACCGTTTAGAATGGGACAGGATCAATTTTTTTTTAACATATTTTTCCGGCCTTCCCATTTTTAAAAATGAAAATGTCAGTTTTCTCTGAATTTTAATAATAATAATAAAAAAAGTGTTCGTTGGAGAAACATAATATTATGATAACGTTTGTTAAATATGATATCTATCCGAGAAATTTAATTATGTCAGAGCTTCAGGGCTGGTGTGTCATAATTTCTTTAATTTTGGAAGGAAGTGATCAAATAGCAATAAACATTATTTTGTAAAGGATAATATTTATAAACATGGCAAGAAAAGAGCAGACAACTTCGAGTTTGACGTACAATAATATGGTGTTGGAACACATAGGTTCTATGACGATCGGCACATATTTTGGTAATGTGGATAACACAACATCGAACTGTCAGACGTTCATGTTCAAATAATTAGAAAAAAATTAATTAACTACTGAGTGTACCAGAACAATTTTGACTTGGATACACACATTTATTCATAAACATACAGACTTTCTTCACTCTGTGACGTTATCGGCTCGATAGAACAATATAAACACACACACACACACACACACACACACACACTCATATTTATTTCAATTTATTGTAAAAGTAAAATAAAAAGTAAAGAGCCCCCGTCACGCCAAGTGGCGTATAGGGAATATGGTGTTAGTGATCTTAATTGTTACACAATTTCATCACATGATTTTTGGGGTAATGTGGTCGGTATTACGCCCGTGCCGCTTTACTTTCTCAGACAAAAATATGGTACCAATTTAAGGCTGGGCGAACCCCCGAAGCCGACGGTTGGGATCGAACCCTAACTCTTGTCCTTTGTAGTCCAGTTCACTAACCACTGATCTGTCGTGGGTCCCAATATGTTTTAAGACTAATATAATTTTGTGAAAAAAATAGGCTGATAATATGTAACACCAACTCTCAGCAAAAGAAAAGGAAACTATACACATTGAAAAGTCCTGGAGATAAGGCAAGGAATCAAATAGATTACATATTGAAATAAGATAGGTTCCGTAACAGCGTCAAGAAAGCCAAAACCTCTCCAGGAGCAGATATTAACTCAGATCTCAATCCTGTAATGATTAAAATGAAAACTAAAGAGAAACAAACAAAAGTCTAATCCATCACAATACCGCTAGGCATAATAGCTTTAAATCAAACACATTTTAATGATACTGATACAATTCAAGTAAAGAACACATATCAGATGCTGCTAGAAGAAAGGTTTGAGCAGTACAGAACTGAAAATCCTGATGAAAAGTTACAACCAAATGGCAATGCATAAAGAAAGACATACAAGAAACCTGCGACATCTTACCCAAAAATTAACAACAAGAAGAAAAAATGGATTACTGACACCATCTTAGAAAAAATTAAAGAAAGATGACAAGCGAAGAACACTACACAATACATCAAAATAGATAATGAAATACACAAAATGGGCAAAATGTCAAAAGAAACTAGCTCGACCATAGATGTCTAGAAATCTATATTATAGAAAATAACCGATATTTAAGACGGATGCATACAGACATAAAGAGAATGACTAGTAAAAATGTAAAAAAAAAAAAAAAAAAAACACAACTGAAAGTGGATATATTGCAAACAAAAAAATTAAACGCTAACAGACAATAAATATATAATCAATAGATGGCAGGAATATATATATACAATAATTATTTTATGACGATGGGGAAAATAGAAACCGTTCGGAAATTCGAAGTGGAAAAAGCTATACAAACACCGACAAAAGGGAAACGCTGCAGGACCTGACAACAGGTAAAAAGGCACTAGAAGATTTAGGCATTGAAGTAATCACATACTTATGCAACGACATGTATGATACAGGATACTTACCAAATGAAATGAAAACATCAACTTTCATTGCATTGCCTAAAAAGAATGGCGCAGTTGGATGCGTTGATTTTAGAGAACAATGAGCCTAATGAACCAGGTTGCAAAAAATCTGGCTAAAAGTTATACAACGAAGGATTCAGAATAGAATTAATATTGAATTAGAACAACGATTTGGATTTAGGAAAAACAGTGGGACAAAAGAAGCCATTTTCTATATGAGAACATTAATCGAAAAGAAAACAGAAGTAAATAAACCAATATGTGCCTACTTCATAGACTACACCAACGTTTTTCATAGAATACAGCACAAACAACTTGATAGCCTGCCTGAAAGATACACATTTATACGACACAGACATACGACTAATATGTAATATATACTGGGAGCCAACAACAATAATAAAATATAACAAAGAGAACTCTACACCTATTGGTATAAAATGAGGAGTAAGACAGGGATGCATCCTATCACCAAGCATGTTCAATCTATGCACTGATCAAATCTTAAAAAAAAAAAACATTACAGAAATGCACAGTCACCACTTTATATTGGATTCATAGATTACATAATGTATTTGATAGTTTAGACAGATGAATGCTTTGAAATTTGCTGAGTAATTACGGAATCCCCACAAAGTGTATTAACCTGATAAGAACAATGTATGAAGGAATTAAATGTAGTGTGGTGCATGAAGGGCAGCTTACAAAAGCATTTGAAATAAGAACAGGAGTAAGGCAGGGATGCGTTCTCTTTCTACTGGCCATAGATTTGATTTTGGAAATAACTCAAAACAACAGAAATGGAATCCAGTGATCACTGACCAAACAACTTGATGATTTAGACTTTGCTGATGACATAGCTCTCCTATCGCACAACCATCAACAGATGCAAGATAAAATGAGCATACTTGATGAGAGATCACAACAGATGGGACTGAAAATAAATATATATAAGACCAAAATTATGAGAATGAATGCAGTTGGCAATAACCAAAATAAAAATAGGAGAAATACCTCTACTAGACGTACAATCTTACATATATCTGGGTAGTAATAAGAGGGAGGAACAGAAAACGATACCAAAATAAGGATATCAAAATCAAGAGGAACATTTGTTGCACTGGGAAACATATGGAAGTCCAAATAAATTAGGTTAAATACTAAAATAAAACATGTTCAACTCCAATGTTATGTTAAGTCAGTCTTATTATATGGTTGTGAAACAAAGAGAACAACAAAAATGACAATCATGAAGATACAGACTTTCATTAATGGATGCTTCTTCTTTCCTTCCTCATCTGCCGTCGAGGGGAGATATAATTTGCGGTCTTTTGCTCTTCTGTTCGTCTCTACTGCTGCTATGTTTCATAGTGCTTCTAATATTCCATCGATCCATCTTTTTCGTGGTCAACCCTTGGGTCTGGTGTTCTCACAACGTTTGTTGAAGGCTCGCTGTGTTGTGTTTTGATCTTTCTGCCTTGTCACGTGACCAAACAGTTTTATCTTTTGTTTCCTTATATATTCTATGGCGGGGGCTATTCTTAGCTTTTTTCTCAGTTCTTCATTTCTGATCTTATCTATCAGACAGTTTAATGGATGATTAAGCAGAATAACAGGATGGAAATGGCAGGACAAAATCACTGACATAAAATTATGGAAATGTACCAGTCAAATACCAGTGGATATATAGATACAGCGAAGACGATGGCGCTGGATAGGACACACACTACGGAGGCCAACTGAGAGTATTACACAGCAGGCCCTTTTTGGAATCCCCAGGGAAAAAGACAGAGGAAGACCAAGGAATTCTTAGAGAAGACAGATGGAAGCAGATATGAGGATGATGGGGAAGACATGGAATGATCTTAAAAGAATGGTAAGAAGCAGAACTGCTTGGAAAGTGTTTGTTGAAGACTTATGCTCCACAGGGAGCTGAAATGTAGAAGAATAATAAGAAAACAGGAATGCATCCTATCACCAATCATGTTTAATCTGTGCACTGATCAAATCTTTAAAAACATCACAGAAATGCCAGGCCTAAACATTAATGGAAAGATAATCAATAACCTAAAATACACTGATGATACTGCATTCTTCTATTTCTTTCCTTCCTCATTTCCCTCTCAGTGTGGATGTGAGATATAATCTGCAGTCTTTTGCTCTTCTGCTCGCATCTGCTGCTGTTATGTTTCCAAGTATTTTTAATATTCCGTCCATCCTTTTTCGTGGTCAGCAGTTGGGTTTGGTGATCTCGCGACGTTTATTGAAGACTCGTTGTGTTGTGTTTTGATCTTTTTGCCTTGTCAAGTTGCCAAATCATTTGATCTGTTGTTTCTTTATAAATTATATCGCTGGGATTATTCCTAGATTTTTAAAATGAGTTCTTAATTTCTGATCTTATCTCTCAGGTTGTTTCCTATCATTCGTCTAACACATTTAATCTTAGCAGAGGTTATTTTTCTTATTGTTCCTGCACCTAGGGTCCAGGACTGGCATTGGTAGCACAAAAGATCTGTAATAATTTCTTCACGAAATAAATTTGATAAGAAAAAATATGGATTAGATATGAATATCAAAAAGACTAAAATTATGATCATAAACAAAGATAATACTCAAAAACTACAAGTGCATATCAAATAAATAGACATGAAGACAGTTCAAACTACAACTACATTGGACATACTATAACTAGTGATGGAAAATGTAAAATTGAAATAAACAGAAGAATAGGAATGGAAAAATAGCAGTTTTAATGCAATGAAATAAATAAATACTGACATCAAAACATATAACACCAGGGCTAAAACTAAGAATAGCAAAATGTTGTATCTTCTCAACATTCCTGTATGGTGCAGTAACATGGACATTAAACAAGAAAACAGAACAGAAAATTTAAGCCTTTGAAATGTGGATTTATAAAATAATATGTAAAATTGGATAGAAAGAAAATAAAACAAACCATGAAGTTTTAAAGCAACTAACCACAAAAAATAGAACTACTAAACTCAATTCAAATTAGGCAAATGCGATTTTTGGGCCATGTTAAAAGATACAACAGCCCACTAAAATTAGTCTTGGAGGGGAAAACACAAGGTAAAAGAGTCAGAGAGAGATCCAGACTAACATGGATGAGTAACATCAACATATGGACAAGTCAGCCTATGTCAACCTGCACTATCAAAGCAAGAGACAGCGGAATGGCGCTCCATGGTGGCCAACCTTTGATGTGAAGACAGCACTCAATGATGATGATGATGATGATGATGATGATGATGATGATGATGGTGATATATATATATATATATATATATATATATATATATATATATATATATATATATATATATATATATATATGCATATGCCATATGAACTTCGAGTTCAGCTTATAGGAATATTGTGTTGCAGTTCATATTTTGTATGATCCTAGAAACATATTTAGGTGATATCATCTTCATCTCAAACAGCATTTCATTCGCAGAAAAAAAAGTTCTTCGGTTCTCGTTTAAATTACATAATTTAAAAAAGGTACAAATTGACAGTAAATAACAGCTTCGTATTTTGAGCGTAGTCCTTTCAAGGAGGCAGTTCAAATTCTGATTTGTTCAAGGTCTGAAACATTTTTTTTTTCCGTTAGAAGTATTTTAAAATAAATTAATCCGTTCCAAGACCCTGATCAATATACTTTTCGATAAACTTAGTAAATAGACATAATTTATGATGAAGACAACACAATTATATACCATCACTAATAAATTATAACATGAAAATAGTAACTAAAATACTTAAATATTCAATATAACTACATGAAAATTGCACTCACTGTAACTTAGTGACTGGTAATTATGATCTGTTTGTCTGGTGTTTGAAATGTGGATTTATAGAAGAAAAGGTAGAATTGGATCGAAAGAAAAGAAAACAAGCGATGAAGTTTTAAAACAACTGAAAATAAAAAGAGAACTACTAAATACAATTAAGACAAGACAAATGAATTTTTTGGGGCATGTTAAAAGACACAACAGCCTACTAAAAGTAATATTGGAAGGAAAAATACAAAGTAAAAGAGGCAGATCAAGACTAACATGGATGAGTAACATCAAAAGATGGACAAGTCAATCTATGACAGTCTGCACCATCACAAAGCAAGAAACAGAGTAGAATGGCGATCCATGGTAGCCAACATTCGTTGCGGAGAAGGCACTCGATGATGATGATTGTCTGGTGTAGAGGAAGAGAAAGGGAGCTGTTTGGGAAACGAAGCCCCTCCTATAAACACATAACTCTACGTAACTCTACTTATGTTCTCTCTCTTACTCTCTTACTCTTTCGCACTCACCCTCTTTCCTTTTCTCCCACAATCACTCCCTCATTCACTCATTCTGTCTTTCAGGACAAACAGTTGTTGTTTTTTTGTTCACTTTCTCTTTGTTCTAGGTACGATATACCTGTACCACTTTCATTCTTTACGATAAGTATATTTTAAACTTAAATTGTCGATACTATAGGCTTCATTTTAGGCATCGTTGCTTCCACGCCTTCCTCCATCCTTCTTGGATGCTACTGTTAATAAAATACTGGTCATATACAACCAAATACATACAGAAATAAATCGAAAAACACACTCATAGGTAACGCAAGTGATAACCTGAACTGACTCACAACATATTGTTTGCATTTTAAAAAACAATACTTTGCTGTGCCAGTACATGGTCAATTTAAACACAGAAGCATCGTTCGAAATTCAGATCGAAATTCTCCGGAATGTAGCGTTGGAACCCTGCAACGTTCGAAATTAGCATTGCTGGAAGTACAGGGCTGCACCATATAAACATATATATATATATATATATATATATATATATATATATATATATGCATATGTATATGTATATGTATATGTATACATGTGTATATAATCATCATCATTAGCTACCATGCCTGCTAGTGTCATGTGTCTCTCTACAACTTTCTACCTCTAAGGTTTTTTTTAATCAATTTTGTTGTTGATTTCCTGTCATATATATATATATATATATATATATATATATATATATATATATATATATATATATATGTATGTATATATATATCTGTATATATAGCTGATAACGATATACAGAGCACACACACAATTTTAAAAAACACACAGATTGGCTTTATAACAAACACTATTTTAGTAATAAGCAAATGATTATTGTAATTAAACGAAATTATACCTTACCTGCAACACAAATTACATTACATAAAAGACGAAAGAATACTTTCCTTACCGCTGCAGTAATTGTTGTGTGAAGAAATAATTGCTGACATGCGCCTATCAACTCATACAGCCGCCCATCGTAGCGTTATGATGCAGCTATTAAAGAATCCACGACTTTCTGTAAACATTTTTCCGAAACCAGCATTTGGAAATTCCCACTTCTAGTATTGTGTCATAAAACATGCATGAGGATATTTCATAAATTTATCCCAGAAGATGTCTTGAACTAACAACCACTTACAAATGATGATCCTTCTGTTTTTCTATTCTTTTTCAAACCTCGTCTATCGTTCACAATGAATTTCTGTCTCTCATTCCCTGGAATCCAAAACCCAGCAGCTATCGCCAAGACGAAACCCAAGCTCATTAACTTTAGGAAATGTCTTCTTTATAAAGAGTCTCCTTTCCTTCTTTCGTTCTTTTTCTGCTGTGAAAAAAAGAGGCCCATTCGTTATCTATCAGCCGCACTTCCGCACCGTCGCCCCAAGAATGGCACTCCAGAGCTGTTATTCCAGTCTGGACGCAGTCCTCAAGGGCTGGGTATGAACAAAAAGGGAAAACGCTTTAGCCAGACGGCTCGTCAGACGCATGCGAAATGATTGGTTCTTTTGAATATGTTGATTATTATCAGTGAGGAGGGGTGGGGACAAGCATGAGTATAAAGTGTTCTTCCCTTGTAGATTGGGAGGAACAAGATTATTCCCTTTCATCTTATTTTCAGAAGCTAAATGCCTTCACCTGAAGACTAATCTTCAACAAAATAAAAACAAGACACTCGCATATTTTGGCCACGACAGGGCTGGTCAGACCATGAAAGGGGAGAGAGCAGTCGGAAAGGGCGTTTATAGAACAAAGATAGAACGTGAAGTGGACTTCAAATTACGCGGGAGATTTTTGTTTGTTTTTGTTTTAATTCAGGGTTGATATACAAGTTCAGACCGGAACCTCTCGTGGAGACTGCACTGGACATTCAGCTCCTGTCCCAGAAAATCTAAAGAGCTCTCCAGAATTGTGAACAAAGGGGTAGTAGTAGTAGTAGTAGTAGTAGTAGTAGTAATGGTAGTAGTAGTAGTAGTAGTAGTGGTAGTAGTAGTAGTAGTAATGGTAGTAGTAGTAGTAGTAGTGGTAGTAATAGTAGTAGTTGTGGTACAATTAGTAGTAGTGGTAGTAGTAGTATTATTAGTAGCAATAGTAGTGGTAGAAGTAGTGGTAGTAGCAGTAGTGGTGGTGTTAGCAATGGTAGTAGCAGTAGTAGTAGTAGTTTTGCTGTTGTAGTATTAGTAGTCATGGTAGTAGTGGTTGTAGTAGTAGTAGTAGTAGTGGTGGTAGTAGTGGTATTAGTAGTAGTGGTAGAAGTAGTAGTGATAGTGACAGTAGTAGTAGTAGTTGTTGTTGTAGTCGTTCTAGTAGTGGTAGTAGTGGTAGTGGTAGTAGTAATAATAGTAATAGTAGTAGTAGTAGTAGTAGTAGTAGTAGTAGTAAGTGAACAGTGATAAGTTTGTTTCTATTAAACGTGCACATTTATTTTGTGTTCTAATTCATTTATTTTCTATAGTAAGTGAACATACATTTTATACTATAAGGGAACTTTTTTTTCGATTGTCAGTGAACATTCATTTTCTATTGTAAGTGAATTTTGTAGCATTTTCTTTTGTAAGGAAATAGTTTCGTAATTTCTATTGTAAGTGAACGTTACCGTATTTTCTATTATAAGTGAACAGTATCGTATTTCTCTTGTAAGTGAGTATTGTCGTATTTTCTACTTTGAGTGAATATTGTAGTGTCTTCTATAGTAAGTGAACATTTTCTAATATAAATGAAAGTGTCAGTAACTAGAGTAACGTTGTCGTAACGCTGCGCCCTGACAATAAAGTGGGCGTGTGTTTGATCTTACTTTGATACGCTCCAATCGACCCAGCTGGAAAAAAAATGGGTACTTAAGCTGATGAATTAAATGACAAGCAGAGAAATAGCACTGGCCCACCCATAACCTTCAAGTGCTGCGTCCTAGCTCGGTAAAATGTAGTATTTCATTCCCATACGACGCTTTAGTTACATGACATCCCTTATGGTAAAAGGAAACTCTTTGTGCAGAGCTTCGCAGTAGGAGGCTACCCTTTCTGTGTTGACCTCTTTGAGAATTTCCTCATTGGTATTTTTAGCTGTCCAGGGAACTTTCAACATTCTTCTGCGAAATCCCATCTCTGTGGCCTCTAATCGTCTTTTCATTTGTTTGTCTACTGTCCATGATTAGCTTCCATATGTCAGAATTGGTTCTATATACAATATATATTCGGCACAAAATAACTACTTAACTCTATGCAACACTTCTGTTCGAGTACAGTCGTATAGCGTGGTATACTTGCTTGTCTTATCTCTAAGCCAGCACTTTGGTATCCTCTTCGGTCGTCTCAGGTGTCTTTTAATTGCATCGCCCTCTTATAGGCTCGAGTATAAGCTGCTTTGGTATGGCGTGATTATGACTGGAAAGAGCGGATCAAGAACTGATAATAGTTGATAAAGATAGCTCGAGCTGGGAAATGAATTAATCGGGTAGTTGTAATGTAAGAGATTTTCCCTTCATGACTTTCCGTTTCATGTGGGAGACCATCCGGTAAAAGAAAACGAGGCAGACCCAGAGAATCGCTAGGCAGAACAATTTCTTGGAAAGGCTCGATCATGTGACTAAGTATCAACCAAGAACTACAAGAACTAGCAGCAACTCGTCAATCGTTGAGAACTGTGACCCCGCCACATCTGCCGTCCTCAACCTGACAGGAGATGAAAATATTGGTTTTGTTTCATAAGAATGTGAAATGTATATCTTTACAGTGATAAGTAGCAGAAGTATTTGTGAAATGCCTTTACGTTATACCTTAGGGTCAATGGGGCATCATCATCATCATCATCATGTACCCTGCCGTTTGGCGTAGGCGATCATGTCCCTCCACAATCTTCTATCTACAGTGCATCGTATCAGATCTGTTGACTATTTTCCATGCCATGACACCAAGCTATCCAGTATTTTCTCTCTTTGTCGCCCGCGATCTCTCTTTCCTTTTATTTTGCCAGTTGTAACCAAGTATTCCAACTTTCCTCTTCTCATGATGTGCCCAAAAAATGTTGATTGCTTCTTTCGGATGTTTTTTTAGGAGTTGCCTTTTGTGTTGGCCTCTTTGAGAACTTCCTCATTGGTCTTTTTAGCTGTCCAGGGAACTTTCAACATTCTTCTGAGAAATTCCTTCTCTGAGGCCTCTAATCGTCTTTTCATTTGTTTGTCTATTGTCCATGATTCGTCTTCCATAGGTCAGAATTGGTTCTATATAGCACCGATGAACTCTCTTTCTCATTTTTATTGACATAGATTTGTTGCATAAGATATTTTTCATTTTCTGAAATGCTATTTTGGCCTGAGCTATTCTGTTTTTTTTTATTTCTGTGGTGCATCTCCCATCTGATGTTATTATTGTGCCCAAGTATTTGAAACGTTGCACTTGTTTCAGATTTGTCTCGTTTATTTTTATGCTGCATGATGGTGGTGATTGTTTCTTCGATATAACCATTACTTCTGTTTTCTTACTATTCAGACTGAGACCTTTCCTGTTGCTTTCTTTTACTATAATGTCTATCAATTCTTGTAGTTCATTCTCTGTCTCTGCTATTAAGACTGGGTCATCCGCATATCGCAAATTATTTATGTTGTGACCGTTGACTTCAATTCCGTTTTTGTCTACTATTGATCTCATAATATATTCGCTGTAGTGTGAAAACAAATCCGGTGACAGAACACAGCCTTGTCTGACTCCTTGCTTTGTGTATTGGAATTGTCCTGTTTGGTTGTTAATTCGCATAGCTGCTGTCTGTTGCCAGTACATGTTTTTTTATGATTCGCAGATCCTTGCCATCAATGTTTAATTTCTTCAGCATATTGATTATTTCCACATGTTTTACTTTGTCAAATGCTTTCGTAAATATATATATATATATAAGAAATCCGCCACTATTGTAAAACTGCATTTATTAATGAAACGCAGAAATCAACCACTAAAAGTATCAGTAATCAAGAAAAGACGATGGTCATATGTTGGACATGTGATGAAAAGAGATAATAACCGAATAGCAATGCAAGCCCTCAAGTGGGAAACAACAGGTAGGAGGAAAAGAGGCCAACCTAGAGAGACACTGAGAAGAACATTGATCAGTGAGGCAAAGGGAACAGGAATCGATTCCCTCAATGAGATCGAGATGCTTGCACAGAACAGAGACAAATAGCGAGATTTGATAAAAGATCTTTTCAAGGATTGAGACTGCTAGAAAGACAATTTTATAAAAAGAGAAAGAGTATCTGGATCTCTGTCCTATGGCCGGCCACACGCGAAAGGTCAATAGATAGATAGAATGCAATCAAGTAGTTATTAATTATAAAAATAGATAAATTGGAGAGTAAAATGATATTTCACTGCACTAGGTCAGAGCTTTGGGAGATTTCTTTGTTTGAGGACTTCGTGTGGTGTCCCCACAGTGAAGGGAGACAAGAATAAAGCTACTGTTTCCTGCCACGCATGTTGTAAGAGGCGACTAAAGAGGTTTAGAATAGTCGTCTTTGCAATCTAGGAGGACGTGCCCGGAGTGACCGTTTCAACGGGATTTGCCAATGCATTTTAGAAATGCTGTGACAAGTGGTGAAGCGGAAATATGGGATTCCTGGCTGTAATGAACCTGGTTCCATGGATAGAATAGAATAGAATAGAATAGAATAGAATAGAATAGTTGTCCCGAGGGAGGTGGAGAGCAGTTCTCTTACGCATTGTAATTACTTTCCCCAACTCATTGAGTCAGGTACCCATTTTTTCAGCTGGTTCTAATCTGAGGGGGTTGAGATGTGTCCGGACTCACGTTCCCTATATCCCCAAATCAGGTAGTGTTGCCACTAAGTTCATGACGCTCTCATAAGTTGACATATTTTTAAATCTGTGTCTTTCTGCTCTTGCTTAACGACTTCATCGTCTAAATTTAAAAAGAATGTTGAATGGTTGTAGATGCGTTTATTTGCAAGCTGTGATATCTTCGGTCGAATACATTCGACTTCAGTATGACACTTTTAGCTAGTATAAAACCTTCCACAGGGTTCGGTTGTGTTGCGGATCTTGCGCTCGTCTGCTCAACCGAAGGTTCGGGGTTTAAATGTCTGCTGAGGAAAATTCCACCCTACTTCCCCCCACCTCTGAATGGCTCTAGAAGTACCGAGCACATTTAAATGGGTACCAGAGATATTCTCTGGAAAGCAAAATCTGCTGCCCGAGATCATATCTTTATAGAAAATCTACCCATGCCAAAGATAGATGTTGAACCTAAGGCGCAGATTGAGTTATTGAGTTATTTGCGGGCCATCATCATTGCACTCCGAACATGTCCATAGGAGCTCAGATCCCCTCCTCAGCAGGTCCCGCAGTGTCCAGCGACTGACGACTCCAGTTCTGTGTTGGCTGATTAGTCTTCTTACATGCCCACTAAGTTTCTTGTCTTTTGCGCCGATATCTCGGCTTTGTCGTAAACTAGCGACTCAATGCACTCACGCCCATTTAACGGGTGAACACTAAGAAGCAGAAGAGAAGATACTGTGTTACATTTGTTCTCACTAATTTATTCTTTGGGAAACATTTTTGTTAGAGAGCTTATTTTGCCTTACTATAGCCTGAAAATGTTTTTTTCTATCCCGTGATGTCATCGTGTGCCTTTAGAAATAGTTGAAATCAATCTTCAGTAGTAACGGCATTGCATTGTTTTGCTATGCTTCTCATCTAATGACTGATCCTTCCAAGGTAATTACGAAAGGGCATGGAATAAACAGAGTAAATCTAACTTGTGTAGCCCCACTTCTTTTCTTTTGAGTCTTTTATTTGCAAACTGTGTAGTATAATATAATAACACAAAAACACATCATTAATAATATGTCAATTAATCAATATTTCTGTTAATGTTTGGTCATAAATATTCAACACATATTTTCCATTTTGCCCTGTCCTGGAACAAGCTTCTATTGTTTGCCCTCTTATTTGTTTGGATCTCTTTTTAACAAGAATTTCTTCGTCTCATTTCTTTCTATTTTAATACACAAACACACATTCACATACACATACATAACACTCAATGGTGGGTTTAATTAAATGTGTGGGAGAAACTTTTGCTAATCACTGTCGTTTAATATTGGCGTTCTAATAACGTTAAGCAAGCGATACTCCATATGTGGTCTAGTTTAACTGCACAGTTCTGGCAGGTCGTATTTTATATGTAAACTACTTTAACTGAACAGTTTACGTAGTTTAAAATTGAACAATTAATTCAAATGTAAAAATAATCTACCTCTTATATGGCCCAGAAGTATTCAAGTTGTATAAAACAATTAAGCATTATTAGACATTAGTAATATGATTGCCTGATACGATAAGAACTGAAGATACTGGGTAAGAACAAAACAATGGTCAACTGAGCAACAGACTATGAAGAGAAAATGGAGATTAACTGGACTCAGACAAGAAAAACGTGATGCCAACATAGCAAGAGAGGCACTTTCATAGAACCCACAGGGGAAGAGAAAGCTGGGAAATCCCAGGAATACATGGAGAAGAGAAGTATTGGAAACTCTCAAGAACACTGGCCTCGACTGGAAAGAAGTAGAGAAAATGTCCAAGAACAGGGATGGAGAGACCTTGTCCATGGTTGATTCTAGAAAAAACGGATTAAAAGGCTTTTCAATTGATGATTTGAAGATTGCACTAAAGTATTATTGTTAATCCCCTTTTCATAAGCAATCTTTATGGGAGAACTACATACAGAAGGTTTTTGCAAATTTAGGAGCGCAGTGGTATACAATGCAGACCGATTGTTTTCTATAGAAACATTCTTTATTGTATGTTTTGTTTCGTATTATGGAAACTACTCACGTTTTTTTATTTTGAAAAAGAAATGAACATTTTACTTTTTCAGCACCGGAATTGATTACTCTTTCATAAGGTCTTTTGCAGCTTAGCAAATTTAGCAGAATGAACGCTTGCCAACAACAAAAACTGTTCTCTAACGTATGAAGTTGTGGTACAACTCTCTAATATATGCTGAAACATATTATAAATGAATTAGACCTTTAAGGAGTGTACTGAGTGGTCTAGAGGTAAGATTGGTCAACCTTTGGATAGGAAGGTCATGAGTTCGAATCTCACCTTAGGCGGTGGAAAATATTCGCTTCTAATTCGTGGTTTTTTCGTGGCTTTACCCTTCATTGGTGTCTGGGTAGCGAGATGCGATGTCTAGACCTCTCTGGGTAGTGGAATGTGATGTCTAGATTTCTCTGGGTAGTGAGAAGCGATGTATAGACCTCTCTGTGTTGTGAGATGCGATGTCTAGACCTCTCTGTGTTGTGAGATGCGATGTCTAGACCTCTCTGGGTAGTGAGATGTGATGTCTAGACCTCTCTGGGTAGTGGGATGCGATGTCTAGATTTCTCTGGGTAGTGAGATGCGATGTTTAGACTTCTCTGAGTAGTGAGATGCGATGTCTAGACTTCTCTGGGTAGTGAGATGTGATGTTTAGACCTCTCTGGGTAGTGAGATGCGATGTCTAGACCTCTCTTGGTAGTGAGATACGATGTCTAAACCTCTCTGGTAATGAGATGCGATGTCAAGACCTCTCTGGGTAGTGAGATGCGATGTCTAGACCTCTCTGGGTAGTGAGACGCGATGTCTAGACCTCTCTGGGTAGTGAGATGCGATGTCTAGACCTCTCTGGGTAGTGAGACGCGATGTCTAGACCTCTCTGGGTAGTGAGATGCGATGTCTAGACCTCTCTGGGTAGTGAGACGCGATGTCTAGACCTCTCTGGGTAGTGAGACGCGATGTCTAGACCTCTCTGGGTAATGGGATGTGATGTCTATATTTCTCGGTAGTGAGATGCGATGTCTAGACCTCTCTGGGTAGTGAGACGCGATGTCTAGACCTCTCTGGGTAGTGGGATGTGATGTCTATATTTCTCTGGGTAGTGAGATGCGATGTCTAGACCTCTCTGGGTAGTGAGACGCGATGTCTAGACCTCTCTGGGTAGTGAGACGCGATGTCTAGACCTCTCTGGGTAGTGAGACGCGATGTCTAGACCTCTCTGGGCAGTGGGATGTGATGTCTAAATTTCTCTGGGTAATGAGATGCGATTATCTAAACATATCGGATAACGACAAAAAGGAAGTCATGTGTGCACGCGCGAACGCTGAAGTAACCTTGTCAATTAAATATCCAGATAGGCAAGTAAAAAATGTTAAAAATAATAATAAAAATAAAAAAAACAATGAAAATAATTGTTAAACAAATCTACCCTCACCGAAGACGGGTAATATGTCGGGTCGAAAGGTGCAAATATCGCGGCTTAGTCGTCGTAAACTAGCGACACAAGACACCCACATTCACTTAAGGGGTGGATGTTAAACATTTTTTTTCAAATCAGTAAATGAAGCGCCAGTTGGAGCCCAAAATCTGTTGTCACTGTTGAGTCCATACGTGGGAAACAACATTCTACCAACATTTAATGGGTACCGGATTTTTTTCTGGGAAAGTGAAGCGGCACGGGCATAATAGCGACCACATTACCTCAAAAATCATGTGCCGATGGTCTGTAAAATTTATGGTCACTAACACCATATTCCCTATACGCCACTTGGCGTGACAGGGTACTTTCCTTTTTTTTTTTTTTTTTTTTTTTTTTTTTTTTTTTAGTGAAGCGTCAGCACGCATGCTTTTGAGATGCAAAGTCTTGTACAGTTATAACCACCTCCTCCCCCAGTAAATAAACAAATGTTTAGTCAATAGCTGTTAACAGTGCATGATCTGTAACGCATCAGCAGGGTGAACACTGCCGGTTCGAACGGTTAAAAAACCTCATCTCATTAACGATGTATTTCCCCTTCTACCATGCAGAGTCCGATCGTGTAGTTAATGCTATCATACAAGCAATATCATACTCATTCCAAAGAATAATATTGTGCAGGCTCTAAATGTAACAACACAGCCATAATGATGCTACTTTCAATTTGGAAATACTGAATGTCCTTGAATTAACGGTAGTTTAAGGAGAGATTCTTCCCCCATCCAATCATGTGATGCATTTCCAAGTTCTGTAATTGCAAGACCAATTTTTACGTTACCTGTGTTGATACAAGCAGCGAATTGAAAGGAGAAATATTTTATTATCACTGTTGGCACAGAACAAAAGGCAATGAATGCCCAGTCGTTATAATATCCAAAATGGCGTTTCATGATTTTATTTCACCACCAGCTGAAGGTAGACCCCAGAAATAGAAAACACAACCCTATAGTTTTTGTTGTGATAAATACCGCAACTGCATTAAATTTTTCTGAACTTTTGGTGATTAATTTGGATAACAAATGCGAAGTGAGAAAAACCACAAGATTCTATATATTTTACACATTTCTATTTATCACAATAAAGATACAATAAAGAGCATATTAGGAAGAAATAATCATAATTTTTCGTGCCATGTAATGAGAAGGGAACAACTGGAATATATTGTGACAACTGGGAAAATTGAGGGACCAAGAGAAAGATGGAAGCACAGAGAAAAGATTCCAGACAGCTTAAGAGAATTGCTAGCCAGAAGGTCAACTACAGAAATGATAAATAACCGTCGAGATCGAGAGTTGTGAAGAGACATGATCACCTGCGCTAGCAGGAATGACTTGATTATGATTTATCACAAGAAGGAAATATTATTGAGTGGTTGGAATGAATAGGAACAGCAAGAAAGTAAAAGAAGATCATTACCAACAGCAGGAAAGTAAAAGAAGATCATTACCAACAGCAGGAAAGTAAAAGAAGATCATTACCAACAGCAGGAAAGTAAAAGAAGATCATTACCAACAGCAGGAAAGTAAAAGAAGATCATTGCCAACAGCAGGAAAGTAAAAGAAGATCATTGCCAACAGCAGGAAAGTAAAAGAAGATCATTACCAACAGCAGGAAAGTAAAAGAAGATCATTACCAACAGCAGGAAAGTAAAAGATCATTACCAACAGCAGGAAAGTAAAAGAAGATCATTACCAACAGCAGGAAAGTAAAAGAAGATCATTACCAACAGCAGGAGAAAATATATCAGCAGTTTGAGAGAATAATTTGGCGGGGAGCAAACAATAGAGTTTGTTAAAGAGAACTGTAGAGAAAGGAAGTTTTGGAGAGATATGATCACCGACATCAGCAGAAACGGTCGTCTTTGTTTGTTTGTTTCTTTCTTTCTTTCTTTCACTCCTGTTGTAGCATCGCACCGAGCACCAGCTATGACTGGTCAAAATTCAGGCCTGATTGGTCAAATAAAATCACACTTTTTAAATTTCGAATTAGGTCATGTTTCATTCCAACACACATCCACAAACACACACACACTGGTTTGTAACTGCCACTTTAGTTGGCTTGCTCGTTTGTGTCCTTCCAGGAAATTAAAATACACATATTTTTTAATATTATTTATCCAAAGTAATTAGAAATAAAAAAGTTCTCAAGATTTATACACTTTTGTGGTTAAAAGTACAATATTGCATCTCCCGAAACTCTCAAATTGACCAATCTTTTTTGTTACGATCATAAAGTTCTATAATAGTATGCGCCCATAAAAATGTATTTCATTAAAAACTGTACCTTTTGTGTCTGGTGTCACAACTTGAACCACTTCAATATCATCATCATCATTGAGTGCCGTCTCCGCAACGAAGGTTGGCTACCATGGAGCGCCATTTTGCTCTATCTCTTGCTTTGATGGTGCAGGTTGTCATCGGTTGATCTGTCCATCTTTTGATGTTACTCGTCCATGTTAATCTTGGTCTGCCTCTGCCTCTTTTACCTTGTATTTTCCCCTCCAGGATCACTTTCAGCAGGCTGTTGTGTCTTTTAACAACTTCAATATAATGTACATTTAAAGAATGAGTGGAATGTACTATGCTTAGGACACCCTCGTCTATATCATCATCATCATCATCATCATCGAGTGCCATCTCCGCAACGAAGGTTGGCTACCATGGTGCACCATTCTGCTCTGTCTCTTGCTTTGATGGTGCAGGTTGTCATAGGCTGATTTGTCCATCTTTAAATGTTACTCGACCATGTTAGTCTTGGCCTGCCTCTGCCTCTTTTACCTTGTATTTTCCCCTCCAGGATTACTTTTTGTAGGCTGTTGTGTCTTTTAACATGGCCCAAAAATCGCATTTGTCTTGTTTGAATTGTGTTTAGTAGTTCTCTTTTCAATTTTATTTGTTTTAAGACTTCATCGTTTGTTTTCTTTTCCTTACATCCAATTCTACCTATTCTTCTATATAAATCCACAATTCAAAGGATTCAATTCTCTGGTCTGTTTTCTTGTCTAATGTCCACGTTTCTGCACCATATAGGAATATTGAGAAGATATAACATTTTGCTATTCTTAGTTTTAGCCCTGGTGTTATTTGGTTTGATGTTAGTATATTTTTCACGGCATTAATACTGCCTTTTGCCATTCCTTTTCCTTTGTTTATTTCAGTTGTACATTTTCCATCACTGGTTATAGTATGTCCAAGGTAGTTGTAGCTCTGAACTATCACCAGGTCTTTTCCTTCAACTTTGATATCCGTTTGTCCATCCGTTTGTTGTGAGTTTTGAGTATTGTCTTTATTGCATTACAAAACGTATTAGCTTCAGCCTCAAAGTCTTGGCTCTAGTATATTTTTCATGACATTAAAATTACTTTTTGCCACTCCTTTTCTTTGTGTTCGTCTATAAACGCTGATAAATTTTCACGATTTAAACTAAATTGTCCCTTTGAGATGAAACGTATTTGTGAAGTAGCTGTGAACGACACGTATTTGTATTCATTGACATTATCTTCGTTGCATTGCTGTTTTATGCACTAATATTTGCAAGCAATAGACACTACACTTGATTCTTTCTTCTTCTTCTTCCATTTAACACATTTTAGAGTATAGGTCTACAACAAATACTTTCCTAGCCGTTCTGTTTCTAACTATTCTTTTAAGATTATTACATGTCTTCCACATAATCTTCATCTCTGCTTCCATCTATCTTCTCCAAGAATATTTTGCTCTTTCTCTTTTTCTTTTCCCCTGTGGATTCTAAAAAGGACCTGTTGTGTAATGCTCACAGTTGACTTCCGCAGTGTGTGTCCTACCCGGCCCCATCGTCTTCGTTATATCTCTTTTTGTCAACTGATATTTGGTATTCTCCATAATTCTACGTTAGTTGGTTGGTTATTTGGTTATTGAAGGCCCCGGTATCACTGCAAACGAATTAAAATCCATAATTGCTCAACCGCCCGTGATAGCGTAATCATCCGAATCTCATCTCCCAAACAAAGAAAAGTAACTGTAGTTCCCATAATAGCAGTCTCAGCACACGGCAAAAGACATAAGGCGAAACCGCGCAGAAAATGAACACAGCCAACAGTTCCCTGTCATACGATATCATCATTCATCGAAAGCAATTGGAATATTGAAACATGATCAAAACGGACGAGACACACAGCTCACGGTGTGCACAGAGCACTAAACTCAGTAGCTTCTGCAACAAGCCGGACTTTGAATATGAGGAAACTGCAACAAGGAACATTTTTCATGAATAGCCTTCAATTGTTCCCGCCGCCTATCCACCATATACCGGGAGTTCACGTCCTCTTGAAAATGATGATCGTCACATTTTAAAAAAATGTAGAGCGCTTGATGATATTAGGCCATCATTGTTGACTCCAATTCCGAACATATAGACACGCAGTCGTCAGATTATCCCCGTCGCGCATCAAACAACCGACCGTAAGATCGTACAGCCGGTCTAGAGTCTAGGGATATACGATGAACCATTATGATGAAGTAGCACACACAAAAAAGTCGTACACACAATTTCGCTCCCTTTCGATTTCTGATTACTCTAGTAAAAGCAGCCTAAGACGAACAAAACACTGTGGAAATTCCGTAAAGAGATAAAACTTCGGCTAACGAAGTAGTTTACATTGATAAGTAACATGGAAATAACTTGCGTCAAGGAATTCCAACAACGGCCATGGACAGCACCAATGTGACGTAAAGTGCAGATCAAGTCTAGACGTTGGAAGGTCGCATTCACAACACTTGATTTGTCAAAATTGGACTGTTGCCGGCGTACAAAATCGCTTTAGCGGCGCAGATGTAATAAGAAGATCATCACTTTTACTTTAACGCATAAAAGTACAACGGAGAACCGAAATTAATCAGATTCCGAATGCACTTACTGCAGCGATCAAGAGAACGTGACCTAGATCCCACCATCTTTACGACGGCAGTCCTCTACCTTAGTTATTTTGTCCTGCCATTTCTATCCTTTTTTCTGTCTAAGCATCGGATTATGAAGGTCTGTATCTTTGTGATTGTCATTTTTGTTGTTTACATACTTTCATTGTCAATATATATATATATATATAGGACTGGCTAATCAGACATTTCACTTTACAACTGTATATTTATATATGCTCTAATATTTCATGATTCGCTATTCACTTTCAGTATTTCCAGAAACCACGTCAACAATATACCGTCATAAAATTATCATGAAAACAAAGCGTTGATCACCAGAAGTGGTCCCTTCTTTGAGCAAGAGTTACCGCCTCTTCAGATTTTGACGAGCCCACTGGAGTCTCGACTCATAGGACGCAACCTTCTTCTGTGTTCTGTGCTTCAAAGTTCGGGAGTCATCTGAATATAGTCTTAGACTATAGTAAGGTTAGGTAAGGGCGTTTCCAAAGCAACTTTCGTGGGGAAATGTAGTTTTTGTGTCTTCATTGTGCTTTGTCTTAGCATTAGAAGGTGGGGTGGACAGTTTCCTTCCGCCCTGCCTTTCCCTCTCTGAGAAAATCACTATAAAATATACTTAAAGGTAAAGGTAACGGACGAGACTTGAATCGGCGTCTGAGCACGCGAGTTTCCACCCATATGTGCTCGGCCGCCTATCCAGAAGTGTTCGGAGACCTCTGGATAGTGTCGCTTCAAGCATCGAAACTCACGATGCAAGGCGGCATTTCTCATCTTCCCAGAGTACTACCCTCGTACCCATTTCTGCCAGCGGCTGGGTCGACCGTGCGGGTACTTTTTATTCCAACCACGAATACATTTCACACTGATTCCAGCGGGAATCGAACACGGGTTGTCCGAACGTCGGTAGCCCAGTCGGGTGGTATTCCCAACTAGGCTACCGAAGCCTACCAAAAGACTGCTATACTTACAAGCAGCCATTGTAGTACAACTCTGCTGTTCACTGCAATCTTTCACCGTAGTCGTGCTATAATTTCGGAATTGTTCTAAACCTAATAGCGCATTTGAAAGTTTAGTTTTAAAAAGCAAGGCCCACAACTCACTTCTGTTCTAGTCTAGCACATTTGTCGGCCATTAGTGTCGCTAGAGTTGTCGATTTCCACGGAAATCCCCAGAGAAAAAACTCCTGTAATTTTATTGTGATTACTTTGCTCAAACGACTTGGAACATCTGTGTGTAGTCTACAGATTTCTTTTCTACATTTGAAACACTTTAAAGTCAGACTTGTAGACAGAAGATTTGTGAAACAGACGTATATTGTAATGAAACCTCGGAGACTCATAAGCCTTAGCTAAAGCTTTTCGCATATGACTACAGAGAGTGTCTGGGAACCGGACGTTAATCACTTAATCAATCAATCACTCAATGAATAAAGAAATCAATCAGTCAACCAACGCCCTTCAGGAGCCCTTGAGTATATAAGTCAAGGGCAAGGTTTATTCATTCCTATTCTGGGTTATTATTTTTTTTTATCTCCTTTCTGTTTTGGCTAATTATCTTACGGGTTTCCATTTCTCTTCTCCATATATTAATGGACTTTCCTTGTTTTCATTTAACCTGTGTTTTTCATTTCTCTGCCTGTCGTGCTATGTTGATATCAGGTTTTCTTAGTTGTGTGTTCAGTCCATCTCCATCTTCTATTAATAATCTCTTGCTCGATCGGTCTATGTTGTGATCTCTCCCAGGTATTCTTATTTCAGTTCTTGTTGTATCATCACACTTGCCCACAGATGCCTGTAATTTATTTTAACGGGCGTGATAGTTGAACAAATGAAAAAAATAACATTTTGTCCAACAAGTCTATGTCAATACAAAAAAAGAAAGATTTCATCGGTGTTATATAGAGACAATTCTGACCTATGGGAGTGAATCATGAACAGTAGATAAACATATGAAGAGAGAATTACAGGGCAAAGACTAGGGATTTTTCTGAAGAATGTTAATAGTTACTTGGAGAGATGAAAATGACCAATGATGAAATTCTCAAAGAGGTCAACATAACAAAGGAGCTCTTGAAAAAAAAAATCAAAAGGATACAATCGACATCTCTCGGGGACATCACGTGAAGAAGAAAGTTGGAATACTGGATAACAGCTGGCAAAATACAGGGTAAGTGATATCGCGGACGACAAAGAGAAAAGATATTAGATAGCTTGGTGTCGTGGTATGGAAAATCGTCAACAGGAGAATAGATACGATGAAATGTGGGTAGCAAATTGTGGTAGGACATCATCGCCATCACTTGTGGCACATCATGATGATGACTATAATGATATTTGAAAAATAATTCAAAGAATATCAATAAGAGCTAAAAAAAATGTAAGGAGAGCATTCTAAAAAAAGGTGCAGCAAAAAAAGGGAAGCTACCAACGTTACAAGGAAACAACCAGTGACTGAATCGATAACTTGTTGGACTCCAAAGCAGAAGAAATGGGTTCGAATCTCGATAGGGTAAAAAGTCTTTTCCTTTTGGGGGTGAAATAACAACTCAGACCCGCATACCTCGTGGCGACTGATCAGGACAAGCGGCTGATCAGGACAAGCGGCTGATCAGGACAAGCGGCTGATCAGGATAAGCGGCTGATCAGGACATGCGGCTGATCAGGACATGCGGCTGAATAGGACAAGCGGCTGATCAGGACATGGGGCTGATCAGGACAAGCGGCTGATCAGGACATGCGGCTGAATAGGACAAGCGGTTGATCAGGACAAGCGGCTGATCAAGACAAGCGGCTGATCAGGACAAGCGGCTGGTCAAGACAAGCGGCTGATCAGGACAAGCGGCTGATCAGGACAAGCGGCTGATCAGGACAAGCGGCTGATCAGGACATGGGGCTGATCAGGACAAGCGGCTGAACAGGACAAGCGACTGATCAGGACAAGCGGTTGATCAATACGTGGGGCTGATCAGGACAAGCGGCTGATCAGGACATGGGGCTGATCAGGACAAGCGGCTGATCAGGACAAGCGGCTGATCAGGACATGGGGCTGATCAGGAAAAGCGACTGATCAGGACAGGCGGCTGAATAGGACAAGCGGCTTAATAGGACAAGCGGCTGAATAGGACAGACGGCTGATCAGGACATGGGGCTGATCAGGACATGGGGCTGATCTGGACATGGGGCTGATCAGGAAAAGCGACTGATCAGGAAAAGCGGCTGATCAAGGGCAAGCGATTGATCAAGACAAGCGGCTGATCAGGAAAAGCGGCTGATCAAGGGCAAGCGACTGATCAAGACAAGCGGCTGATTAGGAAAAGCGGCTGATCAAGGGCAAGCGAGTGATCAAGACAATCAGCTGATCAGGAAAAGCGGCTGATCAGGAAAAGCGGCTGATCAAGGGGAAGCGACTGATCAAGACAAGCGGCTGATCAGGAAAAGCGGCTGATCAAGGGCAAGCGACTGATCAAGACAAGCGGCCGATCAGGAAAAGCGGCTGATCAAGGACAAGAGACTGATCAAGACAAGCGGCTGATCAGGACCGGCTGATCAGGACAAGTGGCCTTTATTCTTCGATCCAAAATATTCGCCTCCCTCCCACCCCTCAAACTGCAGATCCCAGTAACGGAATAATGCCCTAAATATAGATTTTTTAGTTTAGAAAGAAACAACTATGTAATGTGAAGGGACTGCTGAGATACATCGTGACAACAAGAAAAAGTTGGGGATGAAGGTAGAATTTGAAACAGACAAAAGATAAACAGCTTAATAGATAAGGTAAAGATAAAGGTAAAATACGAGAATCGTATCGGCGTGTAAAATATGTTGAATATATGCTCGGTCGCCTATTCAGCAGTTTTCGCAGACTTCTGGATAGTGTCGCTTCAAGCATCGAAACACAATATGAGATGACAATCCTCACCTTCCCAGAGTACTACCCCTGTACACATTTCTGTCAACGGCTGGGTCGACCGAGGGAGTATTTTTTTTCCAACCACGAGTACAATTGACACTGCTGCCAGCTGGAATCGAACACCGGTTGTCCGAACGTCGGTAGCCTAGTCGGGTGATATCCCCAACTAGGCGACAGAGACTTAAGCTTAATAGACTTGTTTGGTAAGAAGTCAATAATACAATTATGGAAAAATAATATAAAATTGTATTTAAAAAAAAAAAGTTTACTAAAAATAAAGGCAGTACAAAATGATAAATGTTTAGACCACAGGAATAATACTGTGGAATTTATCTAGAAATGATAAACAAAAAGCAGAAGGAGAAAGATATGTAGAGACTTGATCACATAAGAAAGAGATATGTTACTTGATGATGAGACAACCGAAAGCGGCATGAAAAGGGAGATAATTACCAAGGAATGACTGTTTCTTTTTTGTACATTGTGAAAATAGCATTGAATGAATAAAATGCATTTCATTTAAGTTTTGCAAATAGTTCACAGCACAGCTGTTTGTTCTCATCTCAAGGGTTGCATTTTAGTTATCATTTTGGTAATTGTGCAGCATTTGTTGATGAAGATGTCCTTTTTTCTTCGTCTTCTTTTTCTTCTTCTTCTTCTTCGTTGTCTTCTTCTTCTTCGTCTTCCTCTTCTTCTTCTTCTTCGTCTTCCTCTTCTTCCTCTTCCTCTTCTTCTTCTTCGTCTTCCTCTTCTTCATCTTCTTCTTCGTCTTCTTCCTCTTCTTGTTCTTCTTCTCCTTCGTCTTCCTCTTCTTCTTCCTCTTCTTCTTCTTCATCTTCTCCTTCGTCTTCTTCCTCTTCTTGTTCTTCTTCTCCTTCGTCTTCCTCTTCTTCTTCCTCTCCTTCTTCTTCATCTTCTTCTTCGCATTCTTCCTCTTCTTCTTCTTCATCTTCTTCTTCATCTTCTTCTTCCACTTCTTCTTCGTCTTCTTCCTCTTCTTGTTCTTCTTCTCCTTCGTCTTCCTCTTCTACCTCTTCTTGTCTTCTTCTTCCTCATTTTTCTTTCAACTTTCTGTGGGGCACGGGTTTTGAAAAAAAAAAAACACTTTCCACGCCGTTCTGTTTCTTGCCATTCTTTTAATATCATTCCATGTCTTCCTCATTATCTTCATCTCTTCGTGCACTTGTCCTCTCCAAGAATATGTTCGTCTTTCATTTTGTCTCTTCCCCTGGGGATTTAAAGAAAAGGGCTTGTCGTACAATATTCTCAGTTGGCTTTCGCAGTCAGTCCTATACACCGGCACCATCTTCGCTGTATCTCATTATGCACTGGTATTTGACTGGTAAAGTAAAGTAAAGTGCCCCAGTCACGCCAAGTGGCGTATAGGGAATATGGTGTTAGTGACCATATAATTTACAGACCTTCAGCACATGATTTTTGGGGTAATGTGGTCGACATTAAGCTCGTGCCGCTTTATTTTAACTGAAAAATATCCGGTACTCATTAAAGGCTGGGTGAACCCGGAAGCCGTCGATTGGGATCGAACCCTACCTATTGTCCTTTGTAGTCCAGTTCACTAACTTCTGTTCACTATCACGGCTCCCGTATTTGACTGGTACTTCCCCATATTTCTGCGTTAGTGGTTCTGTCCTGCTATTTAGAATCTTTGATTCCACGCAAGTATCCATTAATATGGGGATGTCCTCAGCAAGTATTTTCCTCTCATTCTCAAATCTTTCAGTACGAAAGGTTTTTATCAATCTAGCGGTAGAGATTTCAGAGAGACACAATTTTTCATCGTTTTAAATGGTTAATCAATCTACATGCTTATATTTATCTAACACTTAACATAAAGTAAAAAGTAAAGTACCCGTCACGCCAAGTGGCGTATAGGGAAATATGGTGTTAGTGACCCTATATTTTACAGACCTTCAGCACATGATTTTTGGGGTAATGTGGTCGGTATTACGCCCGTGCTGCGTTACATTCCCAAAAAAAAATCCGGTACACATTTAAGGCTGGGTGAACCCGGAGCCGTCGGTTGGGATCGAACCCTACCCCTTGTCCTTTGTAGTCAAGTTCACTAACCACTGAGCTATCGCGGCTCCCAAAATTTAACATATTATACATTAATTTTCAGAAAATTAAATAAGGAATTAGATTTCACCAATACCAAGATGATACAAGTCACGTAAAAAAATATATTGCTTGATGACAGTTCACACTAATCAAATTGAGAGTGACGCACTGTGCGGCTAAACGTACATGACTGAAACCGACATGACCCATGATGCGTCGACACGTACGGAAGGGGTTAATATTGATAATTATTATAAGTTATTTCAACACGTGACACCATACACACAATGTACAATTTGTAGCTAATAAAAATACGCACATACGCATAATATTTTAGCAGTTAATGTTCATAACAACAAAATAATAGATTGGCAAAACGGAGTTTCTTTTCCTGGTACAATATTCAACTTATAACCACCGAACTTTTAAAATTCTTTTTAAAACGCATTTTCTTCTAATTAGTTTGCATGTGTAAAGGAAGAATCATGAATAATAATAATAATAAAAAAGAAGCATAACGAGTATTTTATCTTCATTGATGGACACTAACGAGCAAATCAACTAAAGTGTTGATATTAAACAACTGTGAACGACAAAGAACATTCAAGCAAATTTTTTATTTTTTTTAATATTTTTTTTAAATATTTTTTTTTGTGTTCGCCAACTTTTATCCCTGACGAAGTCCATAGAGACTAGGAACTAAATTTTTCTGTTAATCCGTTTTTCCCTGGCAGCCATGTGCACAGGGGTGCCTTGCCGCACAAGCAGATAATTCCGTCTTCGGGGGTACTCATATTTTTATTCCGTCGATTTGACGTTTCAAGCCGGGCCTCGCTGCTGAGACCAGGGGTAGTTGCCGCAGAGAGAAATCACAAATAAAAATTCAAATTGCTGGTGCACCGGAATTTGAACCCACAACCTCTCTGTCTCGAGGCCGCCCTCTTGCCTCGAGACCAATCAGTACCCCAAGCTATTTTAATGAAATGAGAGGTGAACAACTTAACACATGAGTAGAATAGTAATAGTAATAGGAAACTTTTTATACAGAACTTCGCAGCAGGAGGCAATCTGATCATCAGAAGTGGATTTCGTCAGGCAAGTGTTTCAGCTCTTTAGCTTCTTTACACTTTAGGGAAGGTGGGCCCGCGTGGGTCATGACTCCCGCTGCTGTCTAAAGCAGAAGTTTATCCTCCTCATCATCAAATACCGGGCCTGCTGGCGTAGGTGATCATGTCTCTCCACAACTTTCGATCACGACAGTTATTCATCATTTCTGTTGTTGACCTTCTGCCAAGCCATTCTCTTAAGCTGTCTGTTATTTTTTCTCTTTGCTTCCTTCTGTCTCTTCGTCCCTCAATTTTCCCAGTTGTTACAATATATTCCAGCCAAAAAATGATGATTGTTTCTTCCTAATATTGGAAATTACCTCTCTTTTTGCTTTGGCCTCTTTCAGAACGTTATCATTATTCTTCTTAGCTGTCCATGGTATTCTCAACATTCTTCTGTAAAACCACATTTCTACAGACTCCAGTAAGTTTATAGCGGGAGTTGAAAACTGAAGGAGTGACAGTGGAATAATAGAATGATTGACCGAAGGTAAATGGGTGGACTCATTAACAGAATAACAGAGGAATGAAAGTAATTGGATAGTAAGGTAGAAAAAGGAATGAAAATTGTACAGGCAAACAGTTGTGGAGTGAAATCCAAAATCAACGAAAGATTTGAGTAGAACAATCGAGTAGGAGGGTTGAGTCGGGCAGTTGAATAGATCATCATCATGTGCCATACCGGTTGGCGTAGGCGATCATTTCCTTCCACAATGTTCTATCTACAGTGCATCTTATCAGTTCTGTTGTTGACTGTTTTCCATGCCATAACACCAAGCTATCTAGTATTTTCTCTCTTTGTCTCTCTTTCCTTTTATTTTGCCAGTTGTAAAAAAGTATTCCAACTTTGAATAGAAGGGTTGTGTAAAACAATTGAACGGAAGAGTTGGGTTGGACAATTGAGTCAGAGAGTTGAACGGATTTGTTGGTATGGGCAGTTGAAAGGAACGGTTGAGTGGAAAAGTTGAACTGAAGGGCTGAGTGGCGGACAATTGACGGGAAGGGATAAGTCAGACTGTATAAAAGCAGCTGAACTGAAGGATTGAATCGAAAAGTTGAACTGAAACGTTGAGTCGAAGAGTAAAACAGAAGGATTGAGTCGGACAATAGAGCTAAAGTGTTGAATTGGACAGCTGAAGGGTTGAGTCGGACAATAGAACTGAATGTTTGAGTTGGGCAGTTGAACTGAATGTTTGAGTTGGGCAGTTGAACTGAAGGGTTGAGTAGTACAGTTGAACTGAATGTTTGAGTTGGGCAGTTGAACTGAAGGGTTGAGTAGTACAGTTGAACTGAAGGGTTGAGTAGTACAGTTGAAGGGTTGAGTCGGACAATTAAACTGAATGGCTGAGTCGAGCAGTTGAACTGAAGAAGCATTGAGACGAACAGTGTAAGGGTTCGGCCGGACGGATGAATTGAAGTATTGAGTCAAACAGTGAAACCGAAGGATTGAGTTGGACGGTTGAGCTGAAGCCTTGAGTCTAGCAGTTGAAGGTTTGGGTTGGTCAGATAAACTGAAGGATTGAGTTGGACGGTTGAGCTGAAGCCTTGAGTCTAGCAGTTGAAGGTTTGGGTTGGTCAGATAAACTGAAGGATTGAGTTGGACGGTTGAGCTGAAGCCTTGAGTCTAGCAGTTGAAGGTTTGGGTTGGTCAGATAAACTGAAGGATTGAGTTGGACGGTTGAGCTGAAGCCTTGAGTCTAGCAGTTGAAGGTTTGGGTTGGTCAGATAAACTGAAGGATTGAGTTGGACGGTTGAGCTGAAGCCTTGAGTCTAGCAGTTGAAGGTTTGGGTTGGTCAGATAAACTGAAGGATTGAGTTGGACGGTTGAGCTGAAGCCTTGAGTCTAGCAGTTGAAGGTTTGGGTTGGTCAGATAAACTGAAGGATTGAGTTGGACGGTTGAGCTGAAGCCTTGAGTCTAGCAGTTGAAGGTTTGGGTTGGTCAGATAAACTGAAGGATTGAGTTGGACGGTTGAGCTGAAGCCTTGAGTCTAGCAGTTGAAGGTTTGGGTTGGTCAGATAAACTGAAGGATTGAGTTGGACGGTTGAGCTGAAGCCTTGAGTCTAGCAGTTGAAGGTTTGGGTTGGTCAGATAAACTGAAGGATTGAGTTGGACGGTTGAGCTGAAGCCTTGAGTCTAGCAGTTGAAGGTTTGGGTTGGTCAGATAAACTGAAGGATTGAGTTGGACGGTTGAGCTGAAGCCTTGAGTCTAGCAGTTGAAGGTTTGGGTTGGTCAGATAAACTGAAGGATTGAGTTGGACGGTTGAGCTGAAGCCTTGAGTCTAGCAGTTGAAGGTTTGGGTTGGTCAGATAAACTGAAGGATTGAGTTGGACGGTTGAGCTGAAGCCTTGAGTCTAGCAGTTGAAGGTTTGGGTTGGTCAGATAAACTGAAGGATTGAGTTGGACGGTTGAGCTGAAGCCTTGAGTCTAGCAGTTGAAGGTTTGGGTTGGTCAGATAAACTGAAGGATTGAGTTGGACGGTTGAGCTGAAGCCTTGAGTCTAGCAGTTGAAGGTTTGGGTTGGTCAGATAAACTGAAGGATTGAGTTGGACGGTTGAGCTGAAGCCTTGAGTCTAGCAGTTGAAGGTTTGGGTTGGTCAGATAAACTGAAGGATTGAGTTGGACGGTTGAGCTGAAGCCTTGAGTCTAGCAGTTGAAGGTTTGGGTTGGTCAGATAAACTGAAGGATTGAGTTGGACGGTTGAGCTGAAGCCTTGAGTCTAGCAGTTGAAGGTTTGGGTTGGTCAGATAAACTGAAGGATTGAGTTGGACGGTTGAGCTGAAGCCTTGAGTCTAGCAGTTGAAGGTTTGGGTTGGTCAGATAAACTGAAGGATTGAGTTGGACGGTTGAGCTGAAGCCTTGAGTCTAGCAGTTGAAGGTTTGGGTTGGTCAGATAAACTGAAGGATTGAGCCAAAAAGTGGAACCAAAGGGTTGAGTCGAACAGATGAACTGAAGGACTGCATTAAACAGTCGAGCTAACCGGTTGAGTCGAACAGATGAACTGAAGGACTGCATTAAACAGTCGAGCTAACCGTTGAGTCGAACAGATGAACTGAAGGACTGCGTTAAACAGTCGAGCTAAAGAGTTTGGTAGAACAGATGAACTGCAGGACTGACTCAAACAGTGGAACTAAAGGAATGAGATGGACAGTAATTGAAAGGATTTAGTCGGACAATTAAATGGAAGAGTTTAATCACACATTGCGTTTTTTTTTTTTTTTGCGTTCGCCTGCTTTCATCTCTGGCGGAGTCCCTAGAGTCTAGGAACTTAAATTTACGTCTTAATCTGTTCTTCTCAGTATAAAGCACGTTCGTCAAACACTACAGAAAGCACTGAAAATGGCTTCAGCTCCTATACACAAACTGTGTAGCACCGGCAAGATCCTTGTCCCCCAAACCTCCTTATAGTTGCAACTTACAACATGAGTGGCTGGTAGCAGAGGCTGTTTTCTGTTCTCTACTCGCCGTGGCGTGGCTCTGGTAGCCACACGGTGGGTGAGACTAACAGTCTAAGGGAATCGAATTTGGACACTTGTCTTCTGTAACTCAGACCATCCTATGCCATGCTCTTAAATTGTTGGGTATCGGTTTCACTATTTCCCCTTATTTCTTCATATCTCGATGTTATCAGTTGTCACAGTAAAAGTAAATAAAGAGCCCCGTCACGCCAAGTGGCGTATAGGGAACATGGTGTTAGTGACCATAAATTTTACAGACCTTCAGCACATGATTTTTGGGATTTTGCACCCAACCGGAGCCGTCGGTTGGGATCGAACCGTACCTCTTGTCCCTTGAAGTCCAGTTCACTAACTACTGAGCTGTCGCGGCTCCAGTTGCCACAGTATGTTCTATATATTTTTTTTCTAAATAAAGAGTGGCGAAAGAATGATAATTGCTATCACACAAAGTTGGTAAAAAGCTCTCTATTACTTTTGTCTCTCTTAGAACGTTCTCCCTTAATTTCTTTTTTAGCTGTCCATTATATTTTCTACAATATTTTGTAGAATAACATTAGTGCAGCCTCCAAAATGTTCTTCATGTTAGCATATTGAAGTTGATAAACCATACCATAAAGTATTTTTTTTTTTAATCAAGCCCAAGTCAAATCCGGAAGAGTGTTTTAATTCCTTCAAGCTTATAGTAAACTATATTACTCGAAGGTTCCGTTACAAATACGATGTTACTAAAACATTGAACTTCCGGTCGATATGCGGCAGGAAGCGCTGAGGCTCTGTCTGAAAGGTGTTTCTTGTTGCAGTATCCTCATATTCCAAGTCTGGCTTGCTGCCAGAGCTACCGAGTTTAGTGCTCTGTGCACACCGCCATGAGCTGTGTTTTTCATCCGTATCGTGTTTCGACATTCCGATTGCTTACGATGAATGATTATATTTTATGACGAAGTACAGTTCAGCTGCGTTCACTTTCGATGCCGCTACGTCTTACGTCTTTTGGCATGTGCTGTTGCTGCAAAGATAGGGACTGCAACTGCCTTTCTTTGTTTGGGTCCTTCAATGAGAGGTTTTAATTCGGATGATTCCACTGGCACGGGCGGTTGAGCAATTATGGATGTTAATTCCTTTGCAGTGATACCGAGGCCTTCGACTAACTACAACTACAACTACTGAAACATTTTCAGATCAGTGTTTGACTTCCGTGTTAAAATTTTTGCCGTTTCAGGATCTTTGTATATTTTTGTTTTGTACCTGTTGAACGCTTTTACTGAAACCTCGTAGTTTGTCTCGTTCCTCTTCTTCTTATGCTTCTACCTTTTTAGCTCCCGTCTCGTCCCTCTATTAGTTGCTTAATACAATTATGTGTTTATTTTACTCTGACCAAATAAGAAAGGATATCAAACTATATTTGTAGAAGACGCTGCAGATAGTGGGTCATTAGTACGAAAGAAAAAAGAAAACCTGCTGGCCATACCCTTTAGTGGACACGAGGTGGCAAAAGAGAATTTTCTTCTTAGATCTTATAGGGAACTTTTTATTAACATTTTATTCTAATTGACTTTTCATTTCTCTTTCTAGTTCGATGTTTTAATTATTTATTTTTTTTATTTTAAATACATTTTTGTACGTGTGTTGTATGTATGTTCCTGTTGAAGGTCTTTGCCTCGAAACGTCGTTCTGCTTTGTGGTGTCCACATTTTACGTGAAGCTGTAACCACACCATTTTTCTCTAGATATTTTTCAATTCTCCTGGCAAAAGAAAACAAGGAAGACCTAAAAAAAAAAAAACTCTAAGAAGAACAATTAATAGAAAGATCTTAATTATTGACAAACAAAACAAGACATACCAGACTTAACAGTGAATCGGCAGACATGGAAACTGATGATACCCCGATACCTTATCATCTTCGGCCGGTTAGGAACTAACTCAACAAAAACAGCATCAACGGCCCTATTCTATTTCCGACTTTGCCTTCGAGTTCACGTTTGCATGGATCTCCCTCGTACACTGTTTGGTCAACACTTGTCCAGTTAAACAAGACCATGTCCACATGAGAGGACCTGTCCAGTTCTCTTCTTGACATAATTAGATATTGACCAGATCGATTGATATTACTAGTGGACCATTCTTGGTAGGGGTGACATAAAAGGGATAATGAATTCGCCAAATGCAAGTTCAGGTTCGTTTTGAGTGATAGGGGGATGTCGCTTAGCGGGTGTAGATCATTAAGAGGATGACTAAGAGACCAAAAGAAGGTGGGAAATTGGTGATTTGCGTAAATGGTTGTAGTGGTGAGGAATTATTGCTGTTTACAAATTAAACATGGCTGCTTCTTTTAATCTTAAGTTGCATTTTAGCTATAGCTCTGGAAATATTGCAACATTTTCAAGTATAGATGTTCGGGGACTAATAAAACCCACCCAGCCTGAAAACCCATATTTATGGGAGTAGCTTCAATTTGGAATACCATATGTAACACGTTTGACAGAAGGAAATATTTGTTGAATTATAATTTAGAAGGAAACAGTCGTAACAAGATCAAAGATTGACTCATGTGAGACTGTTAAGTGTTTAATACATGTATTACACTAATGAATGGATGGATTGTTTGGTGAATGGATGGATGGATGGATGGATGGATGGATTGTTTGGTGAATGGATGGATGGATTGTTTGTTGAATGGATAGATGGATTGATTGATTGGTGAATGGATGGATGGATTGTTTGGTGAATGGATGGATGGATTGTTTGGTGAATGGATGGATGGATTGTTTGGTGAATGGATGGATGAATGGATGGATGAATTGTTTGGTAAATGGATGGATGGATTGATTGGTGAATGGATGGATGGATTGATTGGTGAATGGATGGATGGATTGATTGGTGAATGGATGGATGGATTGATTGGTGAATGGATGGATGGATTGTTTGGTGAATGGATGGATGTATTGTTTGGTGAATGAATGGATGGATTGATTGGTGAATGGATGGATGGATGGATGGGTGGATGAATTGTTTGGTGAATGGATGGATGGATTGTTTGGTGAATGGATGGATGGATGGATTATTTGGTGAATGGATGGATGGATTGTTTGGTGAATGGATGGATGGATTGTTTGGTGAATGGATGGATGAATGGATGGATGTATTGTTTGGTGAATAGATGGATGGATGGATGGATGGATGGATGGGTGAGTGAATGGATGGGTGAATGGATGGATGGGTGGATGGTAAAGTAAAGTACGAGGCTTGAACCGGCGCCTTAGCACGCAAGTTTCCACCCATATGTCCTCGGCCGCCTATTCAGAAGTGTTCAGAGACTTCTGGATAATGTCGTTTCAAAATACGAAACTCACGATACAAGGCGGCATACATCACCTTCCCAGAGTATTACACTGGTACCCATTTCAGCCATTGGCTGGGTCGACCGCGGCGGTATATTTTTCCAAGAACGCGTACAATTCACACTGCTTCTAGCGGGCATCGAACATGAGTTGTTTGAATGTCGGTAGCCTAGTCGGCTGCTTTTCCCAAATAGGCTACCGGGGCATACAGGATGGATGGATGGATGGGTGGGTGGGTGGATGGGTGGGTGGATGGATGTATGGATGGGTGTATGGGTGGGTGGGTGGGTGGGTGGATGGATGGGTGGGTGGATGGGTGGATGGGTGGGTGGGTGGATGGATGGGTGGGTGGATGGATGGGTGGGTGGATGGATGTATGGATGGGTGGATGGGTGGGTGGGTGGGTGGATGGATGGGTGAGTGGATGGATGTATGGATGGGTGGATGGGTGGGTGGATGGGTGGATGGGTGGATGGATGTATGGATGGGTGGGTGGGTGGATGGATGGGTGGGTGGATGGATGGATGGGTGGGTGGATGGATGGGTGGGTGGGTGGATGGATGGATGGATGGATGGATGGGTGGGTGGGTGGATGGATGGATGTATGGATGGGTGGATGGATTAATTGATGAATGTATGGATAGATGGATGGATGGGTTGATGGATAGGTTGATGGATTGATTCATGGATGGGTGGGTGGGTGGATGGATTAATTGATGAATGTATGGATAGATGGATGGATGGGTTGATGGATAGGTTGAGGGATTGATGCATGGATGGATTAATTGATGAATGTATGGATAGATGGATGGATGGGTTGATGGATAGGTTGATGGATTGATGCATGGATAGATGTATGGATGGGTGGATGGATTAATTGATGAATGTATGGATAGATGGATGGATGGGTTGATGGATAGGTTGATGGATTGATGCATGGATGGATGTGTGGGTGGATGGATTAATTGATGAATGTATGGATAGATGGATGGATGGGTTGATGGATAGGTTGAGGGATTGATGCATGGATGGGTGGATGGATTAATTGATGAATGTATGGATAGATGGATGGATGGGTTGATGGATAGGTTGATGGATTGATGCATGGATAGATGTATGGATGGGTGGATGGATTAATTGATGAATGTATGGATAGATGGATGGATGGGTTGATGGATAGGTTGATGGATTGATGCATGGATGGATGTGTGGATTGATTTATAGATGGATGAACGAACGAAAAAAATAGAGTAAACATAGAAAATAAAGAGCAAGAATGGAGAAATAAGCTTAGAAAAAACAGTTTCAGAAAGGAGACAGCAAAATAACATGATCAGGCAATTTCGAAACTAATGAAACTGGTCTGATAACGTGACACCAAAAATAATACGAGTAAATAAAGTAAAATAAAGTAACTTGTATTTTTTTTAGTTCCAAAAATATGTACAAAATGTGTTGGTGAAATATCACATCGTTTTTTGATAACTAAAGACTGGAACACTTTCACAAACTACCCCCCCCCCACCCCCCACCCACCCCAGCCCCACAATTATTAAAATGTTGTATCCTCGTGCTTCAGTTACATTTTTCCGGAGATGAAGCACACAAGAGCCGTCTTTGAGTGGAATTGTACATCTTCAAGAACTCGTATTCATCGACTGAACACCAGACGAGGGCTGTTAACACGAGACACGAGGGCCACTGACTGATGAGTGGATACACGAGCTAGAATATTATTTCGCTTGGTTGCTGTAGCTGAACTTATTTTCATTTTTGTTTCCTTCTATTTTATTTTTTTATTTCTTTTTTTTTTTTAACTTCGCAAAAGCTTAACAAAATCGCTGAGATGAGATAATGATGAGGTTTCAATGCCCTGGATAATTGGAGAGCGTGATAAGGGACAAAATTATTGGATAATATGTTTCATCCGGGGAGGGGGGGGGGGGTAGAGGAAGGAGGTTGGTGAAAAGAGGAGGTGGGAAATGATTGAGTTGTCTGAAGGTGATGGATTCAGTATTGAGGAAGGAGGAGAGCGTTGAGTCTGTTGGTGTAAGCTGGTGGATGTATCGGAGAAATTACAAATGTGTAGACTTGAGTTTTATGAAATGTTGTTTGTGTGAAGGAATTACTATTGATGTCAACAATGATAAAAGGTAAAGTAAAGTATTCCCGTTACACCAAGTGGCGTATAGGGAATATGGTGTTAGTGACCATATATTTTACAGTCCTTCGGCACATGAATTTTGGGGTAATGTGGTCAGTATTACGCCCGTGCCGCTTTACATTCCCAGAAAAAAATCAGGTACCCATTAAAGGCTGGGTGAACCGGGAAGCCGTCGGTTGGGATCGAACCCTACCTCTTTTCCTTTGTAGTCCAGTTCACTGAACACTGAGCTATAGCGGCTCCCAATATAGGGGATAGCTCTTCCAATTTTTGGGAGCAGCGATAGTTCAGTGGTTAGTGAACTGGACTACAAAGGACAAGAGGTAGGGTTCGATCTCAACCGACGGCTTCCCTGTTCACCCAGCCTTTAATGGGTACCTGTTTTTTTCTGGGAAAGTAAAGCAGCACGGGCGTAATACCGACAACATTACCCCAAAAATAATGTGCGGAAGATCTGCAAAATATATGGTCACTAACACCATATTCCTTATACGTCACTTGGCGTGACAGGGGTACTTTACTTATTTTTTCATCCCAATATTTATTTTGCCTTGTTGCTTCCGAAGTCTATTTCTTTGTTGATTTTACCATCTTTAGATAAGGTCGTTCCCAGATATTAAAGTTTGTTACTTAATTTTCTAAAGCTTTGTTTAATGTCTTCTTTTGTCTTTCTATTGATATGACGTCTGTTTTTTCAGTGCTTATTTTGATGTTATTCATTTTACATTTTACTTTTTTTTTCAAGGACAACAGATGTTGAAATGATATTTCTTTGAAAGCTATTAGGGCCTGATCATCAGTACAAAGTAGTCCTTATGCATAGTTGCTTTCTGATTTAGCATCTTTGTACATTCTGTCAATGTACGTGATAAACAATAATGGTTGCAATACGCACCCTTGTCTTACTTCAGATGCAAACACAAAAAGAGAGTTGCTTAAAAACATAAGAAAACAAATACAGTCAAAATTGTCGGGCATACCACGAGAGAAGAAAAGTCGAAATACTTGATTACAACTGACAAAATAAAGGGAAAGAGAACTCTAGGACAACAAAAAGATAAAATACTGGCGAGGCTGGTGTCTTGGCACTGTACACAGTCTACAATAGAATTAATACCATGTACTGTTGACAGAGGCGTGACGGGGCACTTTACTTACTTACTGTTAACAGAATCGTGTGGAAGGACATGATCACATACGCCACTGGTATGGCCCATGATGATAATGATTGCTCACAAAGTCTTACAATCAGATGAGCTGTAACTGATGCTGCAAACAAGAACATTTGCCATTAGACAATGCCATTTTTCTCATTTTGTGTTGAATGTTCTCATTGGTCGTATCCTACAGAAAAAAATATTTCGACTCAAGTTTCTGTAACGCATGTGTACCAGCGATTGAAACACACCCAGAAGTTTGCTCTTTGTGGTGGGTTATCAGCGAGAGGTGCCATCCTCTATATCTTGTTACACGAACTTTCACAAAAGAATGATGTATCGACACACTAGATATATTTTTTTTATTCGCCAGCTTTGACCTCTCGCGAAGTCCTCGGAGACCAGGAACTGAATTTTGCGCGTTAATCCGTTTTTCTTTAGCATCCGTGTGTACAGGGATAATAACATAATTAACTCCGTCTTTGGAACTACTCATAGTTTTTCCGTCGGTGAGTAGTTGACATTTCAAGCCGGGCCTCGCTGCTAAGACCAGGGGTGGTTTCCGCAGAGAGAAATCACAAATAAAAATATCAATTTGTGCAAGCGGGATTTGAACTCAGAACCTTTCTGTCTCGAGACCGGCGCCTTTTCCTTGAGACCTACCAGCCCCCTTCAATGAGGCTAAAATCTGCCATTTATGCAAGTCATACCTTCACCTTGATTCACCTATCAGAAGCATACTGCCCATAACATATGGTTATGTTTCGACTAACCGTAACCATATAGCCCGTATATCATAAAAAGCTTGGCTACAAGAGAAGGACATGGCAGTACTGAAAGTGAAGTGGCCGAGAAACCATCCCGACCTTACCTCAATTTAAAACGTCTGGACACCACTCAAGATACAAAAAAAAAGTGGACTCAGAGACTTTTAACAATTGCAGAAGGTAGGTGAAAAATACCGTGAAAGCCTGACTCACAGTTATCTAGAAACACTTGAGGGAAGTTTGCCTCGTTGCATCCAGGCCTGCCTTGATGGAGAAGTCAACATTATATTGTTTTGAAACCACTGTTGAAAACACCAACGAGCTTTCTTCTGGACAAACATCTGTATCATTTGCCCCCATGTGTGTGTTGTGTTCCGAAAATATGACTGCTATTTTTTTTTTACAATTTACTGTTGCATATGTTTATATGGAAAATGTACAACTGAAATAAACAAAAGAATAGGAATGAAAAAAAAGTAATTTTAATTTCATGAAAAACATACTAACATCAAAACAAATAACACCAGGGCTAAAACTAAGAATAGCAAAATGTGACATCTTCTCAATATTCCTATATGATGCAGAAACATGAACATTAGACAAGAAAACAGAAAGGAGCATTGACGCCTTTGAAATGTGTATATATAGAAGAATAGGTAGAATTCGATGAAAGGAAAATAAAATAACCAATGAAGTCTTAAAACAGCTAAAAATGAAAGGACTTCTACTAAAGACAATTCAAACAAGACAAATGCGATTTTTGGGCCATGTTAATAGACACAACAGCCTACCAAAAGTAATCCTGGAGGGGAAAATACAAGGTAAATGAGGCAGAGGCAGATCAAGACTAACATGGACGAGTAACATCAAAGAAGGACAAATCAGCCTATGACAACCTGCACCATCAAAGCAAGAGACAGAGCAGAATGGCGCTCCAATGGTAGCCAACCTTCGTTATGGAGATGGCACTCGATGATGATATTTACCTAGATTGACAGGCAATCAGAGTGGTGCAGGCAGATAGACACATAAATAGACAGATGAATGAAAGAGTAATTTCATGGATAGATAAAAGACCATTAGAAAGATGGAAGGATTGATGATTATATAATTTATAAACTGATGGATAGTAATAAAACAAAACGAGAAGTAATAAAGCCAAGACACAGGAAGCTTACACAGAGGTGAACAAAGAAGTGATAAGATGCATTAAAAGGGATAAGAGGAAATATATAGATGAACTAGCTAAAGAGGTAGAAGAAGCAGCAAATAAAGGGAATATGAAAGAACAGTACAACAGCATAAAGAAATTAAGTGGATAATACAAACAGATCGATGCCTTTATTAAATTAAAGAAAGGAAATCTGCTTAGTAATATACGGGAACAAATGGAGAGATGGAAAGAGCACTTTGAAGAACTTTTGAACAGACCCGGCTTAAATAGTCCTCCAGATATACTACCAGCAGAAGAAGAGTTACACGTTAACTGTGGAAAACCAAGCAAAGAAGAAATAATGAAAGCCATCAAACTATTAAAAAATGGTAAAGCAACAGGACCAGATGAAATTCTTTCGGAAGCTATCAAAGTAGATATTAACACCTCTACCAAGATGTTACATAATCTATTAGATAAAATTTGGGAGAGGGAAGAAATACCTAAAGACTGGAGAGAAGGTTATATGATCAAACTACCAAAGAAAGGAAGTTTACAGGAGAGCACAAATTATAGGGGAATTATGCTACTATCATTGACAGGAAAAATATTAAGCAGAATCATTCTGGAGAGACTAAAAGAGGCCATAGAGAAACATTTGATGAGAGATGAACAAGCAGGTTTTAGGAAGAACAGATCATGTGCTGATCAAATAACTACTCTACGTATAATAGTTGAACAAAGTTTAGAACTAAAATCCCCACTTTATATAGGATTCATAGATTACGAAAAGGCATTTGATAGTTTAGACAGAAGAATGCTTTGGAAGTTGCTGCGCCATTACGGATTCCACATAAAGCTTATTAACCTGATAAAAACAATGTATGAAGGAACGAAATGTAGTGTGGTGCATGAAGGACAGCTTACAGAAGCATTTGAAATAAGAACAAGAGTAAGGCAGGGATGCCTTCTGTCACCATTTCTCTTTCTACTGGCCATAGATTGGATTATGAAAATAACTCAAAACAACAGAAATGGGATCCAATGGTCACTGACCAAACAACTTGATGATTTAGACTTTGCTGATGACATAACTCTCCTATCACACAGCCATCAACAGATGCAGGATAAAATGAGTATACTTGATGGGAGATCACAACAGATCTCTGAAGATTAATAGAGATAAGACCAACATTATGAGAATTAATGCAGTTGGCAGTAACCGAATAAAACTAGGAGAAATACCTCTACAAGACGTACAATCTTACATATATCTGGGCAGTAATAAAGATAAAGAGGGAGGAACAGAAAATGATACCAAAATAAGGATACCAAAAGCAAGAGGAGCTTTCATTGCACTGGAAAACATATGGAAATCCAAAGAAATTAGGTTAAATACAAAAATAAAAATTTTCAACTCAAATGTTAAGTCGATCCTATTATATGGCTGTGAAACATGGAGAACAACAAAATTGACAATCACGAAGATACAGGCTTTCATTAATGGATACCTACGCAGAATAAAAGGAAGGAAATGGCAGGACAAAATCACTGACATAGAATTATGGAAATGTACCAGTCAAATACCAGTGGATAAAGAGATACAGCGAAGACGATGACGCTGGATAGGACACACTCTACGGAAGCCAACTGAGAGTATTACACAACAGGCCCTTTTTTGGAATCCCCAGGGGAAAAGACGAAGAGGAAGACCAAGAAATTCTTGGAGAAGACAGATAGAAGCAGAGATGAAGAGGATGGGGAAGTCATGGAATGATTTTAAAAGAATGACAAACAACAGAACGACTTGGAAAGTGTTTGTTGAAGACCTATGCTCCACTGGGAGCTAAAAAGGTAGAAGAGAGAAAAATGGAAGGATTGATGATTAGAAAGTTTATAAACTGATGGAGCGGCATGTGAATAACTAGACAGGCAGAAAATCAGGTGTATAGGTAAATAGAAGGACAGTTATACAAACAAACAGATAAGTAATTAGACAGAATTAATTGTAAAAGTAAAAAGTAAAGTACCCCCCGTCACGCCAAGTGGCGTATAGGGAAATATGGTGTTAGTGACCCTATATTTTACAGACCTTCAGCACATGATTTTTGGGGTAATGTGGTCGGTATTACGCCCGTGCAGCTTTACTTTCCCAGAAAAAATCCGGTACCCATTTAAGGCTGGGTGAACCCGGAGCCGTCGGTTGGGATCGAACCCTACCCCTTGTCCGTAGTAGTCCAGTTCACTAACCACTGAGCTATCGCGGCTCCCACTAATTTTTAGGGAATTAGTAAAACCCAGGTGTCCTCGCCAGGGTACGAACCCCGGCTGTTGCCGTGGTAAGCCAACCGAGAATTAATTGTCTTAAAGCAAAATACATGTGAAAAATAGTGAACGGGCAAAGGAAACAAAATAAAGAAACATTTCGATAGACAAATAATACACAGTGTTAAACTGCAAGATAAAAAAATAATTCTGACAGACAATTAAATAAATAACAATGTCCTACTGTAAGATAATAAATCGTTCTGATGGATAATTAAATAATTCACAATGTCCAACTATATGATAAAAAAATCATTCCGACAGACAATTAAATAATAAATTAAATAATTCACTCTGTCCAACTATAAGAAAAACAAATATACCAACAGACAATTAAATAATTCACTTTGTCCAACTATAAGATAAACAAATATACCAACAGACAATTAAATAATTCACTTTGTCCAACTATAAGATAAACAAATATACAGACAGACAATTAAATAATTCACTTTGTCCAACTATAAGATAAACAAATATACCGACAGACAATTAAATAATTCCCTCTGACCAACTATCATCATCATCATCGAGTGCCTTCTCCGCAACGAAGGTTGGCTACCATGGATCGCCATTCTACTCTGTTTCTTGCTTTGATGGTGCAGCTGTCATAGATTGACTTGTCCATCGTTTGATGTTACTCGATGTCCAACTATAAGATAAACAAATATACCGACAGACAATTAAATAATTCACAATTTTGAATTGTAAGATAAAGAAATATACCGACAGACAACTAAATAATTCACAATTTTGAATTGTAAGATAAAGAAATATACCGACAGACAGCTAAATAATTCACAACGTTGAACTGTAAGATAAACAAAATATGCATAAATAAATAGGAAGAATTATATTGTAGAGGTCATCATGGTCTAAAGCCCGATAACATATTGCAACACCAGACTCGCCCAGGGGCGACCACTCCTGTAGACAGGTCGTTGGTCCCAGCACTCGGGCTCCCAGAGACATATTCCGTGCTGTTTGTTCTGGCCACCCGTCGTTTTAATCAATTTTTCTCGTATCCCAATCTTTCTTAAATCAAAGACAAATTTTCCTGCGGGATTCCACAGAAGGACTGACCTTTAAATAATCATGATTAAGAGAAAAATGGATTGGAGGGCGGCAAGAGGGGTGGGCGCAGTGAAGTCGACTAAGGATGACTAATTCATCTGTGGGGGTTGATAGTTCGATATTTTAGGTGACCTGGTCTTTGGGTTGGTTGGAATCTTTCTTTCTTTCTTTCTTTCTTTCTTTCTTTCTTTCTTTCTTTCTTTCTTTCTTTCTTTCTTTCTTTCTTTCTTTCTTCTGTCTTTCTTACTTTCTGCTTGCGCTTGACAACAAATCTTCCTCCCTTCCTAGCCTTAAAAAGGCGTTAAATGTGATCTGCTGCCCTGTGTTGTCGTTTATAACGACATATTTTGACTGGACAATTTTCATCCCAACGTTGTTCTACTAGCGCAGGGCCTTGGTTATAGACTCAAGAACAATAAGAAAAAATAACGGAGATTAAACGCGTTAGGCGTGTAATAGGAAACAGCCTGATAGATACGATGAAAATTGAGGAACCGAGAAAAAAAAGCTAATAAATAATAATCTCCACCACTGAATACATAAAGAAACAACAGATAAAATAGTTTGGCCACGTGATAATTTAGAAAGATAAAAACATAATAAAACAAGGTTTCAATAAACGTTACGAGAATACTAGACTCAAGAGTCAATCATGGAAACAGATGGATTAACGGAATATTAGAAATACTAGGTAATATAGGGAGCCGCCATAGCTCAGTGGTTAGTGAACTGGACTACAAAGGACAAGCGGTAGGGTTCGATCCCAAACGACGGGCTCCGATTCACCCAGCCTTTAATGGGTATCGGATTTTTTTTCTGGGAAAGTAAAGCGGCACGGGCGTAATACCGACCACATTACCCCAAAAATAATGTGCCGAGGGTCTGTAAAATTTATGGTCACTAACACCACATTCCCTATACACCACTTGGCGTGACGGGGGTACTTTACTTACTAGGAAATATAACAGATTCATAGGCCAACAGAGAAAGAAAAGATAGCAAATTAAATCTCGTCTCGACGCTGAAAGGAAAATGAGGAAGGAAAGAAGAACATATCGTGTCATAACTGTCGTGGCATAACTTGTCGACCCAATTCATCAGAAATCAAAATGATAATTCTGGGCACCTGGTTGTCTTCGCACTCAATCTCTATTCGCTTAACAAGCTTGATTAACTCCTGCCACTAAACCTGACACAAGCAGTCAGTTATGAGTCGTTAGCCACATTCAGCAAATTTTATTGGACGCTTGGCGGAAGCGAGAAGGAAATTGTCTTAAGGACATTGTAATGTATACCAACTTAAAAAACAAACTGTATCCTGTGAGACATAATCTCTCCCAACATTGAGCTATCACTGTTAACATGTGAGACATAATTTCTCTCCCAACATTGAGCTATCACTGCTAACATGTGAGACATAATCTTTCCCAACATTGAGCTATCACTGCTAACATATGAGACATAATCTCTCCCAACATTGAGCTATCTCTGCTAACATATGAGACATAATCTCTCCCAACATTGAGCTATCACTGTTAACATGTGAGACATAATTTCTCTCCCAACATTGAGCTATCACTGCTAACATATGAGACATAATCTTTCCCAACATTGAGCTATCACTGCTAACATGTGAGACATAATCTTTCCCAACATTGAGCTATCACTGCTAACATGTGAGACATAATTTCTCTCCCAACATTGAGCTATCACTGCTAACATATGAGACACAATCTCTCCCAACATTGAGCTATCACTGTTAACATGTGAGACATAATTTCTCTCCCAACATTGAGCTATCACTGCTAACATGTGAGACATAATCTTTCCCAACATTGAGCTATCACTGCTAACATGTGAGACATAATCTTTCCCAACATTGAGCTATCACTGCTAACATGTGAGACATAATCTTTCCCAACATTGAGCTATCACTGCTAACATGTGAGACATAATCTTTCCCAACATTGAGCTATCACTGCTAACATGTGAGACATAATCTTTCCCAACATTGAGCTATCACTGCTAACATGTGAGACATAATCTTTCCCAACATTGAGCTATCACTGCTAACATGTGAGACATAATTTCTCTCCCAACATTGAGCTATCACTGCTAACATATGAGACACAATCTCTCCCAACATTGAGCTATCACTGTTAACATGTGAGACATAATTTCTCTCCCAACATTGAGCTATCACTGCTAACATGTGAGACATAATCTTTCCCAACATTGAGCTATCACTGCTAACATGTGAGACATAATCTTTCCCAACATTGAGCTATCACTGCTAACATGTGAGACATAATCTTTCCCAACATTGAGCTATCACTGCTAACATGTGAGACATAATCTTTCCCAACATTGAGCTATCACTGCTAACATGTGAGACATAATCTTTCCCAACATTGAGCTATCACTGCTAACATGTGAGACATAATCTTTCCCAACATTGAGCTATCACTGCTAACATGTGAGACATAATCTTTCCCAACATTGAGCTATCACTGCTAACATGGACGCTAGACTTTAACTCATGAATGCCGAAATAATTGTGCACATTCAGACAGAAATACTTGACTACATTGTAGCCTATCAAATGTCATCAAACTCAAATGTTTGTACACTTTTTTGTGTCCTTCTACTTCTTTCGTTCCTCATTTGCCTTTCAGCGTCGAGGAAAGATATAATTTTCGGTCTTTTGCTCTTCTGTTCGCCTCAGCTGCTGTTATGTTTCCTAGTGCTTCTAATATTCCGTCAATCCATTTTTTCGTGGTCGACCCTTTGGTATGATCTTCTCGCAACTTTTATTGAAGGCTCGTTGTGTTGTGTTTTCATCACGCTGCCTTCTCACGTGGCCAAACCCTTTTATCTGTTATTTCTTTATATACTCTATGGCGGAGGTTATTCCTAGCTTTTTTCATTTCTGATCTTATCTCTCAGACTGTTTCCTGTCATTCGTCTAATACATTTCATCTCAACAGAGGTTATTTTGCTTCTTGTTCTTGAATCTAGGACCCAGGACTGGCATTGGTAGCACAACGTTGTGATGAAGATTTTATTGAAGAGTGCACTTGAGTACGTAGTGTTTTTTTTTTGTGTGTGCGTATCGCAGTTAAAGATGATTAAGTACAATTAATTAAAGTGTTGCTATTGCGATCGTTAGCTTTCAACTCTGACGAAGTCCCTAGAGACTAGGAACTGAATTTTGCGTGTTAATACGTTTTTCCCTGGCAGCCGTGTGCACAGGGATCCCTCGCCGCACAGGCAGATAACTCTGACTTCGGAGGTACTCATGTTTTTTACGTCGATGAGTAACTGACGTTTCAAGCCGGGCCTCGCTGCTGAGACCACGGGTCAGAGAGAAATCATAAATAAAAATCCCAACCGGTGTAGCCGAGATTTTAACCCACAACCTCCCTGTCCCGAGGGCGGCGTCTTACCTCGAGACCAATCAGTCCCCCATGGACTTGGAATATGAGGAAACTGCAACAAGGAACACTTTTCATGCATAGCCTTCAATGGTTCCTGCCGCCTATCCACTATATACCGGAAGTTGACGTCCTCCTGAAAATGATGATCGTCATCTTTCTTTAAAAATATATATCGCTTGATGATGTTAAGTCATCGTTGTTGACTCCAATTCCTAACATATAAAAACACATTTAATTAACAGACTATTAAGACAGCCACAAGAGATTTCTACAAAACAGTAAAAGCCACAAGAGCGAGAAAAGAAAACCATGATCCTACTGAGCTGATAAATGACAAAGACGGACAGCCAATAACAAATAACCAATGTATGCAAAAGAGATGGAAAGAATATTTTGAAGACCAGTTAAACATACCAACTACCAATAAGACTACAAAAACCACGCCAAAACTCACAAATACTGAACCCAACATCATGAAAGAGGAAATCGAAGAAGTAATCAAATATGCACCAAGAAATAAAGCACCGGGGATAAATAACATACCAATAGAAATAATAGCAGCAGCAGGAGAAATAGGAATGCAATGGCTGCACAGAATATTTAATGCAGCATGGCACCAACAAAAAGACCCAGAGGACTGGCAACAGGCAATCATAATACCAACATGGAAAAATAAAGGTAACAAAAGAGACTGCAATCAATATAGAAGTATATCTCTTCTCAGCCATGTAGGAAAGCTATACGTCAAAATCTTGGGAAAAAGGCTGAGACCAATAATAGAACTACAGTTAAGCGATTCTCAAATGGGGTTCCGAAAAAAACAGAGGATGTACCGACGCACAATTCACATTAAACAAGCTTCCAAAAAAAAAACGACAGAACACAATCAAAACTTATACATAGCCTTCATTGACTAGGAAAAAGCATTCGACAGAGTAAACAGAGAACAACTGTGGGAGATACTTACAACATACGGAGTAAGCCAGCATCTAACCAACCTTATTAAAAGTCTGTACGTTAACAGCAGATGAAGGTCAGAACAGCAGCAGGCTACACAGACCACTTCGAAGTTAGATCAGGTGTAAGACAGGGGTGCGTACTATCCCCCTACTGTTTATTACATACATGGACCATATATGCAAGCTAGCCAGCCCATTAGAGACAGAGGAGATCAACGAGCTTCTATTTGCAGACGATCAGGCACTAATACAGGGAACAAATAGAAGACCTACAAGAACACTTAAACAAACTCAACATCTCAGGCACAAAATACAACATGAAAATCAACATCAACAAAACAGAAGTCATGAATGTCGCCAAAAATAAACAGAGCATCAACATAACTATAGAAGGCAGATAACTAAAACAAGTAGAGGAATTCAAATACCTAGGAAGTCTAATGACAAACGATAATTCTCAAACAGCAGAGATAGAATCAAGATGCAACAAAGATTGTGAAATCATCGGACAGTTATCATCACTATTGTCCAACAAGGAAATAACTCTGGAGACAAAACGAGCACTCTACAATACAATCTTCATCCCAACATTGTGCTACCAATGCCAGACCTGGACCCTAGATGCAAGAACAATAAGAAAATAACGTCTACAGAGATGAAATGTGTTAGACGAATGACAGGAAACAGTCTGAGAGATAAGATCAGAAATAAAGAACTGAGAAAAAAGCTAGGAATAGCCCCCGCCATAGAATATATAAGGAAACAACAGATAAAATGGTTTGGCCACGTGACAAGGCAGAAAGAACAAAACACAACACAACGAGCCTTCAACAAACGTTGTGAGAACACCAGAACCAAGGGTCGACCACGAAAAAGATGGATCGATGGAATATTAGAAGCACTAGGAAACATAACAGCAGTAGAGGCGAACAGAAGAGCAAAAGACCGCAAATTATATCTCCCCTCGACGCTGAAAGGCAAATGAGGATGGAAAGAAGAAGAAGGTGAAGAAAAAGAAAGCTTACCCAATTGGCTTAATAAAATATCATCGACTGTAATTATGACATACATGAAAGAACGAGAGATGTGGAATGAGATTATGACATACATGAAAGAGCGAGAGATGTGGAATGAGATTATGAAATACATGAAAGAGCGAGAGATGTGGAATGAGATTATGACATACATGAAAGAGCGAGAGATGTGGAATGAGATTATGACATACATGAAAGAGCGAGAGATGTGGAATGAGATTATGACATACATGAAAGAGCGAGAGATGTGGAATGAGAGTCGCCTTCGCCAACTGACATGGCATCTAAAGATGATGATTAGATGATTAAAGGAATAGTTCAACCTCAACGTCATCCGCCTTTAAAAGCAGGTTACGATGACGTAAAGCTCTGTGTTGACGTTTACAGTAAAACCGATATTTGCTCCTTTTAAGTCCAACATATCCGTTTTCGGTTTGCCGCTGTTTAGCATCGGGTTGCCTTCCCTCTCGATCCCTATGTTCTAGGCCAGACTCATCATCAGGTATTAAGGCTGCTGGCGTAGGTGATCATGTCTCTCCACAACTTTCTATCTCGACAGTTATTTATCATTTCTGTTCTTGACCTTCTCTCAAACCATTCTCTTAAGCTGTCTGGTATCTTTTCTCTTTGCTTCCCTCTGTCCTTTCGTCGCTCAATTTTCCCAGCTGTTCCCTTCCTTAATATATATATATATATATATATATATATATATATATATATATATATATATATACAATACATTCATGTGCAAACTCAGATCAATATTCATAAACACACTGTGCACACACATAACCATAAACATAAAAAAAAACACAAGCAAATGCAATACGTAAAGAACACACATTCCAACGTTCACACTGGTACTGCACGTACACATTGTATACACATTTGCACAGATATTTATACGCGTATACTAATACAAACGCACTATATACGCATACATACACTAGTCAAATCTTTTCATGGAATCAGTTTCATTGCTATCGGAGCATCTCTTTATCAGCTCCACCGCCTGTCCCAACATTTCTAGCAGCGTATGCAGACAGACTGCAAGGTACTGATTGTAGATACATCTAGTTTTGTCACTAATCACTCCGGATCGACTAGATCCCTTTTCAAACTTTAGTAGCATCATGCTTTTTGTATCACCATCCGAGACCCATCCTCTTTCTTTTCTCTTAAGGAATGAAGAACATAATTGGCGATGTCCGTAAACATATACATACAAGTACACACACAAGACAGGAGCCGCGATAGCTCAGTGGTTAGTGAACTGGACTACAAAGGACGAGAGGTCCCAACCGACGGCTTCCGGTTCACCCAGCCTTTAATGGGTACCGGATTTTTTTTCTGGGGAAGTAAAGCGGCACGGGCGTAATACCGACCACATTACCCCAAAAATCATGTGCCGAATGTCGGTAAAATTTATGATCACTAACACCATATTCCCTATACGCCATTTACCGTGACGAGGGTACCTTACCTTTTTCTTTTCTTACTCCGGATCGACTAGATCCCTTTTCAAACTTTAGTCGCATCAGTCTTTTTATATCATCATCCGAGACCCATCCTTCTCCTTTTCTCTTAAAGAATGAAGAACAAAATGTGCTATGTCCATAGGCACATACATACAAACATACACACCAAATACAGACATATCCCAAGTACATGCACACAGGGGGCCTCGGTAGCCTAGTTGGGAAAACCACCCGACTGGACTACCGACGTTTGGACAACCCGTGTTCGATTCCCGCTGAGAGAAGTGTGAACTGTACTCATGGTTGGAAAAAAAAAATACACCTACGGTCGACCCAGCCGTTGGAAGAAATGGGTACCAGGGTATTAATCTGGGAAGGTGAGGAATGTCGCCTCGCATCGTGAGTTTCAATGATTGAGGCGACACTATCTAGAAATCTCTGAACATTTCTGGATAGGCGGCCGAGTACATATGGGTGGAAACTCGCGTGCTAAGACGCCGGTTCAAGTCTCGTACTTTACCTTTACCTTTACATACACACAGTACACTCACACACACGTACACACACACGCACTCAAGTGTTGATGTTTATTATTCAAGAACATCGTTTGCAACTTCTCACAAACCATTTTGCCAATACATTTCATCTGAGCTTATCCATTTCATTTACTATTTTATTTGTTTCGCTCGCTTTCTCTGCGTATATGCATTAAAAATTGAATGTACAAAGTAACCTCAGATGGTAGAAGTAACCTCAGATGGTTGAAGTAACCTCAGATGGTAGAAGTAACCTCAGATGGTAGAAGTAACCTCAGATGGTAGGTGAGATGCAGAATGGCTCAGGCAAAAGCAGCTTTCCAAAAAAATGAGAACGATACTGTGCAATCCATTTTTGACAACAGAAACCAGAGAAAGAGTTCTTAAATGTTATGTAGAGCAACATATGGATGTAAATCATGGGCAATAGGACAGCAGACAAGAAAATCACTGGAGGCCGTTGAAGTGTGGTTTTACAGAATAATGTTGAGAATACCATGGACAACTAAGAAGAGTAATGAAAATGTTATGAAACAGGCCAAAGCAAAGCGAGAGTTAAGTTTCAATATTAGGAAATCAAGCATAATTTTTTTGGCTATGTAATGAGTAGGGAACAGCTGGAATATATTGTGACAACTGGGAAAGTTGGGGAAGAAGAAACAGAGGAAAGTAAATAGAAAAGATACCAGAAAGCTTAAGAGAATGGCTTGGCAGGTCAACAACAGAAATTATAAATAACTGTCGATATCGAATGTTGCGGAGAGACATGATCACCAACGCCAGCAGGTATGGTACTTGATGATGATGATGATGATCTATGTAAAACAAACAAAAAAACATTTACTGGAACATTTTTATTTCAAACCTCGTCAAGATGCGGTAAATATTCCGCCAATAATTTTCATTATGTCAAAGTTCAAAGTTCATTTCTATAGCCCTGGTAACTAGACTGCTACAATATAAATATTGTTGCAGGAGCTACTGAGTTAAGTGCTCTGTGCACACCGTGAGCTGTGTGCCTCATCCGTTGTGATCATGTTTCGATATTCCAATTATTTACGATGAATGATGATATCGTATGACAGGCAACAGTTGGCTGCGTTCACTTTCTGCGCGGTTTCGCCTTATATCTTTTGGCGTGTGCTGAGACTGCTACGATGGGGACTGCAGTTATTTTTATTTTTTTGGGAGTTGAGAATATTAATTCGGATGATTACGCTGGCACGGGCGGTTGAGCAATTATAGATTTTAATCCGTGTGCAGTGATACCGGGGCCTTCCATAACCAAATAACCAACCAAATATAAACCACATAAAAATGTGGCAAGATATTGGAGTTTGTTGAGAATTTCTGTGCTCGAGTCGGCCAACTCACTCCACCAAACTAGCTTAACGGGTAGCAGACACTCAATTCAGGGGCATTAACCGTACAAACGAAGTCTATCGAGTTGTCTCGGAACTGATTAGGAACTTTATTTTATCATCTTGTGACAGACAATATCGAGACGGTAGCATAGTTGATATGATGAAAAGGCTGAGGACATTATTAGATGAAATTGGGGTTGTGGGGGGGGGGGGGGGGAATGTGTTTAGTAAATGCGAAAAATGTATGCAAAAGTAAAGAACAGAAATTTCAGGAATTAAAAAACTTAAAACTATATATATATATATATATACAGGGAGAAAAGGAGAGAGAGAGAGAGAGAGAGAGAGAGAGAGAGAGAGAGAGAGAGAGAGAGTCTGACCAAACAAGTAAGGATCAAAGAAGGAAGGCAAGACTAAAAAAAATGCAGCGCTGAAGTCGGACCTGGGGGGTCGAATGGAGCAAATATCACAGTTGTGTGGTGAACTGGACCACAACGCGTTTACGACAAAATTAGCATCATTGTAAGGGCGGACGATGAAGAGTAGTAGTTGGTGGGTGAGCAGTGAAAGGAAACAAAAAAATAGAATTGAGCTTTTAAAAAAGAGGGAGTCAGCGAATCGAACCGGAGTGGGGGGGGGGTAAAACGGGAAGCATGTGGGGGGGGGGGATTACTGTAAACCACGTACTCACCTAGGGAGCAGCGATAGCTCAGTGGTTAGTGAACTGGACTACAAAGGACAAGAGATAGGGTCTATCCCAATCGACGGCTTCCGGGTTCATCCAGCCTTAAATGGGTACCGGATTTTTTTTTTCTGGGAAAGTAAAGAGGCATGGGCGTAATACCGACCACATTACCCCAAAAATCATGTGCTGAAGAGACTGTAAAATGTATGGTCACTAACAACTTATTCCCTGTAAGCCACTTGGCGTGACATGGGTACTTTACATTTACATACTGTAAAATGTATGGTCCCTAACAACATATTCCCTGCAAGCCACTTGGCGTGACATGGGTACTTTACATTTACATACTGTAAAATGTATGGTCACTAACAACATATTCCCTGTAAGCCACTTGGCGTGACAGGGGTACTTTACATTTTTTTTTTACGTACTCACATAGCAATGACTCAAAGAGCCATACACACACGCTACGAAAACGCCAGATTAAGAGGAAGACCGAGAAAGAGATGGATAAAGGGAATACTAGAGTCACTAGGAGGGATAACACCAGAAGAGGCCAACAGAAGAGCAAAGAATCGCAGATTGTATATCCCCTCGATGCCAACGGCAATGGAGGAAGGATAGAAGAAGAAGAAGAGGAAGAAGAAGAAGAAGAAGAAGAACTCACCTAGCGTAAATAAGAAAAAAAAATTGAAAAAAAAGCAATGATGACCATTACCGTTTGTAGTAATCAACATTCTTGTAGTCGTTATTTCTTATAGAATGAACCTTTCCAATTTCGGTCAAAGTAACATTTCTTTTATTTTATTATCTCGAGATGAAGAATTCTCGATCCAATACTCATGTCTCGATGTCGCTTAAGACTTTAATAGCGTGAACCTCACGGGGGCGCAAATTTACCAGTCTGACCAATTCAGTTGTACCACAATCTGGATGGCTGAAACTTAATATATCATCGACAACAGTTGGGATTTATCAACTACCTATCTAGACGCTATCATATTATTCCAACCCGAGGGGATATTAGAATGATAGCTGCTTCTGGTCATGTACGTGTAACATAATTACCTGTCTTGTATAATTTCAGAATGTGTTTTTGATCACAGAGACAATTTTTGTTTCATAACTAAAGTAGATACGTTTTCTACTGTTCGTCTTTGGTGTGTGTGTGTGGCAAGTGTCTTTACATGTGTGTGTGTACTCCCCACAAAGGGATTGATGATTATCAAATAGAGGTTCTCTTATGACGCCATGAAAGATATAGAAGATATAAGTGTTTTTGATGATAATATGGTACGTTCGAATCGGTTCGATGTACAGTCATATACACTCATTCTCTCACTCTCTATCAATTCGGGCACATGCACTCTCTCACACATGATCTCACACTCTCTCTAAATACGCACTCACGCACACACTCAGTTCACTCTGTCACATATTCTATCAATGCGCTATCTTGTATCCTCTCACACATTCTTTCACACACTCTATCAACACTTTCTCATACACTCTCACACAAAGACACACTCAGTACACTCTCACACAAGGATACATTCAGTACACTCTCACACAAGGATACACTCAGTACACTCTCACACAAGGATACACTCAGTACACTCTCACACAAGGATACACTCAGTACACTCTCACACAAGGATACACTCAGTACACTCTCACACACTCTCTCAAAACGCTCTTGTGCATTCTCTCACACACTCTCTCACACATTCTCTCACATACTCTCTCACATACTCTCTCACACACTCTCTCAAACAATCTCTCAATACCCTCTCGTGAACTCTCTCACTCACTCTCTCACACACATTCTCTCACACACTTTCTCACACATTCTCTCACACACTCTCTCACACTCTCTCACACACTCTCTCACACACTCTGTCACACATTCTCTCACATATTCTCTCACACACTCTCTCACACACTCTCTAAGTACGCTGTCGTGCATTCTCTCACACATTCTCTCACACATTGTCTCACACACCCTATCACATATTCTCTCACACACTCTCTCACACACTCCATCAGTACGCTCTCGTGCATTCTCTCACACATTCTCTCACACACTCTCTCACACATTCTCTCACACATTCTCTCACACATTGTCTCACACACCCTCTCACATATTCTCTCACACACTCTCTCACACACTCCCTCAGTACGCTCTCGTGCATTCTCTCACACATTCTCTCACACATTCTCTCACACACTCTCTTACATATTCTCTCACATATTCTCTCACACACTCTCTCAATACGCTGTCGTGCATTCTCTCACACATTCTCTCACACATTCTCTCACACATTCTCTCACATTCTCTCACATATTCTCTCACACACTCTCTCACACATTCTCTCACCACTGTCTCACACATTCTCTCCCACACTCTCTCAATGCGCTCTCGTGCACTCTCTCACAAGTTCTCTCACATACTCTCACATACTCTCTCACACACTCTCTCACACACGCTCTCACACATTCTCTCCGACACTCTCACATACTCTCTCAAAACGCTCTCGGGCATTCTCTCACACACTTTCACATACTCTCTCAAAACGCTCTTATGCATTCTCTCATACACTCTTTCACATACTCTCTCAAAACGCTCTTATGCATTCTCTCACACACTTTCACATACTCTCTCAAAACGCTCTTATGCATTCTCTCACACACTTTCACATACTCTCTCAAAACGCTCTTATGCATTCTCTCACACACTTTCACATACTCTCTCAAAACGCTCTTATGCATTCTCTCACACACTCTTTCACATACTCTCTCAAAACGCTCTTATGCATTCTCTCACACACTTTCACATACTCTCTCAAAACGCTCTTATGCATTCTCTCACACACTCTTTCACGTATTCTCTCACACATTCTCTCACACGCTATCTCAATACGCTGTCGCGCATTCTCTCACACATTCTCTCACACATTCTCTCACATATTATCACACACACTCTCTCACACATTCTCTCACACACTGTCTCACACATTCTCTCACACACTCTCTCGATGAGCTCTCGTGCACTCTCTCACATATTCTCTCACATACTCTCACATACTCTCTCACACACTCTCTCACACATTCTCTCACACACGCTCTCACACATTCTCTCCCACACTCTCTCACATACTCTCTCAAAACGCTCTTATGCATTCTTTCACACACTCTTTCACATACTCTCTCAAAAAGCTCTTATGTATTCTCTCACACACTCTATCACGTATTCTCTCACACATTCTCTCAAACGCTCTTATGCATTCTCTCACACACTCTCTCACATACTCTCTCAAAACGCTCTTGTGCATTCTCTCACACACTCTCTCACGTATTCTCTCAAAACGCTCTTATGTATTCTCTCACACACTCTCTCACATACTCTCTCAAAACGCTCTTGTGCATTCTCTCACACACTCTCTCACGTATTCTCTCAAAACGCTCTTATGTATTCTCTCACACACTCTCTCACATACTCTCTCAAAACGCTCTTGTGCATTCTCTCACACACTCTCTCACGTATTCTCTCAAAACGCTCTTGTGCATTCTCTCACACACTCTCTCACATACTCTCTCAAAAAGCTCTTATGCATTCTCTCACACACTCTCTCACATACTCTCTCAAAACGCTCTTGTGCATTCTCTCACACACTCTCTCACGTATTCTCTCACACATTATCTCACACACTATCTCAATACGCTCTCGTGCACTCTCTCACACACTCTCTCACACATTCTCTCACACACTCTCTAACACATTCTCAAAACGTCTCGTGCATTCTCTCAAACACTCTCTCACACATTCTCTCACACATTCTCTCACACACTTTCTCAATACGCTCTCGTGCACTCTCTCACATATTCTCTCACACATTCTTTCACACACTCTCTCACACTCTCTCAATACGCTCTCGTGCACTCTCCCACACACTCTCTAACACATTCTCAAAACGTTTCGGGCATTCTCTCAAACACTCTCTCACACATTCTCTCACACATTCTCTCACAAACTTTCTCAATACGCTTTCGTGCACTCTCTCACATATTCTCTCACACATTCTTTCACACACTCTCTCACACTCTCTCAATCCGCTCTCGTTCACTCTCTCACACACTCTCTCACACACTCTTAAAACGTCTCGTGCATTCTCTCAAACACTCTCTCACACAATCTCTCACACACTCTCTCAATACGCTCTCGTGCACTCTCTCACATATTCTCTCACGCATTCTCTCACACACTCTCTTACACATTCTCTCATACAATCTCTCACACTCTCTCAATCAAAACGTTCTCATGCAATCTCTCTAACACTCTCTCACATATTCTCTCATACGCTCTCTCACACATTCTCTCATACACTCTCTCACACACTCTCTCACATATTCTGTCAATACGCTCTCGTGCACTCTCTCACACACTATCTCACACACTCTCTCAATACGCTCTCATGCACACACACGCACTCAATGCAATTTCTCATTCTCTCACACACTCTCTCACATACTCTCTTGATACGCTCTCGTGCATTCTCTCACACATTCTCACACATTCTCTCACATACACTCTCAAACACTCACACACTCAGTACGCTCTCATGAACTCTCTTAAACATTCTGTCACACACTTTCTCAATACGGTCTCATGCACACACACGCACTCAACTCACTCTCGCACACACTCTCTCAATACGCCTTTGTGACTCTCTCACGCACCCTCTCACACACTCTTTCAATACGCTCTCATGCACACACTCAATTCACTCTCTCAATACTCTCCCAATACATTCTCATGCACACACACACACTCAATTCACTCTCTAACATACTCTCCCAATACACTCTCATGCACACACACACACTCAATTCACTCTCTAACATACTCTCCCAATACACTCACATACACATACACTCAATTCACTCTCTAACATACTCTCCCAATACACTCTCATGCACACACACACACACACATACACCCGATTCACTCTCTCACATACTCTCCCAATACACACTCATGCACACACACATACACTCATTTCATTCTCCCAATACGCTCTCATGCACACACACACACACATACACTCATTTCATTCTCCCAATACGCTCTCATGCACACACACACACACTCAATTACCTCTCTAACATACTCTCCCAATACACACTCATGCACACACACATACACTCATTTCATTCTCCCAATACGCTCTCATGCACACACACACACACTCAATTCACTCTCTAACATACTCTCCCAATACACACTCATGCACACACACATACACTCATTTCATTCTCCCAATACGCTCTCATGCACACACACACACACATACACTCATTTCATTCTCCCAATACGCTCTCATGCACACACACACTCAATTCACTCTCTAACATACTCTCCCAATACACACTCATGCACACACACACATACACTCATTTCATTCTCCAAATACGCTCTCATGCACACACACACACATACACTCATTTCATTCTCCCAATACGCTCTCATGCACACACACACACACATACACTCATTTCATTCTCCCAATACGCTCTCATGCACACACACACACACACTCAATTCACTCTCTAACATACTCTCCCAATACACACTCATGCACACACACACATACACACATTTCATTCTCCCAATACGCTCTCCTGCACACACACACACACTCGATTCACTCTCTCATTACTTCGTCTTTATAGTTAATTCTCTTTGTTTTCTTCCTCTTATACCTCTTTTTCCTTCTTCTTCTTGTTTTTATTCTGTGTCTGCCGCTTCTTCTTTCTTTCTCGTCTTTTCTTTTCTTCCTCTTTTCTATGTCATTAAGTACTAACGAATTATTAAATGGCTGTATCGCTATTTGACTTTTCTTAAGATAGCGCCACTATTTCTCTATTCTGTTCGGTCTATGGCCATCGCTGGCTTGATGAATGCCGCAAGTCTGGTCTATACAAAGGTCTCTGCCTCTGCCGTTCTCCGCTACATTGTCTCTATCTGATCTCTCTTTTCAGGGACTAAAACCTTCCGTCCAGTATCAGATGTGAGTGCGATCAGCGTACCATAGCTGACTGTCTGCGAACAAAGTCTGAGATACTTTACTCCATCTCTAAGTGATCCTTCTGGAAACAGACTGTCCAGTCTGACCAAGCGAATAGAGATCGAAGAGGGAAGACAACACGGTATTCAAAAATATCATTCTGTAGTCGGTTGTGTTGGTCTGAAATCCACAAATAAATAACAAAATACTTAATCTGAGCCCACTTAACGTCTTTTAAAGAACGAATGAAGAAAGGGCTATTCATTCCTTCTGTAGCCATCCAGGAACGCCAAAAAGAAAGAGAAAGATTTATCTTTCGTCTACATTCTTTATATTCTCTTTGCTGCACTTCTTAAAATGCATTTCTTAGTTGTTGATTTGTTTGTCTCCTGAATGGTCTCAGAATTGTCCGTATACACATTTTGTAATTTTACTGTGGGACCACAAAACGATGTCTTCAAATTGAAAACAAGAGGGAAAAATAAGAAAAAAAGGAAAGAAAACAACCATCAGAAACACTGAGAAGAACATTGACCAAAGACACAAGTAAAGCAGGCATCGACTCTTTTTATAGGGTTGATATGCTCATAATTTTTTGACAATGTAATGAGAAGAGAACAGCTTGAATGTATTGCAAAAACTGGGAAAATTGAAGGACGAAGAGATAGAGGGAAGCCAAGAAAAAAGATACCAGACAGCGTAAGAGAATGACTTGGCAGAAGGTCAACAACAGAAATGATAAATAGCTGCCGAGATCGAAAATTGTGGAGAGACATGATCACCTACGCCAGTAAGCACGGTACTTGATGATGATGAACATGTTCATCAAGAATAGGCGCTTATAACGAGGCATATTGTGAGGTCAGTGTGAGGTCCCAAATAATTGGAAGAAATGTTGGATTAGTTTATAAAATGATATTTTTGATGTTTCTGCTCTCTTGCTTTTAGCATTTACATCTATAGAGATGCACTGCTGTAAATAGGTTGCTTTTATTTCTTTAGGTTTTTTGTCAATCTGACCTGTGTGGTTCTTCAATTACTTTTTTCATTTGGGTACAAATCAGATGTGGCGATATTAATAGTTTTTTTCTGATACCCTCGCCGGCTCCCACGTTTTATTAATATTTTGTTTGTTGTTTATTTGAGGACCTCAGCTTTCTATCTCTAACGAAGTACAAAGGGACTGAACTTTTCATAACTATCACGATCACCCCTCATCTATTTTAAACACCGGCAGAAGCAAACTCAGGTGTCCCTCTCCATACAAGCAGATATTCTCCGACTTCAGAGGTCATGTGGCTTTCTTTTAATCGTCGAGATTTTAGATGTTTATGGGTAGGATTTTCTTCCTTCCACTTTGGTCCGGGAGTCGGCCATTCCGGTTTTTGGTATTTTAGATTTTCAATTCACAATGGTTCTACTAGAGGGAGGCGGTCTCATGACATCAATGAAACATTGAACATGAAAACAGAAGAAGTGGGAGATCTGGCTAGAGACTGACATTCGATCAGACGGGCTGTGATGAAAGCAACGTTTTGTGGGAGATCTGGATAGAGACTGACATTTGATCAGACGGGCTGTGATGAAAGCAACGTTTTGTGGGAGATCTGGATAGAGACTGACATTTGATCAGACGGGCTGTGATGAAAGCAACGTTTTGTGGGAGATCTGGATAGAGACTGACATTCGATCAGACGGGCTGTGATGAAAGTCAACGTTTTGTGGAGATCTGGATAGAGACTGACATTCGATCAGACGGGCTGTGATGAAAGCAACGTTTTGTGGGAGATCTGGCTAGAGACTGACATTCGATCAGACGGGCTGTGATGATTGCAACGTTTTGTGGGAGATCTAGCCAGAGACTGAAATTCGATCAGACGGGCTGTGATGAAGGCAACGTTTTGTGGGAGATCTAGCCAGAGACTGAAATTCGATCAGACGGGCTGTGATGAATGCAACGTTTTGTGGGAGATCTAGCCAGAGACTGAAATTAGATCAGACGGGCTGTGATGAATGCAACGTTTTGTGGGAGATCTGGATAGAGACTGACATTTTTTCAGACGGACAATCGTGAATGCAACGTTATTTGGGTGATCTGGCTAGAGACAGAGATTCTTTTAGACGAATCGTGAAGAATGTAACGTAGAATACAGAACCTGCATTCACAGCTAATGTTATCCGGGGTAGCTGGAATATGTTATAGGAAAACACAGAAAATGCATCCACAACTAATGTTATTCGGGGTAGCTGGAATATGTTATAGGAAAACACAGAAAATGCATCCACAACTAATGTTATTCGGGGTAGCTGGAATATGTTACAGGAATACACAGAACCTGTACCCACAGCTAATGTTTTTCGATGTAGCTGCAATATGTTACAGGAATACACAGAGCCTGCATCCACAGCCAATGTTATTCGAGGTAGCTGGATTATGTTACAGGAATACACAGAGCCTGCATCCACAGCCAATGTTATTCGAGGTAGCTGTATTATGTTACAGGAATACACAGAGCCTGCATCCACAGCCAATGTTATTCGAGGTAGCTGGAATATGTTACAGGAATACACAGAGCCTGCATCCACAGCCAATGTTATTCGAGGTAGCTGGAATATGTTACAGGAATACACAGAACCTGCATCCACATCTAATGTTATTCGAGATAGCTGGAATATGTTAAGTTTAGAACTAAAATACCCACTTTATATTGGATTCATAGATTACGAAAAGGCATTTGATAGTTTAGACAGACGAATGTTTTGGAAGTTGCTGAGTCATTACGGAATCCCCATAAAGTTTATTAAACTGATAAAAACAATGTATGAAGGAACGAAATGTAGGTTGTGCATGAAGGACAGATTACAGAAGCATTTGAAATAAGAACAGGGTAAGGCAGGGATGCCTTCTGTCTCCATTTCTCTTTCTACTGGCCATAGATTGGAATATGAAAATAACTTAAAACAACAGAAATGTAATCCAAGCAACTTGATGATTTAGACTTTGCTAATGACATTGCTCTCCTATCACACAGCCATCAACAGATGCAGGATAAAATGAGCATACTTGATAAGAGATCATAACAGCTGAAGATTAATAGAGATAAGACCACCATTATGAGAATTAATGCAGTTGGCAATAACCAAATAAAATTAGGAGAAATACCTCTACTAGACGTACAATGTTACCTATATCTCGGCAGTAATATAGATAAAGAAGGCGGAACAGAAAATGATACCAAAATAAGGATATCAAAAGCAAGAGGAGCTTTCGTTGCACTGGGAAACATACGGAAATCCAAAGAAATTAGGTTAAATACAGTGAATAAAAATGTTTAATTCAAATGTTAAGTCGGTTCTATTACATGGCTGTGAAACGTGGAGAAACAATCATGAAGATACAGACTTTCATTAATGGATGCTTACGTAGAATAAAAGATTGAAAATAGCAGGACAAAATCACTAACATAGAATTATGGAAATGTACTAGTCAAATACCAGTGGATAAAGAGATACAGCGAAGACGATGGCGCTGGATAGGACACATACCGTGGAAGCCAACTGAGAGTATTACACAACAGGCCCATTTTTGGAATACCCAGGGGAAAAGACAGAAGAAGACCAAGGAATTCTAGGAGAAGACAGATAGAAGCAGAGATGAAGAGGATGGGGAAGACATGGAATGATCTTAAAAGAATGGCAAAAAACAGAACGATTTGGAAAGTGTTTTTTGAGACCTATGCTCCACTGGGAGCTGAAAAGGTAGAAGAAGAAAAAAGTTGATGCCAGTCTATTCTTTGATGTTATCTTCCCATCTCTTTCTCTGTCTACTTCTTCTTCTCGCCCCTTTCACATAAGGTGCCCTAATTTCCCAGAATGATCCGGTACTCATTTGGTTGGTTGGTTGCGTTCGCTCGATGACTAACATTTTCTAGAGTATTGTGGTGAGACCAGAATATTCCTCTTCATCATTCGCCCTTACAAGGACGTTAAGTGGACGTGTCTGCGTTGTGTTGTGGTTTGCAGTATAACTGTTATATTTGCGCCTTTCGGCCTAACACATCCGACTTCAGCACGACATTTTTGAGTACCTGGTTGTCTTCCCTCTCTGATCCCTGCACGCTTGGCCAGACTAGACAAGTTAATATGTTACTGGAGGCACCACGGAGAGGTGGAGCAGGGTCTGGATGGTTTTGGTTCACCGATCCTGGCGCAAGCCATCAGCTGTGGTTCGCTGACAACTTCCAGCTCTGGTGCTGGGAGGCGTGCCTTCCCCTCCGGTACTCATTTAAGGCCAAGTGAACCTGCTGGCAGCTGCTGATCAGGCCAGAATCCAACCTTCTGCCCTTCAAAATTCAGTTCACTCACTAACCACAGAGATATCGTGCCACCCAGAAATATATTGTGATAACAGGTAAAATTGAGGGAAGAAGAGATGAAGGATACCTCAGAGTTTTAAGAGATTGGTTTAGTGAGAAGACAACACCGAATTTAAAACAAATAGAAACTTAAATTTTCAACTCCAATGTTAAGTTAAAGTTATTATATGGCTGTGAAACATGGAGAACAATAAAAATGTCTACCATGAAGATACAGACCTTCATTAATGGATGCTTGCGCAGAATAAAAATGGCAGTACAAAATCACTAACATAGAATTATGAAATGTACTAGTCAAATCCCTGTGGATTAAGCGTTACAGCGAAAACGATGGCGCTGGATAGCACACACACTGCGGAAGCCAACTGAGAGTATTACACAACAGACCCTTTTTGGGATCGCCAAAAAAAAAAAAAAAAAAAAAGACAAAGAGGAAGACCAAAAAAAATATTCTTGGAGCAGACAGATGGAAGCAGAGATGAAGATAATGGGGAAGAGATGGAATGATCTGAAAAGAATAGCAAGAAACGGAAAGGCGTGGAAAGTGATTTTTTTTCAAGACCAATGCTCCAATGAGAGTGCAAAGGTAGTAGATGAAGAAGAAGCAGCTGTTGAGAGGCGCATCACCAGTGGTAGACAGTGAGTTAGAAACTTAATCAAGCGTAAGGTCGATCCTTTACCTTTAGTCTGATAATTTGCAACTGAAAAATTACTGCAATTTACACCGTAAAATAGTTCCTTGAATTATTAGAGTCAAGGCAAAGAAATGATGCACACAAATACATAAAAATGCGAAGCTGCATTTGTTAGTTTTTTTTCCTGCTGAAGACCCATTGAGCCGAAATGTCGTTCTGATTTGTGTTGCCATTTTGTTTCGTGAAACTTTAACCATAGTGTTTTTTTTTCTTTCCCCATACATTTTTTTTATTTCTCCTTCAATTATTACCCTAAATTGTCATAATTACACCAAACTATCCCATTTAATTGCATTGTTTTTATGAAAAAAAGACATTGTTTTGCTGTTAATTCACACTCTTATAGTTTTGTCTAAGCTTTTTTTATAGAAAGACACAGCTCAATGATTTAAGGAGAAATTAGTTAAATTTGCTTCATTCCGTCTATATTTATAGAATATTTATATATAAATATATATTTTGTGATACAGAGAGAGAAAAGATCAACTATCAGTTGAACCACTGTTGTTATGAAAACAAGGGAGATAATTTCTGAAATAGCCTACTTAGCTCTGTTCTCTTACACAATGCTGGTCCACATATGTTGTTGTAGGATTATATTGGGTTTCATCTCCATAGGCCTTGAAGTCTATCTATTAGTAACGGCTCGAATTACTTGATCTACATCTCGACAGTCTGGATACGGTGGCTGGTTGTACACTTACATTTAACTCATTGAGATGAATGTGATTGTGCTATGTATTTTGTTAAAATATTAGAGGAGTCGTAGTCTCACTTTTCTCCTCTGAATATTTTTCGCTGACAGTCATACCAGCAGGCACGATACTTCATTCCGAAGGAGGAGTCATTGAGAAACTGCAGAGAACAGAATATTAGTAGAAGTTATAGGACAGTGAGTGTAACAGTGTGTGGTAATGATAGTACTGTCTTTGGTAGCGGCATGCAGGTAAGGGTTTATGTGTTAACATAGATCGCGGGATGACAGTGTGTTGATTTGAGGGTGAGTGTTGGATGTTGATTTGAGGGTGAGTATTGGGTGTTAATCTGAGGGTGAGTGCTGGGTGTTGATTAGCGGAGGAGTGTTTTATGTTGAATTGAAGGTGAGTGTTGGGTGTTGATCTGAGGGTGAGTGTTGGGTTTTGATTTGAGGGTGAATGTTGGGTGTTGCTTTGAGGGTGAGTGTTGAGTGCTGATTTGAATCTCTGTTGTGAGTGTTGATTTCAGGTTGAGTGTTGGGTCATGATTTAAGGGTGAGTGTTGAGTGTTGATTACAGGAGGAGTGTTTGGTGTTGATTTAACGGTGAGTTTTGGGTGTTGATTTGAGGGTGAAGGGAGAGACAAATAAGAGTGGTTAATGACATTTGTGACGTCGAACGCTCACAAACTTATGTGATGGAACACCATTTTCTTCTCCACATAAGTCTATAACACGCGCTTCTATCACTTCAAACATCAAAAACACAAGCCTATCACACACGCTTCTATCACTTCAAACATCAAAAACACAAGCCTATCACACACGCTTCTATCACTTCAAACATCAAAAACATAAGCCTATCACACACGCTTCTATCACTTCAAACATCAAAAACACAATCCTATCACACACACTTCTATCACTTCAAACATAAAAAAACACAAGCCTATCACACACGCTTCTATCACTTCAAACATAAAAAAAAACACAAGTCTATCTCACACGCTTCTATCACATCAAACATCAATAAGAACACAGATCAATCGAACACGCATCTATTGCTTCAAACATCAAAAACACAGATCTATCTCACACACTTCTATCACATCAAACATCAAAAACACAGAACTATTTCACACGCTTCTATCACATCAAACATCAAAAACACAGATCTATATTACACGCTTCTATCACATCAAACATCAAAAACACAGATCTATTTCACACGCTTCTATCACTTCAAACATCAAAAACACAAGCCTATCACACACGCTTCTATCACTTCAAACATCAAAAACACAAGCTATCTCACACGCTTCTATCACGTTAAACATCAAAAACACAAGCCTATCCCACACGCTTCTATCACTTGAAACATCAAAAACACAAGTCTATCACACACGCTTTATCACTTCAAACATAAAAAACACAAGCCAATCACACACGCTTCTATCACTTCAAACATAAAAAACACAAGCCTATCACACACGCTTCTATCACTTCAAACATCAAAAACACAAGTCTATCACACACGCTTCTATCACTTCAAACATCAAAAACATAAGCCTATCACACACGCTTCTATCACTTCAAACATCAAAAACACAAGCCTATCACACACGCTTCTATCACTTCAAACATCAAAAACACAAGCCTATCACACACGCTTCTATCACTTCAAACATCAAAAACACAATCCTATCACACACGCTTCTATCACTTCAAACATAAAAAAACACAAGCCTATCACACACGCTTCTATCACTTCAAACATAAAAAAAACACAAGTCTATCTCACACGCTTCTATCACATCAAACATCAATAAGAACACAGATCAATCGCACACGCATCTATTGCTTCAAACATCAAAAACACAGATCTATCTCACACGCTTCTATCACATCAAACATCAAAAACACAATCCTATCACACACGCTTCTATCACTTCAAACATCAAAAACACAGATATATCTCACACGCTTCTATCACATCAAACATCAAAAACACAGATCTATCTCACACGCTTCTATCACATCAAACATCAAAAACACAGATCTATCTCACACGCTTCTATCACATCAAACATCAAAAACACAGATCTATCTCACACGCTTCTATCACATCAAACATCAAAAACACAGATCTATATTACACGCTTCTATCACATTAAACATCAAAAACACAGATCTATCTCACACGCTTCTATCACATCAAACATCAAAAACACAGATCTATCTCACACGCTTCTATCACATCAAACATCAAAAACACAGATCTATCTCAAACGCTTCTATCACATCAAACATCAAAAACACAGATCTATATTACACGCTTCTATCACATCAAACATCAAAAACACAGATCTATCTCACACGCTTCTATCACATCAAACATAAAAAACACAGATCTATATTACACGCTTCTATCACATTAAACATGAAAAACACAGATCTATCTCACACGCTTCTATCACATCAAACATCAAAAACACAGACCTATCTCACACGCTTCTATCACTTCAAACATCAAAAACACAGATCTATCTCACACGCTTCTATCACATCAAACATCAAAAACACAGATTTATCTCACACGCTTCTATCACATCAAACATCAAAAGCACAGATCTATATTACACGCTTCTATCACATTAAACATCATAAAACACAGATCTATCTCACACGCTTCTATCACATCAAACATCAAAAACACAGATCTATCTCACACGCTTCTATCACATCAAACATCAAAAACACAGATCTATATTACACGCTTCTATCACATCAAACATCAAAAACACAGATCTATCTCACACGCTTCTATCACATCAAACATCAAAAACTCAGATCTATCTCACACGCTTCTATCACATCAAACATCAAAAACACAGATCTATCTCACACGCTTCTATCACATCAAACATCAAAAACACAGATCTATCTCACACGCTTCTATCACATCAAACATCAAAAACACAGATCTATCTCACACGCTTCTATCACATCAAACATCAAAAACACAGATCTATCTCACACGCTTCTATCACATCAAACATCAAAAACACAGATCTATCTCACACGCTTCTATCACATCAAACATCAAAAACACAGATCTATCTCACACGCTTCTATCACATCAAACATCAAAAACACAGATCTATCTCACACGCTTCTATCACATCAAACATCAAAAACACAGATCTATCTCACACGCTTCTATCACATCAAACATCAAAAACACAGATCTATCTCACACGCTTCTATCACATCAAACATCAAAAATGCAAATAAAATTTACCTGCTATTCCTCGCCACACAGGTAGAGATTAGAGGGAATGCAACCAGGTACCAAAAATGCCGAAGTCGGATATTTTGAGCCGAAAATGCAAATAAAACACAATACAATGCATCTACACCAATCTAACGTCCTGTTAAGGGTGGACGACTGGACTAACAATTCCTGTAGTGATCACCAGAAAGAATGATACTAACATATGAAACTTGTATTTTTGTTTCCCTTATTTTGTCCATGTTACTGATTTGCATCTCATATATCTTTTGTACGAAGGATGGAAGGCTGTTGCTCATATATTTTTAAAAATATGCCTCCAGGTATCGTAATATTTAATTTTACACAGCTATAATTCGTGACAATCTTGTGAGGTTATAATGGTTAATGTTGGGGTTGTCGAAGACCCTGATATAACTGTAAACGAATTAAAATCCATAATTGCTCAACCGCCTGTGCCAGTGGAATAACTCGAATTAATATCACATCTCCAATACGAAGAAAGGTAGCTGCAGTCCCATCATAACAGTCTCAGCACACGTCAAAAAACATAAGGCGAAACCACACAGAAAGTGAACACAGCCATCTGTTCCCCATCATACGATATCATTATTCATCGTAAACAATCGGAATATAGAAACACAGTCTAAACGGATGAAACGCACAGCTCACGGTGTGCACAGAACACTAAACTCAGTAGCTCCGGCAGCAAGCCGGACTTGGAATACGAGGAAACTGTAACAAGGAACACTTTTCACACTGAGCTTCAATTTTTTTTGTTGTTGGCTATCCGCCATACTGACCAGAGTATAACAAAAGCTAATTAATAAATTTTACGTTTCTCAACTGTCATTATTGTAAATCTCCCCCGTGTGGCTGGGAGGTTAGGGGAGAAAAGAACAGAGGAGAAAAGAACAGAGGAGAAATGAACAGAGGAGAAAAGAACAGGGGAGAAAAGAACAGGGGAGAAAAGAACAGGGGAGAAAAGAACAGGGGAGAAAAGAACAGAGGAGAAAAGAACAGAGGAGAAAAGAACAGGGGAGAAAAGAACAGGGGAGAAAAGAACAGGGGAGAAAAGAACAGAGGAGAAAAGAACAGAGGAGAAAAGAAAATAGCCACTGCTACCTTTCCATGCAAGTCGTAAGAGGCGATTAAGAATGTTTGAAATAGTCGCCTGTGCAATCGATAGACGTACTTGGGGCAACTTTGTCAAAGGAACTTACCGATGTATTTTGGGAAATGCTGTGACAAGTTATGGAGTGGTGTATAAGGAATTCATTATTGCAATTAAACTGATTCCATTGAAAGAATAGAGTACATTAAAATAATAAATCTAAGGGAGGCAACCAACATAGAGTTCAAATTAGTTATTTATGTATGATTATTTCCCTTGCGTCAACATAATTCCACATTGCTTTCTGCTGTTGCACATTTCAAATGGAATATCCAAATATAATTAATAAATTAATTCATATGTCATATACTTCCTATACTTCGTCAGTGTTTGACTTGCTAAAGGACTTACTGGTGTCGACCGTGTGATGTAGATGATGATTTCTTATCAGCTTTCTGTCTGGTAATCATTTAGCAATTTATAATTACGTGTTAATCATTTTTGCTTTGATTTCCTATTATGTTTAGTATGTTTTCACCATGTTTATCTCTTTTTTACTCAGCTTCACTGTGGTCACAAACTGTTTCAGCTATTCATTTCTCAATAAAAGTCCAACGCATAATGATTAGGTCTTCCATATGTCGTGGAGAAGCTTATAAAGCCTGTTCTTATACATGTATATAATGTGTTAGAGAGCAGCATGCTCAGAATGAAGGGCTGCTGTAAAGCTGACGATATTAATGAAAAAAATATTTTTAAAAGATGGTTTCTTTGGTTATGGAAGGCCCTGGTATCACTGCAAACGAATTAAAATCCATAATTGCTCAACCGCCCGTGACAGCGGAATCATCCGAATTACTAACTCACCTCCCAAACAAAGAAAGGTACCTGCAGTCCCCATCATAGCAGTCTCAGCACACGCCAAAAGACATAAATCGAAACCGCACAGAAAGTGAATACAGCCAACTGTTCCCTGCCATACGATATCATCATTCATCGTAAACAATTGGAAAATCGAAACATGATCAAAACGGATGAAGCACACAGCTCATGGTGTGCACAGAGCACTTAACTCAGTAGCTCCTGCAACAAGCCGGACTTTGAATATGAGCAAACTGCAACAAGGAACACTTTCATCCACAGCCTTCAATGGTTCCTGCCGCCTATCCGCATATTGACCGGAAGTTCACGTCCTCCTGAAAATGATGATCGTCATTTTTTTAAAAATGTATAGCGCTTGATGATGTTAGGACATCGTTTTTGACTACAATTCCGAACATATAAAACACATTATCGGATTTGCCCTGTCCCACATCAAACAAAACACCGTAAGATTAGCGTTTAAAAAATGATTATAGCTTAACGTTGAGGATATATTAAAACCACTCGCTGCTTGGAGGAAGCCGCGATAGCTCAGTGGTTAGTGAACTGGACTACAAAGGACAAGAGGGAGGGTTCGATTCCAACCGATGGCTTCCGGGTTCACCCAGCCTTAAATGGGTACCGGATTTTTTTCTGGGAAAGTATTACCGACCACATTACCCCAAAAATCATGTGCTGAAGGTCTGTAAAATTTATGGTCACTAACACTATATTCCCTATACGCAACTTGGCGTGACGAGGGTACTCTAATTTTAAAAAAAAATATTTTCCTGGTTTTTTTTCCTGTTTGTGGATATTGTTTATATTCTAAAGGAGAGTTGTTTTTGGGCCGCTACATCGAGTCGTTCTGAGTCGTCTATCATCAACATGCAGCTGCAACTTTACATTTAGCTTGTTTTTTGTTTAGAACGTTCACCTTTACTCTTTTTTGACTAACTGCAATGTTTCCAACATTCTTCTGTAGAACCACATTCTGTCTTTAAGATCAGGCAACGTATTGATGAATTTTAGATAAGATAAAGTAAGAGTGAATTTAAGATAGACAACGTATTGGTGAATTTTAGATAAGATAAAGTAAGAGTGAATTTAAGATAGACAACGTATTGGTGAATTTTAGATAAGATAAAGTAAGAGTGAATTTAAGATAGACAACGTATTGGTGAATTTTAGATAAGATAAAGTAAGAGTGAATTTAAGATAGACAACGTATTGGTGAATTTTAGATAAGATAAAGTAAGAGTGAATTTAAGATAGACAACGTATTAGTGAATTTTAGATAATATAAAGTAAGAGTGAATTTAAGATAGACAACGTATTAGTGAATTTTAGATAGAATAAAGTAAGAGTGAATTTAAGATAGACAACGTATTGGTGAATTTTAGATAAGGCAAAGTAAGAGTGAATTTAAGATATACAACGTATTGGTGAATTTTAGATAAGATAAAGTAAGAGTGAATTTAAGATAGACAACGTATTGGTGAATTTTAGATAAGATAAAGTAAGAGCGAATTTAAGATAGACAACGTATTGGTGAATTTAGATAAGACAAAGTAAGAGTGAATTTAAGATAGACAACGTATTGGTGAATTTTAGATAAGATAACGTGAGAGTGAATTTAAGATAGACAACGTATTGGTGCATTTTAGATAAGATAAAGTAATTAGTAAATATAAACAGAACATCAATATAACTATAGAAGGCAGGCAACAAAAACAAGAAAAGGAATTCAAATAAGTAAGAAGTTTAGTGACAAACAATAATTCACAAGATACAACAAAGCTTGTCAAATCATTGGACAGTTATTACCACTATTGTCCAACAAGGAAATAACTCTAGAGGCAAAACGAGCACTATACAATACAATCTTCATCCCAAGGTTGTGCTACTAATGCCAGACCAGGACCCTTGATGCAAGAACAATAAGAACAATAACTTCTACAGAGATGAAATGTGTTAGACGAATGACAGGAAACAGTCTGAGAGAGAAGATCAGAAATGAAGAACTGCGAAAAAATGATAGGAATAGCCCCCGCCATAGAATATATAAGGAAACAACAGATAAAATGGTTTGGCCATGTGACAAGGCAGAAAGATGCTCAGAAGAAAACACAACACAACAAGGCTTCATTAAATGTTGTGAGAATACCAGACCCAATGGTCGACCACGAAAAAGATGGATCGATTTAATATTAGAAGCAATAGGAAGCACAACAGCAGCAGAGGCAAACATAAGAGCAAAAGACCGCAAATAATATCTCCCCATGACACTGAAAGGCAAATGAGGAAGAAAAGAGGAAGAAGAGGAAGAAGAGGAAGTAATACTGAATTTAAGATAGACAATGTATTGTTGAATTTGTGTACTTCGTTTACTTACATGTCTGGCATGTGAGAAGTGGCAGTTTCAGTTAGAACCATATGGATGTTGAAGTAAAATTGTGTCTAACATTGACTTTGATTATGGATAATCTAATACTTCCTGTACATTTCATGTTTGGTATCAAATTTACGATAAGTATATCTTACATTGGGCTTGAGATCAATCATGAAAAGACTAAAGTCATGACAAGTTTAATTCCAACAGATGACAAAATATACATGGAAAACAAACCAGTAGAAGAGATCGATCACTTTATCTATCTTGGAAGTCACATTGATCGAGAAGGGGATACAAGTAAAGAAATTAGAATCAGAATAGCTAAAGCAGCAATGTCTTTCAGAAGCCTTGAAAAGTTGTGGAAATCAAAACTAATCAGCACAAACACATAACTTAGGCTATTCAAATCAAATGTACTATCAACCCTTACGTATGCGTGTGAAAACTGGAAAACAACAAGAGCTATAGATACAAAGTTGAACGCATTCGAAAATAAATGTCTAAGGAAAATACTTGGTATAGCGTGGAACGAATTCAAAACAAACGAGGAAATTAGAGAAATCGCCAATCAACCGCTAATATCTACAGTAATAAAGAAAAGACGATGGTCATATGTTGGGCATGTGATGAGAAGAGATAATAACCGAATAGCAAAGCAGGCCCTCATATGGGAAACAACAGGTAAGAGAAAAAGAGGAAGACCCAAGGAGACACTGAGAAGAACATTGATGAGAGAGGCAAGAGCAACAGGATTCGGCTCCCTCAATGAGATAGAGCTGCTTGCACAGAACAGAGACAAATGGCGAGATTTGATAAAATATCTTTAAAAGAAAACTGCTAGAACAAAAATTCAGATATGAGAAGGTGTATCTTGGTCTACGCCCTATGGGCCGGCAACGGCTCAGAAGGTCAATAGATAGATAGCTCATACTCTATGTACATTTGGGAAAGTAAAGCGGCACGGGCGTAATACCGACCACATAAATAGTATACAAGAGTCCATCTATGTCGCATTTGGCCCGTAAATTAACAAAGATATATAGTAGGCGCGCGGTGCGCCTAATGTACTGTAGGCGCAGGGGGAATTAACCATGACAGTTCGTGGCGGGATGTTGACTTCTAGTCCCGGTGACCCGGAAGTGACCTGTTTATGTCTGGTGTATGCTGACTTTGGAGTTCTTGTTGTACTTGCTCGATAGTGATAGGTTAGTAGATTATACAACATCAATGAAAAACGATCACTATAAAACATAAATCAAAAGATATATTTTATTCTTTTATTATTTCAATAGGTGAATAACATACAGTGGATATTATATAACATTACAAAAATATTTAGTACACTGAGTAAATATATAGTACAAGGATAACATTTATTTATAGCTATGTAGTTGCGTGTCTGCTTAACTATATGTCATACATGAATCATAAGGGGTGAAACTGTTAGAGATTCCTGGTTAGTCTAAGCTGGTAGTGTAAAGAGTTAAATATCTAGAGGCGTAGTCGAGACGTTATCATCAGCTACCTTTCTTTTTATATAGAAATAGGAAAGAGCATTTCTTGTTTGACTGTAGGAAAATATGGAATTATTTAAGACTTTGAAACCTACATTTTTCCCACCCTTAGCCTTTTGCGTAGTAAGAACCTCTAAAAACATATCTTTATCTAATTTGTTGTGTTGCTTGCTTAGCCCTTTACAACTGATTTCATCATAATCCCCACTACAATGGTACGTCTTACTACATAAGCTAACAAGAGCTGTCCCTTCGTACTCTAATTTAAAAAGACCCGGAGTTCGTTTAGTGTACGCTTTTTGTAGTAGTAGAAGTTGTAGGCGTAGAGGTAGTTGGTTGTATAAGTTGTAGTTGTAGAGGTAGTTGGTTGTGGAAGTTGTAGTTGTAGAGGTAGTTGGTTGTGGAAGTTGTAGTTGTAGAGGTAGTTGGTTGTGGAAGTTGTAGTTGTAGAGGTAGTTGGTTGTGGAATTTGTAGTTGTAGAGATAGTTGGTTGTGGAAGTTGTAGTAGTGAAAGTTGTGGAAGTTGTAGCTGTAGAGGTAGTTGGTTGTAGAAGTTGTAGAGGTAGTTGGTTGTAGAAGTTGTAGTTGTAGAGGTAGTTGTAGATGTAGGCGTAGTTGTTGTAGAAGTTGTAGTAGTGAAAGTTATAGTAGAGCCGGGGAAGACGTTCAAATTAACAGACGACGACTTTTATTCGACTGACTTAACAAGTGAGTTGGAAATTTTTTATTCTTGTATTTAACCTAATTTATTTGAATGTCCATATCTTTGTCACTTTAACAAATGACAGACAACCGAGAGATGACATGAAGGTGAAATAAATAAAATCTTGGAGCGCGAATGTTCTCCACTATCCACTTAGTATCCGGTCTGTTCATTCAACATTTCTTATCTTAACTAGTTTAAACATATTAATACAATTGAATAACAATTTTAAAAGTGATTTTTAAGTAAATTTTTGCTATGGGGATGACTAAAATAAAGTTTAGAGTAAGCCTAGAGTGTAAATTTACGCTTTTTATCTTTTTCATGGGCGTAGCCACCAAAAATGGTCAGGGAGTAACAATCATAAAAGTGTTTTTTTAAGCAAATTTTTGCTATAGGGATGTCTAAAATAACATCTGGGGTAAGTTTAGAGTGTAAATTTACTATTTCTAACAGTTTCATTGGCGTAACCACCAAAAAAAGGTAAGGGGTAAACCATTTTTAAGTGCACTTTGGGACTTAATTTTTAGGGTTTTGAGTTCAACTTATTGGTATTCCAGGGTGCTGATGGAAGATGATGCCGTACATTTTCATGACGTTGACCGGGGTCAACAAAATCCACTTTGTTTTTACAACCTGCCAATTCCCATGATGGGCGATTTTTGTACGTTGATGTTGGCTCCGCGTCTGGTTCCGAAATCCATGACCGTTTTGATGATGTGGCATATTGATTCGGTGTTCCTTGGGAAGAAAATTGCGTCATCGGCGTGCACTATCAATTTCTTTTCGCCACCACCGGGCGTAAAAGTGCCTCTGATGGCGTCGTCTTGTCGGATTTTATCCAACAGAGGCTCAATGGCTAGGACGTTGAGTAGTGGTGACAGGGAGCATCCTTGTCTCACTGATTGGGTCAGTGTGAAGACGTACTGACTACAGAGCCACTCTTAGAAAGCATTAGACAAGACAACTTCATAGCAGGCACACTCATACCAGGGAAAGGAGAACAGAAGCTGTTAGCCTACGCTGATGACACTGTTTTCTTTCCATCAACCACTAGATCAATAGACAACATCCGTAGCACATTCAGAGTTTGGGCAGGGCAGCGAGGCACAGATAAACATACAGAAATCTTTTATTATGGGTATAGGCAGGTGGAAGAACAAAGAGGACTTTCCCTCAGCTCTAACACAGGTCACCAACTTAAAACTATACGGGATAACATATCCATGCAACCCAAATAAAACACGCAAACCAACATGGCAGAACCTAGTCACGAAGACAACAGACATGCTACAGAGATACAAATACAAAATAAAAATTGTTGGCCGGAGCATCATAGTAAACACATCATCCCCAAATTGATTTACACAGACAGTTTTCGACCCACCGCAATCAACAATCAAAGAGATAAACAAACTGATAAGAACCTTTGTATTTGGCCACACAATACATATCATAAAACAAAAAACACTGATACAGCACAAAAGACAGGGAGGGATCTCACTACAGGACATACACACACAAATAAAAGCTCTAAGAATAAATCACATAAGTCGCATCATCAAACAACCAGACAACCACACCTTTGCACACTACTTGGGGCTGAGATTAACCAGATTCAGAAAACATACATTGCCTCACCATTTTGGCACCACACCCACATATTACCAAGCAAGTCTACAGGCCATCCAATGACATGGCAGTTCATTACACCAAGGGACAAATATCTACAAACACCTAATTAAACAACAAGCACCTCCACTACATCACAGAATCAAAAGAAGCCAAAAGTATTTTCTCACAGACAACACCAGCACTTTCACAAACCTCCACAATCCAAAAAAATCGCCCCCAAAGAGAGGGAGGTCACATACAGACTAATTTATAACACGACACCTATTACATCGAGGGAGGTCACATACAGACTAATATATAACATGATACCTAATACATCGAGGGAGGTCACATACAGACTAATATATAACACGACACCCATTACAACGAGGGAGTTCACATACAGACTAATATATTACACGACACCTGTTACAGCGAAGGAGGTCACATACAGACTAATATATAACACGACACCCATTATATCGATAGAGGTCACATACAGACTAATATATAACACGACACCCATTACAGCGAGGGAAGTCACATACAGACTAATATATAACACGACACCCATTACAGCGAGGGAGGTCACATACAGACTAAGATATAACACGACACCCTTTACAGCGAGTGAAGTCACAATGAGACTAATATATAACTCGACACCCATTACAGCGAGGGAAGTCACATACAGACTAATATATAACATGACACCCATGACAGCGAGGGAGGTCACATACAGACTGATATATAACATGACACCCATTGCAGCGAGGGAAGTCACATACATACTTATATATAATGACACCCGTTACAGCGAGGGAAGTCACATACAGACTAATATATAACATGACACCCATTACGGCAAGGGAGGTCACATACAGACTAATATATAACATGACACCTATTACAGCGAGGGAGGTCACATACAGACTCATATATAACGACACCCATTACATTGTGGGAACTCACATACAGACTAATATATAACACGACACCCATTACAGCGACGTAGATCACATACAGACTAATATATAACGACACCCATTACAGCGAGGGAGGTCACATACAGACTGATATATAACATGCCACCCATTGCAGCGAGGGAAGTCACATACAGACTAATATATAACACGACACCTATTACAGCGATGGAGGTCACATACAGACTAATATATAATACGACACCTATTACATCGAGAGAGGTCACATACAGACTAATATATAACACGACACCCATTACAACGAGGGAGTTCACATACAGACTAATATATAACACGACACCAATTATATCTATGGAGGTCACATACAGACTAATATATAACACGACACCCATTTCAGCGAAGGAGGTCACATACAGACTAATATATAACATGACACCCATTACAGCGAGGGAAGTAACATACAGGCTAATATATAACACGACACCCATTACAGCGAGAGAGGTCACATACAGACTAATATATAACACGACACCCATTACAGGGAGGGAAGTAACATACAGACTAATATATAACACGACACCTATTACAGCGAGGGAAGTAACATACAGACTTATATATAACACGCCACCTATTACAGCAATGGAGGTCACATACAGACTAATATATAACGACACCTATTACAACGATGGAGGTCACATACAGACTAATATATAACACGACACCTATTACATCGAGGGAGGTCACATACAAACTAATATATAACACGACACCCATTATATCGATGGAGGTCACATACAGACTAATATATAACACGACACCGATTACAGCGAAGGAGGTCACATACAGACTAATATATAACACGACACCCATTATAGCGATGGACGTCACATACAGACTAATATATAACACGACACCCATTACAGCAAGGGAAGTAACATACAGACTAATATATAACACGACAACCATTACAGCGAGGGAGGTCACATCTATCTATTGACCTTTCGAGCCGTAACCGGCCCATAGGGCGTAGACCAAGATACACCTTCTCCTATATGAATTTTTTGTTCTAGCAGTTTTCTTTGAAATATATTTTATCAAATCTCGCCATCTGTCTCTGTTCTGTGCAAGCAGTTCTATCTCATTGAGGGAGCCGATTTGTGTTGCTCTTGTCTCTCTCATCAATGTTCTTCTCAGTGTCTCCCTGGGTCTTCCTCTTTTCTTTTACCTGTTGTTTCCCATATGAGGGCTTGCTTTGCTATTCGGTTATTATCTCTTCTCATCACATGTCCAACGTATGACCATCGTCTTTTCTTTATTACTGAAGATATTAGTGGTTGATTGGAGATTTCTCTAATTTCCTCGTTTGTTTTGAATTCGTTCCATATTATACCAAGTATTTTCCTTAGACATTTATTTTCGAATGCGTTCAACTTTGTTTCTATATCTCTTGTTGTTTTCCAGCTTTCACACGCATACGTAAGGTCACATACAGACTAATATATAACACGACACCCATTACAGGGAGGGAAGTAACATACAGACTAATATATAACACGACACCCATTACTGCGAGGGAAGTAACATACAGACTAATATATAACACGACAACTATTATAGCGAGGGAAGTAACATACAGACTAATAAATAACACGACACCTATTACAGCGATGGAGGTCACATACAGACTAATATATAACACAACACCCATTACAGCGATGGAGGTCACATACAGACTAATATATAACGACACCTATTACAGCGATGGAGGTCACATACAGACTAATATATAACATGACACCTATTACATCGAGGGAGGTCACATACAGACTAATATATAACACGAAACCCATTACAACGATGGAGTTCACATACAGACTAATATATAACACGACACCCATTACAGCGAGGGAAGTCACATACAGACTAATATATAACACGACACCCATTACAGCGAGGGAGGTCACATACAGACTAATATATAACACGACACCCATTACAGCGAGGGAAGTCACATACAGACTAATATATAACACGACACCCATTACAGCGAGGGAAGTCACATTTAGACTAATATATAACACGACACCCATTACAGCGAGGGAAGTCACATACAGACTAATATATAACATGAACACCCAATACATCGAGATAGGTCACATATAGACTGATATATAACATGACACTCATTACAGCGAGGGAAGTTACATACAGACTAATATATAACATGACACCCATTACGGCAAAGGAGGTCAAATACAGACTAATATATAACATGACACCTATTACAGCGAGGGAGGTCACATACAGACTAATATATAACGACACCCATTACATTGAGGGCAGTCATATACAGACTAATATATAACACGAGACCCATTACAGCGACGGAGATCACATACAGACTAATATATAACACGACACCCATTACAGCGAGGGAAGTAACATACAGACTAATATATAACACGACAACTATTATAGCGAGGGAAGTAACATACAGACTAATATATAACACGACACCTATTACAGCGATGGAGGTCACATACAGACTAATATATAACACGACACCCATTACAGCGATGGAGGTCACATACAGATTAATATATAACGACACCTATTACAGCGATGGAGGTCACATACAGACTAATATATAACACGACACCTATTACAGCGAGGGAATTAACATACCGACTAATATATAACACGACACCCATTACAGAGAGGGAAGTAACATACAGACTGATATATAACACGACACCTATTACAGCGTGGGAAGTAACATACAGACTTATATATAACACGCGACCTATTACAGCAATGGAGGTCACATACAGACTAATGTATAACGACACGTATTACAACGATGGAGATCACATACAGACTAATATATAACACGACACCTATTACATCGAGGGAGGTCACATACAGACTAATATATAACACGACACCCTTTACAACGAGGGAGTTCACATACAGACTAATACATAAATCGACACCCATTATATCGATGGAGGTCACATACAGACTAATATATAACACGACACCTATTACAGCGAAGGAGGTCACATACAGAGTAATATATAACACGACACCCATTATATCGATGGAGGTCACATACAGACTAATATATAACACGACACCCATTACAGCGAGGGAAGTAACATACAGACTAATATATAACACGACAACTATTATAGCGAGGGAATTAACATACAGACTAATATATAACACGACACCTATTACAGCGATGGAGATCACATACAGACTAATATATAACACGACACCTGTTACAGCGAAGGAGGTCACATACAGACTAATATATAACACGACACCCATTATGTCGATAGAGGTCACTGCAGACTAATATATAACACGACACCCATTACAGCGAGGGAGGTCACATACAGACTAATATATAACACGACACCCATTACAGCGATGGAGGTCACATACAGACTAATATATAACATGACACCTATTTCATCGAGGGAGGTCACATACAGACTACTATATAACACGACACCCATTACAACGAGGGAGTTCACATACAGACTAATATATAACACGACACCCGTTACAGCGAAGGAGGTCACATACAGACTAATATATAACACGACTCCCAATATATCGATAGAGGTCACATACAGACTAATATATAACACGACACCCATTACAGCGAGGGAAGTCACATACAGACTAATATATAACACGACACCCATTACAGCGAGGGAGGTCACATACAGACTAATATATAACACGACACCCATTACAGCGAGGGAAGTCACATTCAAACTAATATATAACACGACACCCATTACAGCGACGGAGATCACATACAGACTAATATATAACGACACCCATTACAGCGAGGGAAGTCACATACAGACTAATATATAACACGACACCCATTACAGCGACGGAGATCACATACAGACTAATATATAACGACACTCATTACAGCGAGGGAAGTCACATACAGACTAATATATAACATGACACCCATTACAGCGAGGGAGGTCACATACAGACTAATATATAACATGACACCTATTACAGCGAGGGCGGTCACATACAGACTAATATATAACGACACACATTACAGTGAGGGAAGTCACATACAGACTAATATATAACACGACACCCATTACAGCGAGGGAGGTCACATACAGACTAAAATATAACAAGACATCCATTACATCGAGGGAAGTCACATACAGACTAATATATAACACGACACCCATTACAGCGAGACCAACCCATAGATTAAGACGTACATCCCTCTGCAGACAAAACACTCAAGAAACAAGAGCACCTATTCTACAGGTGCTGTACAATCATACCGGCAAGAAGGGCACTGCAACACACACTAAAATCACACACCACACAAAAAGTCGACACATACAGATCTATTATGTTCAACACACTGCCAAAAACAACACAAGATCTCTTTACAAAATTACTTATACTACTATCAGAATACATATATTCATATAATATGGACCTGCAGGAATGAGGTTATGTACGAATGTAAGAATTTTAATTCCTATCTTTTCCTAGACATTTTTAACCAAAGAACAACGTCTATCTTAAAATAAACAAGTTAACTGTTGTGAATGAATGTATGTGAACGAAAGAGAAAAACAATAACAAAAAATGCACATTACTTTTGTAAACGTTGCGGGTGGAACTAAAATATACACGTTTTACTGTTGAGCATGAAAGTATGTGAACGAAATAGATAAATACTAAATGTTCTTTCTTCTTTGAAATGTTATGGATGGAATGTGAGAGATGCTATTCCATTTTGCTTTTCATGAATGTTATTATGGTAATTATCATGTAATATGGAATTTAATGATACAATAAAGATTTATAGAAAAAAAAATAAAAAATAAAAAAAAAAAAGACAGAAATGTTAGACGAGAGCAGAGGAGATTAGATACCTGCCTCAAGTCAGAAGATAGAATTAAGAGTCAGGCAGTTTATAACAGTCCTCTAGAGATTTTGTTACGAACATTTTGGATTTAGAACATTAAGTTCTCAAGTTAGTATTATATGCAAATATTGACGAAGAACATTACGAAGTTACTTATGATAATCATCGCAGATAGACTCCATCAAGTAACGCTATAGTAATGTCAGATTTATAAGAGAATTTAGAACTTTTTGATTGTATCAGAGACTTATTGTCAAACCACATGTAGATGTCATTCATAGTGAATAATGTCTTGTCCTGCGTATTTGTCTGTCGATTCACTAGGTGTTCGTAGAAATGGGGCTGATCTCGTTGGTGAGGTGGTGCATGAATGTTAACTGTCGTGTATGTGTGTCAGTCGTCTTTAGCCTGCACTATGACTGTTCTGCCATCACTGTCCCTGCACATCTTCCCAAGAATCCACTTGTCGGAGGTCTGGAGTATAGCGAGATCGGACCCTAAGGTTTGTACAGCCAAGCTAAAAAACAGGAATGTTTTAGGCCTAACTGTGTTATATGTTGTGTGTGGTAGTCTATGTGTATGTTCGTTTCTTACACTAAAATGAAGTCTGGTTTGTACAGGTGTATTAGTGAAATGATATGCTGTGTTTTTGCCCTTAGGCCCCTAATGTTGATGGATACAATCTTAATGTCATGGTAAACAAATTTACTAAAATTAAACATTCTAAATTGTATATGTATATGGTTTATTTATGTTTAGCATAGTCTATTGAATCTTACATATATCTGGGCAGTAATATAGATAAAGAGGGAGGAACAGAAAATGATACCAAAATAAGGATATCAAAAGCAAGAGGAGCTTTCATTGCACTGGGAAACATATGGAAATCCAAAGAAATTAGGCTAAATACAAAAATAAAAATTTTCAACTCATATGTTAAGTCGGTCCTATTATATGGCCGTGAAACATGGAGAATAACAAAATTGACAATCACGAAGGTACAGACTTTCATTAATGTATGCTTGCGCAGAATAAAGGGATGGAAATGGCAGGACAAAGTCACGAACGTGGAATTATGGAAATGTACCGGTCAAATACCAGTGGATAAAGAGATACAGCGAAGACGATGGCGATGGATAGGACACACACTACGGAAGCCAACTGAGAGTATTACACAACAGGCCCTTTTTGGAATCCCCAGGGGAAAAGACAAAGAGGAAGACCAAGGAATTCTTAGAGAAGACAGATCGAAGCAGAGATGAAGATGATGGGGAAGACATTGAATGATCTTAAAAGAATTGCAAAAAAAACAGAACGACTTGGAAAGTGTTTGTTGAAGACCTATGCTCCACTGGGAGCTAAAAGGTAGAAGATAGTCTATTGAATAATCTAAAATCTAATTAATGTGTTCTGTTCTTTTGCGCCTAGCTCTTTTTCTGTGGCGATGTTACTTTTATCCATGCTGAAGATGGGAGCAATCTGTGTCAACAGCAGACCATGAGCAGCGGTGGCCTTCACTGTATCGTCTTCACTGTCTGTGTCTGGTGCTCCACGTGCCTGAATCTTATGCTCAGGCGACTCCTTTACTTGTTGAGCTGACGGTGTTTTCTGCCGGTCAACGCCTCTGTGGAAGTCCCTGGGTTTCCACTGTTTTATGTGGCAATGATGGCGGCAGCCAATTTATGTGCCCAGTGCTTTGCTCTTTCTCTATATGTTGCAACTTTATGGAGATTTCATGTGGTTTCCTTTGTCATATATGTTTTTATAGTGGGTTATGTGGGCTGCTGCCGATAATGTAAAAAAAAAAAAAACTACTTACGAGGGTTTGCAAAGCGGTATAGCGTGGCCTCGACGCTGGTTCCGAGGCCGACAGGCCTCATCAATATACACATCAAGGTTGAGTGGATCATTTTATGGGCTTCTGGCCCGCTGATATCCGCTACCCTTTTCTGTGAATCTTTCCACCTTCGAGATCGACACCGTTGATTGGGAAGCATCGTGTGAATTCAGCTGAAGTGGCAGCCACGTGGTTGAGACCCTTGGGCAAATCGTGTCACTTGTGGGTTTCTGTAAAATAGTCGTCTAGTCGATTTCTAGCACAAAAAAAATAACTAAATCGTTATAGCATTGAAAACACTTACTTGGTTCCTTTACTCGAGACCTTGGCAGGCGTGGTGTGTATTCCAAGAAAAACAACAGTTTTGAGAAAACAAAGTTGTAGGTAAATATCTATATTAGGTCGTAGACCTCTAAACTCTTTCTAGATCTGGTCTAAATCCTGTAAATCCTATGTGCTTAAGTTTAAATACTCCAGTTTCATTCTCCCAAGCTCCCCCGCTCAACCAATCAAAATTCGACACACAGCATTATCTTTGTCTCTAATTTATAAAAACAACACGTCACTACTCAACTTTGCCAACCTTTGAAGTCTCCAGACAACTCTACCTTGAACTTTTGGCCTCGATAATCTTACGGATTTAGTCTGCCTGTTGTCAACCTATTCTCTACGTGTCATCAGTCATGTACTGTTCTATTAACAGCTTTCCCATGCTTTAGGAAAATTCCATTCTCGACTAACTCCGTTACTGTTATACCATTACACGATGTCGCTATGCTGTTACAGAACGACCATCATCCAAATAAAAGACGTCGGACAGCGATACAATATGGTCAACATCCACTCACCACCAATACCGGCACAACAACCACAATTCTACGAGGACCTCTCCCTCCTACTAACGAGGAAATACATGGGATAGAAGACAATCCTTAGGGTGAGATTTCAACAGCTTCCTGTCAAAGGAACGATGTCGAAGGAAATGCATACAGACACATACTAACCGCCCGAACGCACTGTACGCCATACTAATCGTCTCACGATTGTGTTCTCACATGCTTTTGAAAGTTAAAACTTGCTGTAAACCTTATACCACACACATAACAAATGTCAGGTTTCTTTCATGTATGTGTCCGTCTATGTGTATGCGTGGTATGAAAGTGAGAAAACCCCAAATCTAGCTCTCCAGCTTTCAAATTGTATCTAGGAGTGGATAAATCGTCCCACTAGTTTACAACAAAAAGCGATACTTATAGATTTTCGTGTTTGTGTAAACATCGGTGATTTTAACTGAGTTAAATGTGTAAAGCTGTCAACACAATTATCACGCCTGTATGGCTTAACTTTTTGTGTGTGTAAACTTATGTGATTTTTTAGATTTATGTAGCACATTATGTTTTTTTTTTAAAATAATAATCTTTATTTCATTTTAAAATTTAAATCATCACAGTCATAAAAATAGTTTAATTTATATGATTCAATAATGGGAGTGAAAGATGTTACATATATTTTAGATGTAATTAAGAGGTCAATACGATATGACATCACACGACCAAGGACTTCCAGGAGTACCAGAGGCGACAATGAAGATAAAAGCACCCCTAAATGTCAGTTTATTTAAGGGGGTGTGACATCACAGTTTATTTTGGGAGGTGTGACGTCACAGTTTATTTTGGGAGGTGTAACGTCTCGTCGGCGTCTGTAAAGCAAAATTGACCAATGACTGGCGCCTTCCACCTGTCACCAACAAATGTAGCAAACAAAGGAAAGGAAAGACTTGAAAGATGTGTCTTTCTAAATGAATATTGGAAATTCATTCATTCATTCTCACAAATTAAATTATGTTGTTTTAAAAATGGACATTGATTTTTTATTATAAAACTGTACAAACAGGTTGGCATTAAAAGTTTTGAATTGGAAAACGTCAGCATTTCTACAGGTGCCAAATAAATTTCTATATTCGGATATTAGAATTAGCGCTTTAGTGTAGGATTCTTGTGTTGTTTTTGACAGTGTGTTGAGCATGATAGATCTGTATATGTCTACCTTCTGTGTATTTCTAGTGTAAGTTGTAACGCCGTTCTTGATTGTATGATTGTGTTGCATTCGTAGAGTATGTGTTCTTCCGTTTCTTGTATGTTTCGTCTGCAAAGTTGGCACTTGGCTGGCTGTCCTGATATGTGAGCTTCTCTTTCTGTTGTGGGTGTCATGCTGAGTCTGTATGTGACTTACCTTGCTTTTGGAGTGATGTGTGGATTGTGAAGTTTTGAGAAGGTGCTGATGTAGTCTGTGAGAAAGTGGCCAGGAAATCTGGCAAGTGTAGAATTACGGTGTCCAGCACGAGAAGGGAGATAGAAGCAGCAACGGCGGAGACAACAGGGTTGGTTACACAGAATGTGGATCACGCAGTCTTGGTGACCGACTCTCAAAGTGTGCAACAGAAGATTGATAGAGAATGTCTGCAGCAGGAGTGGATGCAGCTCCCGGCAGACTCCAATAATGGGAAAATATCATAAAGATAGTTTTCATTCAGACAGATCCGTCACAACTCCTTGTCACTGATATTTTAGTTGATTTGCTATTTGTCTCTTTTGAGAAATGCATATCCTTTGTCTTTTGTACATTCAAGTTGATTGTACGAATTTATATATCTTAAATAATGAGAACATTTGGCGTTGAAAAATTAATTATTTCAAGACAGAACGTGTCAAATTTGACAATTTTTTAAGAAAAAAAAAATTATAATTACTAGTATTATTCTATTAAAACATCATTCATGTACAGATTAATTAAGCCACAAGTTTGGAGCCTCGGTGGCTGAGTGGCAGGATGGGGCAACAGCACACACAGCCGCAACAATATCACTTACTTATTAGGAAAGCGTATTTGCAAATCGCATTATTTCACTTGTAATCTGGCCTGCTCGTTAACCAGACCTAACCCCGCCTAATTATTACCATACCAAACCCCGCCTAATTATTATCTGTGGAGGTGAGCTGAAAAGAAATGTTTATCGAATATTCTGAGGACAGATAATGACCTGAAGGCAGAAATCGTCATCAAGAGACAACAAATATAACTGGTCATTATCCAGAAGGTTTTTGTAGACAAACACCAGTCATACCAAGAGTTCTTAACCCCATACTGCCCATACCAGAACAGACTCCCTTAATAGAAGAATCAGGATTATCAAAACAAAAACGTACAGAAGTGAAAGGAATACTTGACAAGGATGAACAGAATAAACTTCAGCGTAAAACATTAGCTCTGTTTCTTGGATGAAGAATACCCACAAGACCTATGGATTCGTGTGTACACAGATGGGTCAGTACAGAATGCAGTAAAGAATGGATACTAGTGATATGGATAAAATAGCAACAGGGAAACATCGTCACAATTACGATGCAGAAATCCAAGCAATAGAGTTGGCAATAGAAAAACTGCTGAACAGTAATCTTAGTTCACAGCTTGTAGTGTTTTTGACAGATACAAGATCAGTACCCCAAGCACTGCAATCCAGAAAATTGCCACATCTGCAAACTTTATTGACTGAACTCTGCAAACATCACAGAATTGCCGTGCAGTGGATCCCATCTCATTATGGAATACCAGGAAACTAGAGAGCAGATCAGCTTTCAAAAGAAGGTGCAACAGGCACACAACCAGATCAGACGGTTACATACCGTCATAAGAAACAGATAATCAAATCAATCAGAAGATCAAATGCTCCAAATCAGGATGTCTTCATTATATGAATAGATGGGAACAAGTTATCATTTTACGCATTAGAACATGACACAATTGACTCCACAGTCACGTGTCTACAAAATTCAAGATCGGTACCTCAACTATATGCACATGTGGACAGGCGCCCCAGACAGCGGAACGCATCTTTCAAGAATGCACTGAATATCGTACACTTAGGAAAGTCCACTTATACCATTAATACAATACTACAGACAAGACTATATGCTGCACCACTGCAAGAATGCCAAAAGACGGTAACATTTATACAGGAAACGACATTGCAGATATAGACAATACTTCAGGCGAACGAAAGATAGATATATAGATCCATAAGGTTTTCGAAAATATTAAGAGACAAGTCTCAGAATGTCTTGAGGCCTGCAGTGGATATTTTGAACACATGCTGTGAACACAACTCCATCGTGTAAACAACTTCTTTATATAGCCTTGTTTTCTTATTTGACATTTCAGTAACTAAAGCTAGATAACTTTATATCTTTTAAAGAAATTATAAATAATTGATATTTGCAACCACAAATGAAAGGAAGATACATTTCTTTTAGTTTGGTTCTTCAGAAATTGAAATTTAAAAAATAATTTTTTGCAAAAGAATGTGCACATTTATGATCATTCTTTTTGAGAAGACAATATGCATATGAATGATACTTTAGACAATTTACAATAGACTGACATATCAAGAATTGTTTTCTATTAATCTAACAGGAGTTGCTTCCCTTTTAATAAAAGAAGACCAACTTTTAATTTTTAAAGCAGATAAGCAATATATTAACATTTTCATCAACAATTCAACGGTAGAACATTTGTTGCATTTAAGTTTGATATATTAGGACGAACCGTTCCTGTAAATATTACGCAACATTTCAATATATATTCTTCAAAGAATTATTTGTTTTCTTAGCTGATATTCAACTGAGTAAAGTTTCTAAGCATTTTGATACATTACAGGTGCAAAAGAAGTTAATTTACACAAAGTAACCGACGCTGTATCATCACTTCACTGTAGAGTCTAGAAGAGATAATTTGTTAGAGAGAGGTATCAATAACACACGGAAAATACTATGCAGTTGTAATTTCAAATTTGTAGTAGAAAAAAGGAGGGAGGGGGCAGTTGGAGATAGAAAACACGAAATTCATGTCACTGGAAGAAGGAGAGAGGCAGTCTACATTTCTAGCAGTAATAGATAGTGATTAAAATGTAAGAGTTCAGAGAGTTGAGATAGTTTATATTTCTAGTATTAAAAGATATCCATTTAAAAAACCTAGAATGATCAGAGAGACAGTTTTAAATAACCCCGCCTAATTATTATCTGTGGGGTGAGCTGAAAAAAAAAGTTTATCAAATATTCTGAAGACAGATAATGACTTGAAGGCAGAAATCATCACCCTGAGCCAACAATATCACCGGTGATTATCCAGAAGGTATGTGTAGACAAACACAGACATATCAAGCGTTGTTAACATTCTACTGCCCATACCGGAACAGACTCCCTTAACAGAGGAATCTGGATTGTCAATACAAATACGTACAGAAGTGAAAGGAATACTCGACAAGCAGGAATAGAATAGTCAACAGCGTAAAACAACCAATTTCAGTTTCTTGGATGAAGAATACCCACACGACCTATGGATTCGTGTGTACACCGATGGGTCAGCACAGAATGCAGTAAAGAATGGGGAGCAGTTGCCTAAATATAGTACTCAAATAAAACTAGTGATATAAATACAAAAGCAACAGGGAAATATTGTCACACTTACGATGCAGAAATCCAAGCAATAAAGTTGGCAATAGAAAAAATGCTGAACAGCAATCTTATCCCACAACCTGTAGTGTTTATTTTTTTTAACAGATGCAAGATCAGTACTCCAAGCACTGCAATCCAGAAAATTGCCACATCTGCAGACCTTTTTGACTGAACTCTGCAAACATCACAGGATTGTCCGGCAGTGGTCCCATCTCACTGTAGAATACCAGGAAACGAGAGAGCAGATCAGATGGCAAAACAAGGTGAAATAGGCACACAACCTGGTGCACGTGTTACATACCATCATAAGAAACATATAATCAAATTAATCAGGAGACAACATGCCCCAAATCGGGACACTTTTCATAATATGAATAGATGGGAACATGTTATCATTATACGCATTAAAACCGGGCACAATCGACAATCGACAGTCACCTGAAAACAAAATTCAAGATCTGTATCTCAACTATATGTACATGAGGACAGGCACAGGCGGAACGTATATTTCAAGAATGCACTGAATACAGTATACTGAGGAAAGTCAACATATCCCATTGATACAACACTACAGACAAAACTATATGTACCACTGCAAGAATGGCAAAAGACGGTAACATTTATACAGGACATTGCAGATATAAACAATATTTCATTCGAACGAAAGATAGATATATAGATCAGGAAGGTTTTCGAAAATAGGAAGAGACAAGTCCCAGAATATCTTGAGGCGTGTGCTGGATATTTTGAACACATGCTGTAGGCACAGCTTCATCGCGTGAACAGCTTCTTTACCCAATACAAACCAGCCAACAGCAGTAGTATGTAGACGAATAACATACATTTTATATACAATTTCACGCAATTTCAAAAATATGTTCACTGCACTGGACTTTATACAGCCTCGTTTTCTTATTTAATACAGAAGTTGACTTTTCTGTGAGCAAAGGAAGATAACTTTTAATTATTGAGAGAAATTATAAATAATTAATATTTGCAACCACAAATTAAGGAAAGGTACATTTATTTTAATTTCATACTTTAGGATTACCAATTTCTTATAGAAATGTTTAAAGAGCTTGTACATTTTATGAGAAAATTATTTTCTGGGAAACAATATGCATATGAATAAAACTTGTGACAATTTACAATTACAATATATCGACGAATAAAGAATTTTAAACTATTAATATAACAGGAGTTGCCTCCCTTATAATAAAGCAGGATAACATTTAATTTTTAAAGCATATAGTTTATATTAACATTTTCATCAAAAATTCAACGGTAGAACACTTTTTTGCTTTCAAGTTTGATATGTTAGAACGAACCATGCCTGTAAATATTATGCAACATTTAAATATATATTATACAAAGAATTATTATATTTCTTAGCTGATAATCAACTGTTTAAAGTTTCTAAACATGTTTATAGATCACAGGTCCAAAGAAGTTAATTTACAAAAATTAGCTGATGCCGTCTCATCACTTCACTGTAGAGTCTAGAAGAGATAATGTTAGAGAGAGAGAGAGAAGTATAAAAAAAAAACTAGGCAAATACCATGCTGGTGAAATCTCCAAACTCCAGTAGCAAAAGGGAGAGGAGTTGGAGATAGACACTTGCACATATTTCATGTCACTGGAGAGGGAGAGTGGCAGTTTAAAAGTCTAACATTAAGAGAGAAAGAGAGAGAGAGAGAGAGAGAGAGAGAAAGAGCGAAAAAGAGAGATGCAGTTATATATATTAAATATTAAGATATAGATAGAAGAAAGAGAATGAGAGATAGCCATTTTAAATTTCTAGCATTAATAGATAGAGATTAAAATGTATGAGTGAAGAGAGTTGAGAGAGTTTATATTTCTAGCGTCAAAAGTTAACCTTTTAAAAATCGTAGAATGATCAGAGAGACAATTTAAAATACTAGCATGAAGATAAAAGCAGTTTAAAATCTTAGTATAAAAAGATATACATTTAAAAGATCTACTATTAAGAAAGAAACAGTCAATAATGCTAATATGAAAATGAAAGCAGCTTAAAATCCTGTTATGTAAATAGCGATAGACAATTACATCTCAAGCATTAAAATAGAAAAACAGTCATTCTTTTTTATTTTTTAATTGAGAATCAAGTTCTGAATAGTTTATCAAACTTGTGGTAACAAGTGTTATATAGGGTGTATATAATGTCTCAGTGCGGTGACTCGATCAATATGTAGAAAAGATAGGGGGAGCAGGGGTCTACATAAGAGTACTCAAAAAATAACACTAGGGATATGGAAAATATAGCAACAGGGAAATATTATCACAATTACGATGCAGAAATGCAAGCAATAAAGTTGGCAATAGAAAAACTGCTGAGCAGTAATGTTAGCCCACAGCCTGCAGAGTTTTTGACAGATGCAAGATCAGTGCTCCAGGCTCTGCAATCCAGTAAGTTGCTACATCTGCAAACTTTATTGACTGAACTCTACAAGCACCACAGGATTGCCCTGCAGTGGATCCCATCTCACTATGAAATACCAGGAAACTAGAGAGCAGATCAGCTTGCAAAAGAAGGTGCAACAGCCACACAACCAGATGCGGCGGTTACATAACATCATAAGATACAGATAATCAAATCAATCAGAAGATCAAATGCTCGAAATCAGGATGCATTTCATTACATGAATAGATAGGAATAAGTTATCATTATACGCATTAGAACACGACACAAATGACTGCACAGTCACGTGTCTACAAAATTCAAGATCGGTACATCAACTACATGCACAAGTGGACAGGCGTCCCAAGACAGCGGAACGCATATTTCAAGAATGCACTGAATACAGTAGACTGAGGAAAGTCCACTTATACCATTAATACAATACTACAGACAAGACTATATGCACCACTGCAAGAATGCCAAAAGACGGTAACATTTATACAGGAAACGACATGGCAGATATAGACAATACTTCAGGCGAAAGATAGATATATAGATCCAGAAGGTTTTCGAAAATAGTAAGAGACAAGTCTCAGAATGTCATTTCAAACATTTGTTCACTGCACCGGACATTTTACAGCGTCGTTTTCTTATTTGACAGAAGTTGACTTTTCTGTGAGCAAAGGAAGAAAACTTCTAATATTTGAGAGAAATTATAAACAATTAATATTTGCAACCACAAATTAAAGAAAGGTACATTTTTTAAATTTGAAACTTTAGAATTTGCAAATATTTATAGAAATTTTCAAAGGCTGTACAAATTGTATGAGAAAATTATTCTCTGGGAAACATTATGCATATAAATAATACTTTTGACATTTTACAATTACAATATATCGACGATTAAAGAATTTTTCCTTATTAATATTACATGAGTTGTTTCCCTTATAATAAAGCAAGATACAATTTAATTTCTTAAGCATATCAGTTTATATCAACATTTTCATGAACAATTCAACGGTAGAACACTTTTTTTGCATTTAAGTTTGACATGTTAGAACTACCCGTGCCTGTAAATATTATGCAACATTTAAATATATATTATTCAAAGAATTATTATATTTCTTAGCTGATAATCAACTGTTTAAAGTTTCTAAACATTTTTATAGATCACAGGTCCAAAGAAGTTAATTTACAAAATTTAGCTAATGCCGTCTCATCACTTCACTGTAGAGTCTAGAAGAGATAATGTTAGAGAGAGAGAGAGAGATATACAAAAAAACTAGGAAAATACTGTGCTGTTGAAATTTCAAAACTCTAGTAGCAAAAGGGAGAGGAGTTGGAGATAGACACTTGCACATATTTCATGTCACTGGAGAGGGAGAGTGACAGTTTAAAAGTCTAACATTAAGAGAGAGAGAGAGAGAGAGAGAGAGAGAGAGAAAGAGCGAAAAAGAGAGATTCAGTTATACATATTAAACATTAGGATATAGATAGAAGAAAGAGAATGAGAGATAGACATCTTAAATTTCTATGTTTTAATAGATAGAGATTAAAATGTAGGAGTAAAGAGAGTTGAGAGAGTTTATATTTCTAGCATCAAAAGTTAACCTTTTGAAAATCCTAGAATGACCAGAGGGACAATTTAAAATACTAGCATGAAGATAAAAGCAGTTAAAAATCTTAGTATAAAAAGATATACATTTAAAAGACCTACTATTAAGAAAGAAACAGTTAATAATGCTAATATGAAAATGAAAGCAGCTTAAAATCCTATTGTGTAAATAGCGATAGACAATTATATCTCAAGCATTAAAAAAGAGAAACTGTCATTCTTTTTTATTTTTTTAATTGAGAATCAAGTTCTCAATAGTTTATCAAACTTGTAGTAACAAGTGTTATAACCTGGTGTTTATAATGTCTCTGTGCGGAGACTCGATCAATATATAGAAAATAAAGGGGGAGCAGGGTCTACATAGAGTACTCAAAAAATAACACTAGAGATATGGAAAAGATAGCAACAGGGAAATATTATCACAATTACGATGCAGAAATGCAAGCAATAAAAGTGGCAATAGAAAAACTGCTGAACAGTAATGTTAACCCAGCCTGTAGATTTTTTGACACATGCAAGATCAATGCTCCACGCACTGCAATCCAGAAAGTTGCTACATCTACAAACTTTATTGACTGAACTCTACAAACATCACAGGATTGCCCTGCATTGGATCCCATCTCACTATGGAATAACAGGGAACTAGAGAGCAGATCAGCTTTCAAAAGAAGGCGCAACAGGCACACAACCAGATGCGCCGGTTACATAACCTCAGAAGAAACAGATAATCAAATCAATCAGAAGATCAAATGCTCCAAATCAGGATGCCTTTCATTATATGAATAGATGTGAACAAGTTATTGAACGAATTAGGACAGGACACAATTCACTCCACAGTCACGTGTCTACAAAATTCAAGATCGGCACCTCAACTACGTGTACATGTGGACAGGTGCCCCACACATCGGAACTCATATTTCAAGAATGCACTGAATATAGTACACTTAGGTAAGTCCACCTATACCATTAATACAACACTACAGACAAGACTATATGCACCACTGCAAGACTGACAAAAGACGGTAACATTTATACAGGAAACGACATTGCAGTTATAGACAATACTTCAGGCGAACGAAAGATAGATATATAGATCCAGAAGGTTATTGAAAATATTAAGAGACAAGTCTCAGAATATCTTGATGCCTGTACTGGATATTTTGAACACATGCTGTAAACACAGCTTCATCGCGTGAACAGCTTCTAGACCTAATACAAGGAAGCTAACAGCAGTAGTATCTAGATGAATAACACAAATTTTATATACAATTTCACGTGAATTCAAAAATATGTTCACTGCATCGGACTTTATACAGCCTCGTTTTCTTATTTAAGACACTAGTTGACTTTTTGTGGGAGCAAAGATGCTAACTTTTAATTTTTGAGAGAAAACATAAATAATTAATATTTGCAACCACAAATTAAGGAAAGGTGCATTTATTTTAATTTGATACTTTAGAATTTCCAATTTTTTATTGAAATTTTCACAGACCGTGCATATTTTATGAGAAAATTATATTCTGGGAAACAATATGCATATGCATAAAACTTTTGACAAATTACAATTACAATATATTGACGACTAAAGTATTCTTAACTATTAATATAACAGGAGTTACTTCCCTTATAATAAAAGAAGATAACATTTAATTTCTCACGCATATACGTTTATATCAACATTTTTTATCAACAATTCAACGGTAGTACACGTTTTTGCATTTAAGTTTGATATGTTATAACGAACCATGCCTGTAAATATTATGAAACATTTAAATATATATTCTTCACAAAGAATTATTATATTTCTTAGCTGATAATCAACTGTTTAAAGTTTCTAATCATTTTTATAGATCACAGGTCCAAATAATTTAATTTACAAAATTGGCTGATGCCGTCTCACCACTTCACTGTATAATCTAGAAAAGATAATGTTAGAGAGAGAGAGAGAGAGAGAGAGAGAGGTATATACAAAAAACTAGTAAAATACTATGCTGTGGAAATTTCAAAATTGTAGTAGAAAAATGGAGAGGAGTTGGAGATAGAAGATTGCACATAATTCATATCACTGGAGAGGGAGAGTGGTAGTTTAACAGTTTAACATTATGAGAGAGAGCGAAAAAGAGATGCAGTTATATATATTAAACATTAAGATATAGATAGAAGAAAGAGAATGAGAGATAGCCATTTTAAATTTCTATGTTTTAATAGATAGAGATTAAAATGTAGGAGTAAACAGAGCTGAGAGAGTTTATATTTCTAGCATCAAAAGTTAACCTTTTGAAAATCCTAGAATGACCAGAGAGACAATTTAAAATACTAGCATGAAGATAAAAGCAGTTTAAAATCTTAGTATAAAAAGATATACATTTAAAAGACCTACTATTAAGAAAGAAACAGTTAATAATGCTAATATGAAAATGAAAGCAGCTTAAAATCCTATTGTGTAAATAGCGATAGACAATTATATCTCAAGCATTAAAAAGAGAAACTGTCATTCTTTTTTTTTTTTTAATTGAGAATCAAGTTCTGAATAGTTTATCAAACTTGTAGTAACAAGTGTTATAACCTGGTGTTTATAATGTCTCTGTGCGGAGACTCGATCAATATGTAGAAAATAAAGGGGGAGCAGGGTCTACATAGAGTACTCAAAAAATAACACTAGAGATATGGAAAAGATAGCAACAGGGAAATATTATCACAATTACGATGCAGAAATGCAAGCAATAAAGTTGGCAATAGAAAAACTGCTGAACAGTAATGTTAACCCAGCCTGTAGATTTTTTGACACATGCAAGATCAATGCTCCACGCACTGCAATCCAGAAAGTTGCTACATCTACAAACTTTATTGACTGAACTCTACAAACATCACAGGATTGCCCTGCATTGGATCCCATCTCACTATGGAATAACAAGGAACTAGAGAGCAGATCAGCTTTCAAAGAAGGCGCAACAGGCACACAACCAGATGCGCCGGTTACATAACCTCAGAAGAAACAGATAATCAAATCAATCAGAAGATCAAATGCTCCAAATCAGGATGCCTTTCATTATATGAATAGATGTGAACAAGTTATTGAACGAATTAGGACAGGACACAATTCACTCCACAGTCACGTGTCTACAAAATTCAAGATCGGCACCTCAACTACGTGTACATGTGGACAGGTGCCCCACACATCGGAACGCATATTTCAAGAATGCACTGAATATAGTACACTTAGGTAAGTCCACCTATACCATTAATACAACACTACAGACAAGACTATATGCACCACTGCAAGACTGACAAAAGACGGTAACATTTATACAGGAAACGACATTGCAGTTATAGACAATACTTCAGGCGAACGAAAGATAGATATATAGATCCAGAAGGTTATTGAAAATATTAAGAGACAAGTCTCAGAATATCTTGATGCCTGTACTGGATATTTTGAACACATGCTGTAAACACAGCTTCATCGCGTGAACAGCTTCTTTACCTAATACAAGGAAGCTAACAGCAGTAGTATCTAGATGAATAACACAAATTTTATATACAATTTCACGTGAATTCAAAAATATGTTCACTGCATCGGACTTTATACAGCCTCGTTTTCTTATTTAAGACACTAGTTGACTTTTTGTGGGAGCAAAGAAAGCTAACTTTTAATTTTTGAGAGAAAACATAAATAATTAATATTTGCACCACAAATTAAGGAAAGGTGCATTTATTTTAATTTGATACTTTAGAATTTCCAATTTTTTATTGAAATTTTCACAGACCGTGCATATTTTATGAGAAAATTATATTCTGGGAAACAATATGCATATGCATAAAACTTTTGACAAATTACAATTACAATATATTGACGACTAAAGTATTCTTAACTATTAATATAACAGGAGTTACTTCCCTTATAATAAAAGAAGATAACATTTAATTTCTTACGCATATACGTTTATATCAACATTTTTTATCAACAATTCAACGGTAGTACACGTTTTTGCATTTAAGTTTGATATGTTATAACGAACCATGCCTGTAAATATTATGAAACATTTAAATATATATTCTTCACAAAGAATTATTATATTTCTTAGCTGATAATCAACTGTTTAAAGTTTCTAATCATTTTTATAGATCACAGGACCAAAGAATTTAATTTACAAACATTTGCTGATGCCGTCTCACCACTTCACTGTATAATCTAGAAAAGATAATGTTAGAGAGAGAGAGAGAGAGAGAGAGAGAGAGAGGTATATACAAAAAAGTAGTAAAATACTATGCTGTGGAAATTTCAAAATTGTAGTAGAAAAATGGAGAGGAGTTGGAGATAGAAGATTGCACATAATTCATATCACTGGAGAGGGAGAGTGGTAGTTTAACAGTTTAACATTATGAGAGAGAGAGCGAAAAAGAGATGTAGTTATATATATTAAACATTAAGATATAGATAGAAGAAAGAGAATGAGAGATAGCCATTTTAAATTTCTATGTTTTAATAGATAGAGATTAAAATGTAGGAGTAAAGAGAGTTGAGAGAGTTTATATTTCTAGCATCAAAAGTTAACCTTTTGAAAATCCTAGAATGACCAGAGAGACAATTTAAAATACTAGCATGAAGATAAAAGCAGTTTAAAATCTTAGTATAAAAAGATATACATTTAAAAAACCTACTATTAAGAAAGAAACAGTTAATAATGCTAATATGAAAATGAAAGCAGCTTAAAATCCTATTGTGTAAATAGCGATAGACAATTATATCTCAAGCATTAAAAAAGAGAAACTGTCATTCTTTTTTATTTTTTTAATTGAGAATCAAGTTCTCAATAGTTTATCAAACTTGTAGTAACAAGTGTTATAACCTGGTGTTTATAATGTCTCTGTGCGGAGACTCGATCAATATATAGAAAATAAAGGGGGAGCAGGGTCTACATAGAGTACTCAAAAAATAACACTAGAGATATGGAAAAGATAGCAACAGGGAAATATTATCACAATTACGATGCAGAAATGCAAGCAATAAAGTTGGCAATAGAAAAACTGCTGAACAGTAATGTTAACCCAGCCTGTAGATTTTTTGACACATGCAAGATCAATGCTCCACGCACTGCAATCCAGAAAGTTGCTACATCTACAAACTTTATTGACTGAACTCTACAAACATCACAGGATTGCCCTGCATTGGATCCCATCTCACTATGGAATAACAGGGAACTAGAGAGCAGATCAGCTTTCAAATGAAGGCGCAACAGGCACACAACCAGATGCGCCGGTTACATAACCTCAGAAGAAACAGATAATCAAATCAATAAGAAGATCAAATGCTCCAAATCAGGATGCCTTTCATTATATGAATAGATGTGAACAAGTTATTGAACGAATTAGGACAGGACACAATTCACTCCACAGTCACGTGTCTACAAAATTCAAGATCGGCACCTCAACTACGTGTACATGTGGACAGGTGCCCCACACATCGGAACGCATATTTCAAGAATGCACTGAATATAGTACACTTAGGTAAGTCCACCTATACCATTAATACAACACTACGGACAAGACTATATGCACCACTGCAAGACTGACAAAAGACGGTAACATTTATACAGGAAACGACATTGCAGTTATAGACAATACTTCAGGCGAACGAAAGATAGATATATAGATCCAGAAGGTTATCGAAAATATTAAGAGACAAGTCTCAGAATATCTTGATGCCTGTACTGTATATTTTGAACACATGCTGTAAACACAGCTTCATCACGTGAACAGCTTCTTTACCTAATACAAGGAAGCTAACAGCAGTAGTATCTAGATGAATAACAGAAATTTTATATACAATTTCACGTGAATTCAAAAATATGTTCACTGCATCGGACTTTATACAGCCTCGTTTTCTTATTTAAGACACTAGTTGACTTTTTGTGGGAGCAAAGAAAGCTAACTTTTAATTTTTGAGAGAAAACATAAATAATTAATATTTGCAACCACAAATTAAGGAAAGGTGCATTTATTTTAATTTGATACTTTAGAATTTCCAATTTTTTATTGAAATTTTTACAGACCGTGCATATTTTATGAGAAAATTATATTCTGGGAAACAATATGCATATGCATAAAACTTTTGACAAATTACAATTACAATATATTGACGACTTAAGTATTCTTAACTATTAATATAACAGGAGTTACTTCCCTTATAATAAAAAAGATAACATTTAATTTCTTACGCATATACGTTTATATCAACATTTTTTATCAACAATTCAACGGTAGTACACGTTTTTGCATTTAAGTTTGATATGTTATAACGAACCATGCCTGTAAATATTATGAAACATTTAAATATATATTCTTCACAAAGAATTATTATATTTCTTAGCTGATAATCAACTGTTTAAAGTTTCTAATCATTTTTATAGATCACAGGACCAAAGAATTTAATTTACCAACATTTGCTGATGCCGTCTCACCACTTCACTGTATAATCTAGAAAAGATAATGTTAGAGAGAGAGAGAGAGAGAGAGAGAGAGAGAGAGGTATATACAAAAAAGTAGTAAAATACTATGCTGTGGAAATTTCAAAATTGTAGTAGAAAAATGGAGAGGAGTTGGAGATAGAAGATTGCACATAATTCATATCACTGGAGAGGGAGAGTGGTAGTTTAACAGTTTAACATTATGAGAGAGAGCGAAAAAGAGATGCAGTTATATATATTAAACATTAAGATATAGATAGAAGAAAGAGAATGAGAGATAGCCATTTTAAATTTCTATGTTTTAATAGATAGAGATTAAAATGTAGGAGTAAAGAGAGTTGAGAGAGTTTATATTTCTAGCATCAAAAGTTAACCTTTTGAAAATCCTAGAATGACCAGAGGGACAATTTAAAATACTAGCATGAAGATAAAAGCAGTTAAAAATCTTAGTATAAAAAGATATACATTTAAAAGACCTACTATTAAGAAAGAAACAGTTAATAATGCTAATATGAAAATGAAAGCAGCTTAAAATCCTATTGTGTAAATAGCGATAGACAATTATATCTCAAGCATTAAAAAAGAGAAACTGTCATTCTTTTTTATTTTTTTAATTGAGAATCAAGTTCTCAATAGTTTATCAAACTTGTAGTAACAAGTGTTATAACCTGGTGTTTATAATGTCTCTGTGCGGAGACTCGATCAATATATAGAAAATAAAGGGGGATCAGGGTCTACATAGTGTACTCAAAAAATAACACTAGAGATATGGAAAAGATAGCAACAGGGAAATATTATCACAATTACGATGCAGAAATGCAAGCAATAAAAGTGGCAATAGAAAAACTGCTGAACAGTAATGTTAACCCAGCCTGTAGATTTTTTGACACATGCAAGATCAATGCTCCACGCACTGCAATCCAGAAAGTTGCTACATCTACAAACTTTATTGACTGAACTCTACAAACATCACAGGATTGCCCTGCATTGGATCCCATCTCACTATGGAATAACAGGGAACTAGAGAGCAGATCAGCTTTCAAAAGAAGGCGCAACAGGCACACAACCAGATGCGCCGGTTACATAACCTCAGAAGAAACAGATAATCAAATCAATCAGAAGATCAAATGCTCCAAATCAGGATGCCTTTCATTATATGAATAGATGTGAACAAGTTATTGAACGAATTAGGACAGGACACAATTCACACCACAGTCACGTGTCTACAAAATTCAAGATCGGCACCTCAACTACGTGTACATGTGGACAGGTGCCCCACACATCGGAACGCATATTTCAAGAATGCACTGAATATAGTACACTTAGGTAAGTCCACCTATACCATTAATACAACACTACAGACAAGACTATATGCACCACTGCAAGACTGACAAAAGACGGTAACATTTATACAGGAAACGACATTGCAGTTATAGACAATACTTCAGGCGAACGAAAGATAGATATATAGATCCAGAAGGTTATTGAAAATATTAAGAGACAAGTCTCAGAATATCTTGATGCCTGTACTGGATATTTTGAACACATGCTGTAAACACAGCTTCATCGCGTGAACAGCTTCTAGACCTAATACAAGGAAGCTAACAGCAGTAGTATCTAGATGAATAACACAAATTTTATATACAATTTCACGTGAATTCAAAAATATGTTCACTGCATCGGACTTTATACAGCCTCGTTTTCTTATTTAAGACACTAGTTGACTTTTTGTGGGAGCAAAGAAAGTTAACTTTTAATTTTTGAGAGAAAACATAAATAATTAATATTTGCAACCACAAATTAAGGAAAGGTGCATTTATTTTAATTTGATACTTTAGAATTTCCAATTTTTTATTGAAATTTTCACAGACCGTGCATATTTTATGAGAAAATTATATTCTGGGAAACAATATGCATATGCATAAAACTTTTGACAAATTACAATTACAATATATTGACGACTAAAGTATTCTTAACTATTAATATAACAGGAGTTACTTCCCTTATAATAAAAGAAGATAACATTTAATTTCTTACGCATATACGTTTATATCAACATTTTTTATCAACAATTCAACGGTAGTACACGTTTTTGCATTTAAGTTTGATATGTTATAACGAACCATGCCTGTAAATATTATGAAACATTTAAATATATATTCTTCACAAAGAATTATTATATTTCTTAGCTGATAATCAACTGTTTAAAGTTTCTAATCATTTTTATAGATCACAGGACCAAAGAATTTAATTTACAAACATTTGCTGATGCCGTCTCACCACTTCACTGTATAATCTAGAAAAGATAATGTTTGAGAGAGAGAGAGAGAGAGAGAGAGAGAGAGAGAGAGAGAGAGAGCGAGAGGTATATACAAAAAACTAGTAAAATACTATGCTGTGGAAATTTCAAAATTGTAGTAGAAAAATGGAGAGGAGTTGGAGATAGAAGATTGCACATAATTCATATCACTGGAGAGGGAGAGTGGTAGTTTAACAGTTTAACATTATGAGAGAGAGCGAAAAAGAGATGCAGTTATATATATTAAACATTAAGATATAGATAGAAGAAAGAGAATGAGAGATAGCCATTTTAAATTTCTATGTTTTAATAGATAGAGATTAAAATGTAGGAGTAAAGAGAGTTGAGAGAGTTTATATTTCTAGCATCAAAAGTTAACCTTTTGAAAATCCTAGAATGACCAGAGGGACAATTTAAAATACTAGCATGAAGATAAAAGCAGTTAAAAATCTTAGTATAAAAAGATATACATTTAAAAGACCTACTATTAAGAAAGAAACAGTTAATAATGCTAATATGAAAATGAAAGCAGCTTAAAATCCTATTGTGTAAATAGCGATAGACAATTATATCTCAAGCATTAAAAAAGAGAAACTGTCATTCTTTTTTATTTTTTTAATTGAGAATCAAGTTCTCAATAGTTTATCAAACTTGTAGTAACAAGTGTTATAACCTGGTGTTTATAATGTCTCTGTGCGGAGACTCGATCAATATATAGAAAATAAAGGGGGATCAGGGTCTACATAGTGTACTCAAAAAATAACACTAGAGATATGGAAAAGATAGCAACAGGGAAATATTATCACAATTACGATGCAGAAATGCAAGCAATAAAAGTGGCAATAGAAAAACTGCTGAACAGTAATGTTAACCCAGCCTGTAGATTTTTTGACACATGCAAGATCAATGCTCCACGCACTGCAATCCAGAAAGTTGCTACATCTACAAACTTTATTGACTGAACTCTACAAACATCACAGGATTGCCCTGCATTGGATCCCATCTCACTATGGAATAACAGGGAACTAGAGAGCAGATCAGCTTTCAAAAGAAGGCGCAACAGGCACACAACCAGATGCGCCGGTTACATAACCTCAGAAGAAACAGATAATCAAATCAATCAGAAGATCAAATGCTCCAAATCAGGATGCCTTTCATTATATGAATAGATGTGAACAAGTTATTGAACGAATTAGGACAGGACACAATTCACACCACAGTCACGTGTCTACAAAATTCAAGATCGGCACCTCAACTACGTGTACATGTGGACAGGTGCCCCACACATCGGAACGCATATTTCAAGAATGCACTGAATATAGTACACTTAGGTAAGTCCACCTATACCATTAATACAACACTACAGACAAGACTATATGCACCACTGCAAGACTGACAAAAGACGGTAACATTTATACAGGAAACGACATTGCAGTTATAGACAATACTTCAGGCGAACGAAAGATAGATATATAGATCCAGAAGGTTATTGAAAATATTAAGAGACAAGTCTCAGAATATCTTGATGCCTGTACTGGATATTTTGAACACATGCTGTAAACACAGCTTCATCGCGTGAACAGCTTCTTTACCTAATACAAGGAAGCTAACAGCAGTAGTATCTAGATGAATAACACAAATTTTATATACAATTTCACGTGAATTCAAAAATATGTTCACTGCATCGGACTTTATACAGCCTCGTTTTCTTATTTAAGACACTAGTTGACTTTTTGTGGGAGCAAAGAAAGCTAACTTTTAATTTTTGAGAGAAAACATAAATAATTAATATTTGCAACCACAAATTAAGGAAAGGTGCATTTAATTTAATTTGATACTTTAGAATTTCCAATTTTTTATTGAAATTTTCACAGACCGTGCATATTTTATGAGAAAATTATATTCTGGGAAACAATATGCATATGCATAAAACTTTTGACAAATTACAATTACAATATATTGACGACTAAAGTATTCTTAACTATTAATATAACAGGAGTTACTTCCCTTATAATAAAAGAAGATAACATTTAATTTCTTACGCATATACGTTTATATCAATATTTTTTATCAACAATTCAACGGTAGTACACGTTTTTGCATTTAAGTTTGATATGTTATTACGAACCATGCCTGTAAATATTATGAAACATTTAAATATATATTCTTCACAAAGAATTATTATATTTCTTAGCTGATAATCAACTGTTTAAAGTTTCTAATCATTTTTATAGATCACAGGACCAAAGAATTTAATTTACAAACATTTGCTGATGCCGTCTCACCACTTCACTGTATAATCTAAAAAAGATAATGTTAGAGAGAGAGAGAGAGAGAGAGAGAGAGAGAGAGAGAGAGAGAGAGAGGTATATACAAAAAACTAGTAAAATACTATGCTGTGGAAATTTCAAAATTGTAGTAGAAAAATGGAGAGGAGTTGGAGATAGAAGATTGCACATAATTCATATCACTGGAGAGGGAGAGTGGTAGTTTAACAGTTTAACATTATGAGAGAGAGAGCGAAAAAGAGATGCAGTTATATATATTAAACATTAAGATATAGATAGAAGAAAGAGAATGAGAGATAGCCATTTTAAATTTCTATGTTTTAATAGATAGAGATTAAAATGTAGGAGTAAAGAGAGTTGAGAGAGTTTATATTTCTAGCATCAAAAGTTAACCTTTTGAAAATCCTAGAATGACCAGAGGGACAATTTAAAATACTAGCATGAAGATAAAAGCAGTTAAAAATCTTAGTATAAAAAGATATACATTTAAAAGACCTACTATTAAGAAAGAAACAGTTAATAATGCTAATATGAAAATGAAAGCAGCTTAAAATCCTATTGTGTAAATAGCGATAGACAATTATATCTCAAGCATTAAAAAAGAGAAACTGTCATTCTTTTTTATTTTTTTAATTGAGAATCAAGTTCTCAATAGTTTATCAAACTTGTAGTAACAAGTGTTATAACCTGGTGTTTATAATGTCTCTGTGCGGAGACTCGATCAATATATAGAAAATAAAGGGGGAGCATGGTCTACATAGAGTACTCAAAAAATAACACTAGAGATATGGAAAAGATAGCAACAGGGAAATATTATCACAATTACGATGCAGAAATGCAAGCAATAAAGTTGGCAATAGAAAAACTGCTGAACAGTAATGTTAACCCAGCCTGTAGATTTTTTGACACATGCAAGATCAATGCTCCACGCACTGCAATCCAGAAAGTTGCTACATCTACAAACTTTATTGACTGAACTCTACAAACATCACAGGATTGCCCTGCATTGGATCCCATCTCACTATGGAATAACAGGGAACTAGAGAGCAGATCAGCTTTCAAAAGAAGGCGCAACAGGCACACAACCAGATGCGCCGGTTACATAACCTCAGAAGAAACAGATAATCAAATCAATCAGAAGATCAAAGGATGCCTTTCATTATATGAATAGATGTGAACAAGTTATTGAACGAATTAGGACAGGACACAATTCACTCCACAGTTACGTGTCTACAAAATTCAAGATCGGTACCTCAACTACATGTACATGTGGACAGGTGCCCCACACATCGGAACGCATATTTCAAGAATGCACTGAATATAGTACACTGAGGTAAGTCCACCTGACTTACTTTTACAACTTTTGATGCTAGAAATATAAACTCTCTCAACTCTCTTTACTCCTACATTTTAATCTCTATCTATTAAAACATAGAAATTTAAAATGGCTATCTCTCATTCTCTTTCTTCTATCTATATCTTAATGTTTAATATATATATAACTTCATCTCTTTTTCGCTCTCTCTCATAATGTTAAACTGTTAAACTACCACTCTCCCTCTCCAGTGATATGAATTATGTGCAATCTTCTATCTCCAACTATGGACTAAGCAAGGTTTACATTGAACAACACGAGATATGATATTGCTGCGAGTTGGCAGCTTTTTGAAAATGTTTTCAAGGGTTTGAACATAAATGTTTGTTCACAGTTCGTTAACCTTCGCTGTAGATAAAGTCGTTAATTCGTTTCAGACGTTTGGGACGTTGGTAGCTAAGGACCCTAACTTGTGCACACGGATGGAATTGGCAAGGATCATTTTGAAAGCTGATGTTTTTTTGAAAACGCAAACTTGTTTCCATCAACGCTTGGAGGGTATCGTCCGTGTAGAGAGACTTGGTCAAATGCTGCCGTGTTTGCTCAGGATGTTTATGAAGGGTTTCAACGCGGTTTAGAGACATGTGCTGCTGCAATAGATCTGGAGGACGCTTACAACAAAGTACCCTTTAACTTCTTATTCAACCAGCTCATAAATTTAGGCGTCAGTCCCCGCATCCTAAATTGGCTAACAGCGGCACTTTTTCAGCGCAAAGTGGTTTTTCGATCTGGTAGTTGGACGTCTGATATAATTACGATGTATCCCGGGTTACCGCAAGGCTCACCTTTATCTCCCGTACTTTTCAATGCATACACTGTGAAAATCACAAGAGATCGGTTGGAAGGGCCAGGTCGCATTCTTTCTTATGCCGATGACATTTTGGTTTATCGACAGGGAAAAGATCGAAACAAAATAACTGCGGACCTACAATCAGAACTCAGGCGCATACAAAAGTGATGTGACGAGGCAGGTGCCAACGTGAACCCATCAAAAGCTGAAGTAACTTGGTTCTCACTATATAACAACATCGTTAATATTGATACTCCATCTGTAGAAATGTTTTCAGACACTTTGCCAAGATCTATGACAATGAAATATTTAGGTATTCATTTAGACCGAAGCCTTGCTTTCGTAAAGCACATTGATAACGTGATAGAGAAAGCAAAAAAGGGTCTTGCTGCTATGAAAGTAATGGCCGCTGCAGGCAGTGAACAGCGGCACCTGCATACATTATACCAGGGACTGGTTGTTTCTGTTCTAGAATACGCTTTGGCGATTCAAACTCTCAGCAAACTTCAGTTAGAGAGGCTCGAAAAAATTCAGAACGAGGCTATGCGCATTATTCTTGGCTGCACTAGAGACACGTCATGCAGAGCGTTAAGATACCTACTTGACATTCCAACCATAGAAAGTAGAATCGAGTTGTGTAGAGCACGCGCTTTTCTGAACATTCTTGCTGATGAAAGACATCCTTTAAATTCTGTAGCGCTAGCGCCAAAAGGTGATAGACTCGAGCGAGGCCAGTCGTGGATGGGCAGGGCAGAGAAATCCATTCAAAAGGTGTGCATGCTAAATGACTTGCAGCGTGGAGAAGAATGGCGGCAATGGCCAAATGACATTTCTACAATTACTATCAAAGTCTGCATAACACTGAATAAAGAATGTAGAACGATGAATCCCAAGGTCGTAGAGGATAAGATTCAGGCCTTAATCAAAGAAAACGTAACGTCCGGCAATATTATTATCTACACAGATGGTTCGGTTGTACGAAATAAACGATGTTCATGGGCATATACAGCGCAGGTGAAAGGGCAAATGGTGCATGAGGATAGTGGTGCTTTTTCGCAAACAACGAGCAGCATGACAGTGGAGGTTTTAGCAGTCACTAAGGCAATGACATGGCTCGAAACACAGTCTTTCGCAGGAGTATGTTTTCTCAGTGACTCCATGAGTATGCTTAGGAAGGTTGAGGCTGGGTGGAGGCGAAGAGAGTGGTTGAAGTCCCTGCAGCTGTCAACTTTAAAAGAAATCGTCTTCATCTACGTACCTGGCCACTCTGGAGTGCAAGGGAACGAACGAGCTGACAAGCTTGCTGAAAAGGCTAAAATTTCAGATGGCAACGCCATGGACAACGCGGACATTTTACACGCAATCCGCGAGGCGGGAAGAGTAGCAGACTCTCGAGACGACAAGGATTCAAACGCAATGGCGAGACTAACGCATAGTCGCGTAAGGCTTGGCACAGCTAAGAGCGAACATTTTTCAGGACGCCAGAGGTGTATGGTTAACCAACTGCGAACCGGCACGATCAGCCGTCACACACTTGTGAATTTACTCGAAAGGAAATCGGAGCACTTATGGGTATGCCCCTTGTGCAAGGAGGATGATCTTTCGACTAATGACTAATTTTGAATCTATGAAGTGGGCTCATTGTGTGTTTAACTCAAAAGCATATGTGCTTTTTAACCAAAGACCTTTTTTGGGGGACTCAATGAAGATATCCCCGATGGAAGAATAAACTGTACTATTAGTCCCATAAATGATTCGCTTCCAGAGGTTTATGATGTAAACAAAGCAGTTTTGCCATTGCAAGTGAATAATGTCCACACCTATAATTGGTCAGGATTGTGTAGCAGCAGCAGCTTTATAGCGAACACAGAAAACATCACAGGATTGTGCTGTTCTGAAACAGCTATGCCATGCTACCCTAGAATTGCCTTTAATGGGATTACTGTGACCACAAACCACTCTCCATGTGTGTGCCACATATTTACACCCCAGAAATAAATACTGAATATAACAACATCATGTGCCGTCTGTGATATTAATGACCACAGACCAGGAGCCTCCAGTATGATTGATACAACTGTTGCACCAAGCATTTCATCAGTAAAGCCATATATATGGAATGTTAATCTGACATTGTTCTTGAATGATATCCAAGTTAATGAGACATCAGAATCGTGTGGCAGCAGCTACAAGAAGGGAGCGGAGAACATCAAGTTCTGCTGCTATAAAGGAGACTTGCCTTGCTATCCCAGAATTGCCTTAAATGGGATCACTGTAGTTGAAAACTTCTCCTCTTGTGTAAACTACACATTCACATCTCAGAGTGAATCAGTGAAGGTCACAAAATCATATTCTCTCTGTGGTTTTACTAACTACAGGTCAGGTGGCTTCTGTTGAATTGGAAATGATAACTTACCACCACTGTGTGTCTATATGTTTGGAATTGGAGTCATCAATGACGGCCTAACATCTTCAAGTGCTATGACGATCATCATTTTCGGGAGGACGTGAACTCCCATGGTATATGGTGGATAGGCGGCAGGAACCATTGAAGGCTATGTCTGAAAAGTGTTCCTTCTTGCAGTTTCCTCATATTCCAAGTCCGGCTTGTTGCAGGAGCTACTGAGTTAAGTGCTCTGTGCACACCGTGAGCTGTGTGTCTCATCCGTTTTGATCCTGCTTCGATATCCCGCTTGTTTACGATGAATGATGATATCGTATGACAGGGAACAGTTGGCTGTGTTCACTTTCTGCGCGGTTTCGCCTTATGTCTTTTGGCGTGTGCTGAGACTGCTACGATGGGGACTACAGTTACCTTTCTTTGTTTGGGAGATGAGTTAGTAATTCGGATGATTCCACTGGCACGGGCGGTTGTACAATTATGGATTTTAATTCGTTTGCTGTGAAACCGAGGCCTTCCATAAACAATAACCAATAATAACCAATAAGTCCACCTATACCATTAATACAACACTACAGACAAGACTATATGCACCACTGCAAGACTGACAAAAGACGGTAACATTTATACAGGAAACGACATTGCAGTTATAGACAATACTTCAGGCGAACGAAAGATATATACATAGATCCAGAAGGTTATCGAAAATATTAAGAGACAAGTCTCAGAATATCTTGATGCCTGTACTGGATATTTTGAACACATGCTGTAAACACATCTTCATCGCGTGAATAGCTTCTTTACCTAATACAAGCAAGCCAACAGCAGTAGTATCTAGATGAATAACACAAATTTTATATACAATTTCACGTGAATTCAAAAATATGTTCACTGCATCGGACTTTATACAGCCTCGTTTTCTTATTTAAGACACTAGTTGACTTTTTGTGGGAGCAAAGAAAGCTAACTTTTAATTTTTGAGAGAAAACATAAATAATTAATATTTGCAACCACAAATTAAGGAAAGGTGCATTTATTTTAATTTGATACTTTAGAATTTCCAATTTTTTATTGAAATTTTCAAAAACCGTGCATATTTTATGAGAAAATTATTTTCTGGGAAACAATATGCATATGAATAAAACTTGTGACAATTTACAATTAAAATATATCGACGAATAATGTATTCTTAACTATTAATATAACAGGAGTTGCTTCCTTTATAATAAAGCAAGATAACATTTAATTTCTTAAAAGCATATCATTTTTTATCAACATTTCAACGGTAGAACACTTTCTTGTATTTAAGTTTGATATGTTAGAACGAACCATGCCTGTAAATATTATGCAACATTTAAATATATATTCTTCAAAGAATTATTATATTTCTTAGCTGATAATCAACTGTTTAAAGTTTCTAAACAATTTTATAGATCACAGGTCCAAAAAAGATAATTTTCACAAATTAGCTGATGCCGTCTCATCACTTTACTGTAGAGTCTACAAAAGATAATGTTAGAGAGAGAGGTATTCCAAAAAACTAGAAAAATACTATGCTGTTGAAATTTCAAGATTGTTGTAGAAAAAGGGAGAGTTTTTGGAGAGAGACAATTGCACATAATTCATATCACTGTAGAGGGAGAGTGGCAGTATAAAAATTTAACATTAAGAGAGAGATAGAGATGCCGTTATATATATATTAAATATTAAGATAGTAGTAGTAACCTCCGTCAGTCATAGTTGACTATGGATTTTTCAGAGCCCCTAGAACTGTAAAGATTAAGATATAGATAGAAGAAAGAGAATGAGAGATAGGCATTTTAAATTTCTAGCATTAATAGATAGAGATTAAAATGTAGGAGTTAAGAGAGTTGAGAGAGTTTATATTTCTAGCATCAAAAGTTAACCTTTTGAAAATCCTAGGATGACCAGATAGACAATTTAAAATACTAGCATGAAGATAAAAAACAGATAAAAATCGGAATATGAAAAGAGATACATTTAAAAGTTCTACTATTAAGAAAGAAACAGTTAATAATGTTAATATGAAAATGAAAGCAGCTTAAAATCCTGTTAATAAAATAGCGTAGACAATTATATCTCAAGCATTAAAATAGAGAGACATTCATTCTTTTTTTATTTTTTAAATTGAGAATCAAGTTCTGAATAGTTTATCAAACTTGTAGTAACAAGTGTTATAACCTGGTGTTTATAATGTCTCTGTGCGGAGACTCGATCAATATATAGAAAATAAAGGGGGAGCAGGGTCTACATAGAGTACTCAAAAAATAACACTAGGGAAATGGAAAAGATAACAACAGGAAATATTATCACAATTACGATGCAGAAATGCAAGCAATAAAGTTGGCAATAGAAAAACTGCTGAACAGTAATGTTAGCCCACAGCCTGTAGAGTTTTTGACAGATGCAAGATCAGTGCTCCAGGCTCTACAATCCAGAAAGTTGCTACATCTGCAAACTTTATTGACTGAACACTACAAGTACCACAGGATTGCCCTGCAGTGGGTCCCATCTCACTATGGAATACCAGGAAACTAGAGAGCAGATCAGCTTTCAAAAGAAGGTGCAACTGGCACACAACCAGATGCGGCGGTTACATAACATCATAAGATACAGATAATCAAATCAATGAGAAGATCAAATGCTCCAAATCAGGATGCATTTTATTATATGAATAGATGGGAATAAGTTATCATACGCATTAGAACAGGACACAAATAACTCCACAGTCATGTATCTACAAAATTAAAGATCGACAATTTACAATTACAATATATAGACATATAAAGAATACTTAACTATTAATATAACAGGAGTTGCTTCCCATAAAATAAAACAAGCTAATTTTTAATTTCTTAAGCATATGTTTATATCAACATTTTCATCAACAATTCAATGGTAGAACACATTTTTGCATTTAAATTTGATATGTTAGAACGACCCGTGCCTGTAAATATTATGCAACATTTAATTATATATCCTTCATAGAATCATTATATTTCTTAGCTGATAATCAACTGTTTAAAGTTTCTAAACATTTTTATAGATCACAGGTCCAAAGTAGTTAATTTACAAAAATTAGCTGATGTTAGAGAGAGAGAGAGAGAGAGAGAGAGAGAGAGAGAGAGAGAGAGGTATACAAAAAAAGTAGGAAAATACTATGCAGCTGAAATTTCAAAATTCTTGTAGAAAAATGGAGAGGAGTTGGAGATAGATAGTTGCACATAATCCATGTCACTGGAAGAGGGAGAGTGGCAGTTTAAAATTCTAACATTAAGAGATTGAGAGAGAGAGAGGGGGGGGGGGTGGAAGAGAGATGCAGTTATATATATTAAACATTAAGATATATATAGAAGAAAGAGAATGAGAGAGAGGCTGTTAAAATTTCTAGCAGTAATAGACAGAGATTAAAATGTATGAGTTAAGAGAGTTGAAAGAGTTTATATTTCTAGCTTTAAAAGTTATCCTTTTGAAAATCCTAGAATGACCAGAGAAACAATTTAAAATACTAGCATGAAGAAAAAATCAGTTTAAAATCATAGTATGAAAAGAAATACATAAAAAAATCACACTATTAAGAAAGAAGCAGACAATAATGCTAATATGAAAATGGAAGCAGCTTAAAATCCTGTTTACATTCACAAATACGAGACAAGTTAATGCAATACACAGGGAAACTACCAGACGCCGACTGGGAAAAACTTTACACAGAACTCACACTAGCTGACAAAACAGAGGCAGTACAAGAAGTGCAGAAGTACAAATCTCCGGCACCTGACGGCCTCACAATATAATTCTTGCAACATTTCTTTTCTCTCTTAGGCTCTCTTCTTCTCAGAATGTGCACAGACTCGTTCACAAAGAAATAACTTACTCCAAGCATAAACATTGCTTACATAACTTTGCTCCCTAAAGACAACACAGGTAAGTAGCTTCTTAAAAACTACACCCCCATTTCCCTACTTAACACATACTACAACATTCTAACAAAAGCATTAACAAACTCAAACCTTTCATGACAACACTCCTTCATAAAGGCCAACAGTGTAATGTGCAAGAGAGAAACGTCCACCAGCACACACACTTTATACGAGACATTATAAAGTACACTCATGACAAAGACAGCCAGTCTTCCATCCTATCTCTCGACAGAAACATCCACCAGCACACACACACTTTATACGAGACATTATAAAGTACACTCATGTCAAAGACAGCCAGTCTTCCATCCTATCTCTCGACCAAGATAAAGTCTTCTAGAGAAGCTCATTCCTACCCCCACAAAACACTACTGAACAACAACATAGGAGGACGCTTCATACAGTGGATACACATCTTTTATTCTACACCTCAAAGTAAAGTACTAGTGAACCATTCGTTCACAGAGATAATCAGGCTAACTAGATCGGTTCGACAGGGGTGTTCCCTCTCTCTTCCACTTCACGCACCAACCATAGAACCGTTCCTTGAGAGTATCAGACGAGACAGTTCCATCATAAAGGGCACATTCATGTCAGGGAAAGGAGAGCAGAAATTGTTAGCGTATGTTGACGTCACTGTTTTCTTTCCATCAAACACTAGATCAATAGACAGCATCCTCAATACATTCACAGAATTTGGACAATTTAAAAAAAAAGGAATAAGAAACATGTGGTATGGCAACACTCAGGTCTGGAGTACAGGATGCTGATGCATCGTCGAAAGTTGTCTCCCATATTGCAGTTGTGCAGCGTTTTCTGTAAGTAGGAGTGTACGATGCCCAGTCAAAAGCCATTTCCTGGTCCAAGGACAGAATCGATGAAGGTATATTTCTTGTATGTGTGTAGGTGATGATGTATCGTATGAAGTGGTTATGGTTGTTTTTATTTTAGCCTTTGATGCTGCATTGCTGGTCTTCGGGGACGACTGAGAACATGAACGGCTTTAGCTTATTCGTCAGGGACTTTGTCAGTATTTTATAGTCTACGTTGAGCAGCGTAATCGGTCTGTAGTTTGTTACTTGTGTCTTACCTATATTGTTCTTCAGGAGTAAGGAGATGTATGACACGTTGATCCTTGGAGGTAGATATCCTTTGTGGAAGGAATTCTTAAAACCTTTCAGCAGGAGTGTTCCTATGAAGGGGTAAAAATGTTTATTTCCGCAATATTTATTATATATTTATTTCTCCGCAATGAGTCTGTGTGTTCCAGGCGTTTTATCCGTATGCGAGATTTTGAGAATTATCTTTCTTTTATATTTCTTAATACATTCGTTTTTTCTTCTCTCGTATACATAAGTTAAGGGTGAACACTACATTTGTTTTAAAAATTATGAGGTTTGTTTTTGTGCTGAGTAATTTTGATTTCCATTTATCGAAAGCATTGCTGCCTTTACTCTTCCGATTCTAAAGTATGTATTTGTGTCTTCTTCTTGATCTATGCAGCTTCTGATTTATATCTAGTGATTTATTTCATTAAATGCAATTTATTTCAGGTTCATTTTTTTCTACATTTATTTAATTTTCGTGGTTGATTACAAGTCATATTATGTAAGTCTTTAGTACGAACTGGCGTCACCGAAGTCAGGGTATTCCCATATCTGCTCCGCCGCCCGTTCCAGCAACCATAGAAATGTTCATCCACTGATGGTTCATCGTGTTGGGTTCCTTCATGCTTTCGTCCTTCATGACGCCTTGTTCCACCATTCTTTTGATCCATGGGTTATTCTCAGCTTTCTTGAAGCCATCCTGTGACAGGTGTTCTTTTAAAGCCATCATTATGTGATACATGTCAATTTTCTAATATTTCTTGCATAATTGCAGACCCCACCAACTTCTTGGTTATTTCATTGCCACGAACATCCGAGTGTCCAGGGCAGTATATCCAAGCTTGGTTGCTAACAGGAGATATGTGGAGTAGGTGCACCCACTGCCTGTGCAGTGTGTTCTTGTCAATCCGACGAAACATCCTTAGTCAGTGAAATCAATCACGAAGACAACATATGTTGTTGGTCTCTTAACCAGCTAAGTGATAGCTCCCGTCAAGCCACAATCTCCATAAATTTGCTGGAGGTTTTGTGGGCTTCTGCACCTTTATCCATCATCTTTCCATTAGATTACACAACAAAATACCAACCACTCTGAACATCTCTTGTGACCAAGCCATCAGTGTAGATGATCAGGTCTCAAACTTGGGAGTAAAGCAGCAGAAAATATTCTGCGACCAATTGATGATATGACATTTGTTTTTTCTTACTGTTTTCACATAACTACTGATAAGAATTATTGTGTCTACAAAGTCAAGATCCTCTATATGAGACTCAAGTAACTATTCAATGCCTTTGGAACCTGTAAAGCATTACTGCTGTATGAAGTCGATGGCGGTTCCATAAAACAAGGGAGATGAAGTACACTCTTGCTTCAACCCTTTCATCAATCTGAAACCATTCACTAAGTCCTGCCTCTGAGTGAACTGTACAAGAGAAAGTATCTCACAGATCTTTGCTGACATTTGATATGGATTGTGTTTTAACTAACATGAATCCCCCATTGTCAAAGTTTGAGTCGCAAGCACTGTATTAACGGTCTTAAATTTACAACGACTAAAGTTTAGTTTGAGGTAATGTATTAACTGTCTTAAATTTACAACAATTAAAGTTTAGTTTGAGGTAATGTATTAACTGTCTTAAATTTACAATGATTAAAGTTTAATTTGAGGTAATGTATTAACTGTCTTAAATATACAATGATTAAAGTTTAGTTTGAGGTAATGTATTAATGGTCTTAAATTTACAATGATTAAAGTTTAGTTTGAGGTAATGTATTAATGGTCTTAAATTTACAACGATTGAAGTTTAGTTTGAGGTAATGTATTAGCGGTCTTAAATTTACAACGATTAAAGTTTAGTTTGAGGTAATGTATTAACGGTCTTAAATTTACAACGATTAAAGTTTAGTTTGAGGTAATTTATTAACGGTCTTAAATTTACAACGATTAAAGTTTAGTTTGAGGTAATGTATTAACGGTCTTAAATTTACAACGATTAAAGTTTAGTTTGAGATAATGTATTAACTGTCTTAAATTTACAACGATTAAAGTTTAGTTTGAGGTAATGTATTAACGGTCATAAATTTACAACAATTAAAGTTTAATTTGAGGTAATTTATTAACTGTCTTAAATTTACGATTAAAGTTTAATTTGAGGTAATGTATTAACGCTGTTAAATTTTCAAAGATTAAAAAGTTTAGTTTGAAGTACTGTATTAATGGTCATATATTTTCAAAAATTAAAGTTTAGTTTCAAGTACTTTATTAATGGTTCTTATATTTCCAAAGATTAAATTTTAGTTTGAAGTACTGTATTAATGGTCTTAAATTTGCAAAGATTAAAAAGTTTAGTTTGAAGTACTGTATTAATGGTCTTAAATTTGCAAAGATTAAAAAGTTTAGGTTCTTAATTTTCCAAAGATTAAATTTTAGTTTGAAGTACTGTATTAATGGTCTTAAATTTTCAAAGATTAAAAATTTTAGTTTGAAGTACTGTATTAATGGTCTTAAATTTTCAAAGATTAAAGTTTAGATGAAGTACTGCATTAATGGTCTTACATTTCCAAAGATTAAAGTTTAGTTTGATGTACTCTATGACTGTTTTACATTTCCAAAGGTTAAAGTTTAAGTTACAAATACTGTATTAAAGATATTAAGTTTTCTTCCATTAAAATTTAGCTTTTCAAACGTTATAATAAATGTCTTACATTTGACTAAGCACGAGTTTAGATGCAAGTCCTGTATTAATTTAACTATGTCAAATATAGTCCTATATTTAAGGTAGGCATATTAGAGAGAAAGATCACATGTGAAATGTCACAACCATTACTGGTTACTGTAAAATACAGAATAAGAAATGGTGAAATTCAAGTGAACTGTTGAAATCATAACTAGCACTAAATGCATAGAGACACAAACAAATTTTGGATTATATGCATTAAATCACTGAACCAGTAACTTGCTGTGTACCTGCAAGAGTTGATAGACTGGTTTCAAGGCTCAAGGGAGACCAAATGTCATACAGATAGACGATGTCACAGAAAACCTAGCAGCAGTAAAGGTAATAACTGTCAAATACAATACACTTAGACTCAGGACAAAAATATTGCAGCTCCTCACAATTCTTGGTAGTGCATGTGCATAAGTCATTAAGTAATCTTTTATTTTAAGAAAATGTATTGTTTGTGTAAGGTTATGCCAGCCTTTACTAAAAGCTTTACTGTTCCAGCTGAAGGCCTTCTTGGCTGAAATGTTCTACTTTTGTTTTGATCCTCACCTACGTAAAGCTATTACCATACCACTTTTGGTTTGTTTCTCACCTACGTAAAGCTATTACCATACTAATTTTGTTTTGTTTCTCACCTACGTAAAGCTATTACCATACCACTTTTATTTTGTTTCTCACCTACGTAAAGCTATTACCATACCACTTTTGGTTTGTTTCTCACCTACGTAAAGCTATTACCATACCACTTTTGGTTTGTTTCTCACCTACATAAAGGTATTACCATACCATTTTTTACTTTTTTTTTTAATTTTCATTATTATAATCAGCTTTACAGCAGCTTCAAATTTCTATGCATCTTGATGCCTTTACCCAGTAATTAGTCTAATCTGGACAAATGGTTAGGGAAGACAATACAGTACTGAAAAATGAGGCGCTGAAGTGTTGGGCCAAAAGTGGAAATATCAGAATTTTACTCCAAACCAGAACACAATACAACCACACTCACTTAACTTAAGGGTATATGTAGAAGAGGCATACTCTTTGTAGTCATCACATGATTACAAGCATTATCAACATTGAGGAGTGGAGTAAAGTGGCATCACAATACAACCACACTCACTTAACTTTCTTTTAGGGGTGGATGTAGAAGAGGCATACTCTTTTAGTCATCACATGATTACAAGCATTACCAACATTGAGTAGTTGAGTAAAGGGGCATCACTCTCTTGGTCACATTGTATATCTTCTTCTTTATGCCATTACTTCCCTCACTACAGGTCACATATCTATTTTATTCAGCTGAGATGACTGATGAACCCAATCTCAAACTCTGGGCTTTTTGTGTAAAAAGAGCCAATTTCACCTTTAACAAGTAGACCTACTTTGCACCTGATATATATGCTTTTGTGTAATAAAGAAATAAATTAACAATAGTTAATACAAATTAATGAAACAGATTCTTTATTTCTTAGAGCATTAGTAACAATACAGAACATCACATCTGACAAGAGTGCTAACTGGTTGTCAGATGTCAGTAACAAATAATTGCTTTTGTTAAATTATATATTTGCACTTGATAAAAATACACGGATTTTGTTTACTTTCAAAATTAAATATGTCTAAAAGTTTTGATAACCTTTTACAAAATTCCTTGCAAAAAATTGCATAGGATGACAAATAAATAGAATGATATATAATGTGACATCATAATAGCATGAAGGAAGCTATTCAACAATAAAGTTCATGAACAAGAATTGTGGGCCTCATTGATTGCCCATGTCAAGACATGAACAAGAATTGTGGGCCTCATTGATTGCCCATGTCAAGACATGAACAAGAATTGTGGGCCTCATTGATTGCCCATGTCAAGACATGAACAAGAATTGTGGGCCTCATTGATTGCCCATGTCAAGGCATGAACAATGAATTGAACAAAATCAAATATACAGAACACCTTCACTGGGTATTAAAGTATTTTACATTTTAAATTGCACAGCTGCTAGTTGCTATATCAAAGTGGTATTTTGGTTCTAATCTTTGAAATTTAACAGCATTTATGTATGAAGATGTCCTGATACTAGTACATTCTCCTTATTCCTATAAAAGATATTTTACGTGAGTGGTTTCAATTTGTGACATCACATACAAAATGTAAAATGTTTAGCTAATGTAAATATTTGTGTGTGATTGATATTTTAGGAGTTAATGCTTGTACCAAAAAGATCAAAGATTGGTAAATCTAAGAGTTTTGGGGGATGCAATGTTCAATTTGTAATGACAAAAGTATTTAAATTTTAAGATATGACTTCTTCATCATTTTGAATGTATAACAGAAGAAATGTATATTAACTTCTAAACTAAAGTGTCAGTGATAAACAACTGTCTATGATGTTGAATATTCTTTCATGAAAAATTCTAGTAGTTTTTTGTATAAGTGTGAATGGTAAAGTTGTAGGATGACAATGGCTGTTACAAATTTATTCAATAATTTCACAAATTGCCTTTTCTAAAAACACAGATATATTTTGAACAAATGGGTAAAAATGTAATTTACAAATAAATAGAATAAAACAATTCTTAAAAGTGTAACCACTTGCAAAACTGTATGTCAGCAAATTTTGGATAGGTTTTGGTGGATATTGAGTTATTAGCGGGTCATCATCATTGCGCTCCGAAAATGTCCATAGGTGCTTAGATCCCCTCCTCAGCAAGTCTCAGAATGTCCAGTGAATGACGACTCCAGTTCTGTGTTGGTTGATTAGTCTTCTTATATGCCCACTAAGTTTCTCTTTTCTGGCAATGCCCATCTAACTCCCACTTCTTTTATCCGAAGGAGTGATGTGGACTCATGGTTGTCGAAGTCCTGTGTCCTTCCCAGAAGGCATTGATAATGTTCGCCAAATCCATTGGTTGACCATCATAAACAATAGCACAGCTAGCCAATCTGTCCACTCTTTCATTTCCCTGTACTTCCGCATGTTCTGGGACATAGACAAAGGTGACCTTACATACATATTTTTTACTTCCGTAATGACTCTACCCATTGCATACAAACAGATCTCACCTCCACTTTTCTTATGCTCATCGAATCACTCAGTATACAGGCGTGGGTGTAGTCTTGTGACTCTAACCAGATGAATGCCTTGGTCACTGCCATCACCTCTATCGTCATGCTACTTATGGTCATAATGTATGCACCACTGTCTTCCTTGACTATTCTGCGTGCTGATTGGTTATTGGTTATTGGTTATGGAAGGCCTCGGTTTCACAGAAAATGAATTAAAATCCATAATTGCTCAACCGCCCGTGCCAGTGGAATCATCCGAATTACTAACTCATCTCCCAAACAAAGAAAGGTAACTGTAGTCCCCATCGTAGCAGTCTCAGCACACGCCAAAAGACATAAGGCGAAACCGCGCAGAAAGTGAACACAGCCAACTGTTCCCTGTCATACGATATCATCATTCATCGTAAACAAGCGGGATATCGAAGCAGGATCAAAACGGATGAGACACACAGCTCACGGTGTGCACAGAGCACTTAACTCAGTAGCTTGTACAACAAGCCGGACTTGGAATATGAGGAAACTGCAAGAAGGAACACTTTTCAGACATAGCCTTCAATGGTTCTTGCCGCCTATCCACCATATACCATGGGAGTTCACGTCCTCCCGAAAATGATGATCGTCATAGCACTTGATGATGTTAGGCCATCATTGATGACTCCAATTCCAAACATATAGACACACAGTGGTGGTAAGTTATCATTTCAATTCAACAGAAGCCACATGACCTGTAGTTAGTAAAACCACAGAGAGAATATGATTTTGTGACCTTCACTGATTCACTCTTAGATGTGAATGTGTAGTTTACACAAGAGGAGAAGTTTTCAACTACAGTGATCCCATTTAAGGCAATTCTGGGATAGCAAAGCAAGTCTCCTTTATAGCAGCAGAACTTGATGTTCTCCGCTCCCTTCTTGTAGCTGCCGCCACACGATTCTGATGTCTCATTAACTTGGATATCATTCAAGAACAATGTCAGATTAACATTCCATAGATATGCCCATGCACTCCTTTGGTGGCGTCTTACAGATCCATCTGTATAGATGACTGTATCTTTCTCATTGGTGTTATCCCAGATGAGCACAATTGACCTTCATTTTGACCACGACTGAGTCCGGGTCCCTACATTTCCTGTCGAGTGTGACAATACACGAGAATGTCCTGTTAAATGACGAAGGCACCGGTATCCACTCCTCGCCAGCATTGATATTGGTAAGCCCATACACCTGTTTGATGACATCTGCTTGGCCCACCCATGATTTGCCTCTCTTTTAACCTGACACCCTTTCCTTTGTTGTTTTGATGGTTAAGTTTGGGGATGTTGTTTTTATGTATTCAGAAGCCTGTGAGCTTTTGCCCTTTGGCACATTGCCATGTAATGATATCTGCAGGTATTTCTGAGTTGCCTTGTATAAGGTGTTCAATTATCCGGTCTTTGAGGAAGTAGAGCTGATCTGATATCGGTTGAGCTTTGGATGTCTGGGAAATGAAAGTAGATCAACCAGCAATAGAGAAATAGGAGTTAAAAAAGCACAGAACTAGGCTACAATACAAATTCAGCTTGTGGGTACAGTAAAGCTGGTGATGGGCAGAGTCAAATATTGTATGTTTGATCTTAGCCATTGGCTCTTAGATCCTGGTGATGAAATAACTAGAGTGAATTTTTATTTTCAGATTCTTACTGGAAAGGGTACATCTTGTCTGTCTTAGAAGGTAATACAATGCAATAAGTCTTCTATATCAAAGTTCCAATCACCATAGACACACACTGTTGCTATATAACTCTATAGAAATAATACAGTGATGTTTTGATCTATTTTGAGTTGCTGATCCTGCAAGAAACTATGTGGTCTATAAGTTGTTTCTCCACATTTATTCATTTTTGGACATGACAAACAAATCCCAGCTTGCAACTAATGAGTTAAGTAGAAAAACCATAAAAATACATATAGTGCCTATATCAAAAAAGATTACATATTCATATTCTAATCATCCAATTTTTAAATAAATAACTCAATAACTATATTTCTCTCTGTATTTTATCCTCCCCCAACCCCGGCTTATATCTCTCTTTCTTCACCTGTATCTCACTTTATTTCAGTCTCTCAATAAATGTATGACAATCATTTAAATTAGAAAATTGTTAACTAATCAGGGGTTCCCCTTGAGATTATAGATATTTCATTTCTATATCTGTCTCATCACACCTTGATTCAATCCTTCAAACAAATATAACATACAAATTCTGCATCATTATTACAATAAAATGATATGATACAATCAAAGAGATATTGACAATAACACAAATTCTGCATTCTAATTATAATAAATTTATATGTTACAAGTAACAAATGTTCACAATAACATAGACTTAAATATCAAATAGCATTTTTAAATTTGCGTCCCGTTGTTTCAGACTCTTGACTTTCAACAAAGAAATATTGAGAAATGGTTGAGGTGCTCATTTAACACTGTAGAAGATCACCCTAAATATTTTACTTTCATTTGCCTCAAACATATCTCTGTGGAGTTGATTTTCAATGCCTCTTCATATTAAAACAAAAGCAATTGCAAAAACAAAAAGAAGCAAGCTAAACCTGGAAGATGGCATGATCTTTGTTTTAGAAACATTCCGCCATACATTTTGAAAGTGGTTGTCCAGATGCATCATTCTTCATCAGCAAAGTTATTAAATATTACATTAGATTTATTAACTGATAATCCTCTTTCAATGTATTCAATTTACTTTAAATGTCATTTTTATGAAAATATGACTACAAAAGAAAGATTTACAACCACTAGAATGAACCATCACAGAAGAATGCTAAATGTAACAAAAAGGCAAGACATGCAATGGCAAAGATATTAAAAAGAAAAGTAGATGTCAGACCAATTCTAAATTTCATTCAAAAACAAAAAAATATTAAATAATTTTGACATAGCATCCAAAGCATCAGAGGAAACAGCAAAAAAATAAAACAGCATCCAACAGCAAAGAGATGAATCAGCAAAAACAGAAAAGAGCATCCAACTGCAGTTAGATGAAACAGCAAAGAAAGAAAAGAGCATCCAAATGTAGTTAGGTGAAATAGCAAATAAAGAAAAGAGCATCCAACAGCAATCAGATGAAAGAGTAAAATAAAATAAAAAAGATGACCTCTAAGTTGGTGCAGTGAAATTTCAAATAAGAAAAATGATTTCAACAAGTTGATAAGTGACAGATAAATAATTAATTAATGTAATTAGTAGCAGAAGATCTCAAATACCATTACTGTCATGTGACATGACAACAAGCAAGCAGTGGTAGATGTGTAAAATAAACACAAAATGGTATTAAGAACATTACCTTATACACTATAATTAGACCTCTTTATCCACTTTAAGATTTGTACTTGCCAACTTTTTGTGTTTGTTTTTTCATAATATTATCTGTTGGTTTGTAGCTGATGAAGGTTTTTGCTGAAATGTTGTAGTTTGTCTCATCTTTCTATAGATTTACTTTTCTGTAGCTCTTCTTGCACCATCACATGATATTCAATATATTGTATATTTTATATTTGTCCCCTATCTCCAAGCAATGGAAGAGTGGACTTATGAAGCAGAAAAGCAAGCAAAATTTTAGGCAAAATGATGTCATTATTGACAAAGAAAGAAATCACAACATATTTTAATAAAAGAACTTGTTAAATGTGCCTGTGCGCTGTGATGCACAAAGGGGAGTTAAGTATAGTGGCGCTGTTCCTTACCATGCAAATTCCTATGAGGCAACTAACAAGAGTTGGATTGGGACTGGCTAACCTGTACTGTAAAAAAAATAGGCCTAAAAAACTTCACAAATAAAGTAAATTTGCCATCCAGGTAAGATAAAGGCTGTTTTTGTGTTCTATTATTCCCTATTATCGCCTCGGAAGTTCCCCATATAATAATATTTATGTATTATTTGTTACCAGTAAGATAAAGGCTCTCTGTTTAAGAGATGTATGACGCAATTCAGAGAAAGCCGTAAGGAGTCCGGGTTACTAACTCACCTTTTTCTACCAGGAAATCCTCCAGAATTGTCACCTGGAATGTATGTACCCTAAATGAACAAGAAAAAGCTGCACAGGTAGCAACAGAAATTAGAAATTACAAAATAGATATTCTAGGAATGTGTGAAACAAGATGGCTAGGAATAGAATGGATAAAACTAAATACAGGAGAGATGATTTTATCATCAGGACACTGGGAACCTGGGGCACAACATAGTCAAGGAGTTATCATAATGTTATCAAGGAATGCACAGAAGACACTGATAGAATGGGAAGCAGTAGGGCCAAGACTAATGAGAGCAACATTTAAAACAAAAAACAAAGTAAAAATACACATTATCTAATGCAACGCACCAACCAATAATAAGGATGATTTAGTTAAAGGTGAATTCTATAAACAGTTGCAATGTCAGAAGGATAAAAGATGAGCCAAGGATATTATAATCTTGATGGGAGATCTAAATGCAAAATTAGGATCAGACAAAGGCTTCGAAGAGATTATGGGAAAACATGGACTTGGAGATATAAATGAGAATAGCGAGATATTCGTGAACTTCTGTGCTCTTCTTAATCAAATGAGCCTAGGAGGAACAATATTCCAAATAAAAATACATAAAGCTACATGGGTGTCATCAGATCATAGAACGGAGAATCAAATTGCCCACATATGTATTAATAATAAGTTGAAGTCATCCTTACAGAATGTAAAAGTATATAGAGAAGCAGATGTGGCTTCGGACCATCATCTTCTACTAGCCAAACTTAAACAAAAAAGATACAACAAATAAGGGCAGAAAGTATTTCAATGTATAATTTCTTAAAGAACAAGGAATTAAAGACAAATTTGCAGTCACAATATCAAACAAATACCAAGTCCTCCCAACAACTAGAAAGTGCAATCAATATAGAAGATCATTGGAAACAGGTAAAGGATATATGGAAAGAGACATGCGAAGAAGCGCTGAGGGAAAAGAGAATGCTAGAATAAGGCATGGATGACAGCAGAGACAAAATAAAAGAAAAATTAAAGAAAGAAAGAATAAGAAAGCAGACATAAATAAAAACAAAATGAGGATAAAATTAAAGAAAGAAAGAATAAGAAAGCAGACATAAATAAAAACAAAATGAGGATAAAATTAAAGAAAGAAAGAATAAGAAAGCAGACATAAATAAAAACAAAATTAGGATAAAATTAAAGAAAGAAAGAATAAGAAAGCAGACATAAATAAAAACAAAACGAGAAGTAATAAAGCCAAGACACAGGAAAGGAAGCTTACACAGAGGTGAACAAAGAAGTGAGAAGATGCATTAAAAGGGATAAGAGGAAATATATAGATGAACTAGTTAAAGAGGCAGAGGAAGCAGCAAATAAATAGAAAATGAAAGAACTGTACTACAGCACAAAGAAACTAAGTGGAAAATACAAACAGATAAATGCCTTTATTAAAGATAAAAAAAAGGACATCTGCTTAGTCTATATAAGTGATAATATAAGTGAACTAATGGAGAGAGGGAAAGAGCACTTGGAAGAACTTTTGAACAGACGCGGCTCAAATACCCCGCCAGATATACTACCAGCAGAAGAAGAGTTACATGTTAACTGTGGAAAACCAAGCAAGGAAGAAATAATGAAAGCCATCAAGCTATTAAAAAATGGTAAAGCCACAGAACCAGGTGAAATTCCTTCGGAAGCCATCAAAGCTGATATTAACACCTCTACCAAGATGTTACGTAATTTTTTTTTATTTTGACTAATAAATAGAGCATTTCTGGAATTGTCTTGCATCTTTTCTCTATTTCAGCTTAAATGGCTACCTACTACAATTTTTTCAGTTGTTTTAGCTGTCACAAAAAAAAAAAAAAAAATCACAGCTGTCACAAAATATCACAGCTCAAAGAAAATATCCCAGCTGTCACGAAATTTCCAAACTGCCACAAAATATCAGAGCTGTCATAAAATATACCAGTTGTCACAAAATATTCTAGCTGTAACAAAATATCCCAGCTGTCACAAAATATACAAGTTGTCATAAAGTATCCCAACTGTAACAAAATATCTTATTTGTCACAAAAATAGGCCAGCTACCACAAAATATTCCAGCTGTCAAAAAATATCTCAGTTATCACAAAATATTCTAGAGGTCACAAAATACACCAGCAATAACAAAATATCTCAGCAGTAACAAAATATCCCAGTTGTCACAAAATATAGCTGTCACAAAATATAGTTTTCACAAAATATGCCAACTGTTACAAAATATCAAAGTTGTCACAAAATATTAAAGTTGTAACAAAATATCTCAGTTGTAACAAAATATCCCAGCTGTCACAAAATATCCTAGTCATCATAAAATATCCCAGCTGTCAAAAAATATCTCAGTTGTCACAAAATATTGCAGCAGTAACAACATATCTCAGTTGTCAGAAAATATCTCAGCTGCAACAGAGTATCCCAGTCATAACAAAATGTTCCAATATGTTACAAAATATTACTATTGTCACAAAATGGCACAGCAATAACAAAATGGCACGGCAATAACAAAATGGCAAAGCAATAACAAAATGACCCAGCAGTAAAAAAATATCCCAGCTGTCACAAAATATCCTAACTGTTCAAAAATATACAAGTTGTCATAAAATATACCAGCTGCCACAAAATATCAGAGCTGTCATAAAATATATCAGTTGTTATAAAATATCCCAGCTGTAACAAAATATCTAATTTGTCACAAAAATATGCCAGCTACCACAAAATTTTCTAGCTGTCACAAAATATCTCAGTTATCACAAAATATTCTAGATGTCACAAAATACACCAGCAATAAAAAAAATATCTCAGCAGTAACTAAATATCCCAGTTGTCACAAAATATAGCTGTCACAAAATATCATAGTTTTCACAAAATATGCCAACTGTTACAAATATCAAAGTTGTCACAAAATATTAAAGTTGTAACAAAATATCTAATTTGTCACAAAATACCCCAACTATCACAAAATCTTCTAGCTGTCACAAAATATCTCAGTTATAACAAAATATCCCAGATGTCACATAAATACCCCAGCTGTCACAAAATACCCCAGCTGTCACAAAATACCCCAGCTGTCACAAAATACCCCAGCTGTCATAAAATATCACAGCTGTCATAAAATATCACAGTTGTCTCAAAATATCACAGCTGTTACAAAATGTCTCAGTTGTCACAAAATACCTCAGCTGTCACAAATATCCTACATAAAATATCTGAATTGCCATAACATATCTCAGTTGCCAAAAAGTATCAAAGATGTAAGACAATATTTTAGGTATCAGAAAATATCCCACATGCAACAAAGTATCACAGTGGTAAAAAAATATTCCAGCTGCTGTCACAAAATGTCCCAGCAGTAACAAAATATCCCAGCTGTCACAAAATATATCAGCTGTACCAAAATATCCCTGATGTAATAAAATATATTCCAGCAATCAAAATATATCTCAGTTCACACAAAATATCCCAGCTGCAAAAAAATATATTAGCTGTCACAGAATATATCATTTGTCACAAAATATCACAATATCTCAGTTATAAAATTTCTCAGATGTCACAAAATATCCCAGATTTACAAAAAAATCCCAGATGTAACAAAATATATCAGCAGTAACAAAATAAACAGCTAACACAAAATCATCCTGCTGTCTCAAATAGGCACAGAAGTAACAAAATATCCCAACAGTAACAAAATATCCCAACAGCAGCAAAATATCCCTTTCATAACAAAATATCCCAGTTGTAACATATTATCCCAGTTGTAACATAATATCATATCCCAGTTGTAACATAATATCCCAGTTGTAACAATATCCCAATTGCAACATAATATCCCAGTTATCACAAAATAACCCAGCTGTCACAAAATATCACAGCTGTCACAAATAATCCCAGCTGTAAAAGAATACCCAAGTTGTCACAAAATGTATCATTTGTTACAAAATGTTACAGCTGTAACAAAATATCCCAGCTTCAACAAAACTTCCCAGCTGTCAAAACATGCAAGCTGTCACAAAATATCTCAGTTGTCACAAGATATCAAAGATATAACACACATATTGTGTTGCCAGAAAATTTCCCACATGCAAAAAAGTATCCCAGCAGTAACAAATTATCCCGAATGTCCCAAAATAGATCAGCTGTACCAAAATATCCCTGATGTAATAAAATATATTCCAGCAGTCAAAATATGTCTCAGTTCACACAAAATATCCCAGCTGTCACAAAATATATATCATTTGTCACAAAATATCACAGCTATCACAAAATATTCAAGCTGTCACAAAATATCTCAGTTATAAAATATCCCAGATATCACAAAATATACCAGATGTCACAAAATATCCCAGCTGTAACAAAATGTCTCAGTTGTTACAAAATGTTACATCTTTAACAAAATATCCCAGCTGCAACAAAACATCCCAGCTGCAACAAAACATCCCAGCTGTCACAAAATATCACAGTTGTCACAAAATATATCAATTGTCATAAAATATCCCAGCTACAACAATTTTATCCCAGTCATAACAAAATATTCCAACTGTCACAAAATATACAATTTGTTATAAAATATACCAGATGTACCACAATATACCAGCTGTAATAAAAAATATTGCCGCAGTCAAAATATATATCAGTTCACGCAAAATATCCCAACTGTAACAAAATATCCCAGCTGTCACAAAATATCCCAGCTGTCACATAATATCAGTTATCACAAAATATCCCAGATGTCACATAAATATCCCAGCAGTAACAAAATATCCCAGCAATTAACAAAGATTCACAGCTGTCACAAAATATCTCATTTGTCACAAAATATTACAGTTGTCACAAAATAGCCAAGCTGTCACAGAATATTCCAGATGACACAAAAACCCCAGCAATAACAAAATATCCCAGCTGTCACAAAATATAGTTCTCACAAAATATGTCAGCTGTTACAAAATATAAAAGTTGTCACAAAATACTAAAGTTGTCACAAAATACTAAAGTTGTAACAAAATATCTGTTGTCATAAAGTATTTAAGTTGTCATAAAGTATTTATGTTGTCATAAAGTATTTCAGTTGTCACAAAACATCACAGCAGTAACAAAATATCCCAGTTGTAACAAAATATCCCAACTGTCGCAAAATATCCCAGCTATAACATAATTTACAGTTGTCAAAAATGTTACAGCTGTAACAAAACTTCCCAGCTGTCATAAAACTTCCCAGCTGTCACAAAATATCCCCTCTGTCACAAAACAACAAGCTGTCATAAAACACCACAACTGTTACAAAATATCCCAGCTGTCACAAAAGATCACAGATGTTCCCTTCTCCTGACATGACCCCAAGTGATGAATGTCTCCTGTTGTTGGAAATTAGCTTTTGTTTTTTATTTGGCCTCTTTTAGAACATCCTAATTACTCTTTTAGAATATCCAGATTACTCTTTTAGAATATCCCCATTACTCTTCCAGAATACCCTCGTTACTCTTTTAGAACATCATCTATTACAAAAGTGGACACAACTCAAAAGAAAAAAATTAATATAAAAAGCTGCTTTATAGAATTGTCAGATTTTTGTGTTTTGTGATGGCTCTCTTGCAGTACTTTCTAACCATAGCATATGCATCAGGGAACAGACAACAATCCTGGACATGCAACTGCTGAAATGAAGAGTACCTATAAGCAATCATCACTATTTCTTTGTCTGTTGTTACATCACATGACTTCATCTCAAGTTTATGTAGATTTGGACAGTGCATAGAAAAGGCATACAGTCCATCGTCTATTATGTCACATTTGCTTATGTCCAACGAGCAAAGTCTTGAGCAGTTTTGTGCCAGAAAATCTAAGACAATGTCTGGGATAGCCTCACAGCCCCAAGCGTTGAAGTAGCATAGCTTGTTGTAGTTCTTAGTAATGTGAATGACTCCTTGGTCTGACACCTTGGTAAACATGAAAAAAATGTGTAAAAGTTTATAACAGGCCTTTGTGAGCAATTATATATGTAAATGTTTGTAAATTGTCCATATAAATATCTGTCAACAATTATATTTTTCTTTAAATGTTTAAACATTGTACATAAACATAACACTAGTAAACATGTACAAATTAAACTCATCATCCCTTTTAATATATGGAGGAATAATGATGTTAGTGATCATATTATTTTATGACCAACAGGACTTTTTATAAAAGTCGTGACCAGAATCTAGCAATGCTGCACTACCTTTTCACATAAGATGGTAGATGTGTAAATACATTTTTGAAGCAGGCCATATATAAATATGTAAATATTTAAATAGTGACACAAATTCTATCACCAAGCTTGTTCAAACTAATCAATGAGAAAATCTTTAAAAACATCACAAAGATGCCAGGCATAAACAATAATGGAATGATAGTCAGCAACCTAAGATAGCTGATGATACTGTATTACTAGCAGAAAATCCTGAAGATCTACATAAATTATTAAATGAGATAAACATGATAAGCAAAAAATATGGATTAGATATGAATATCAAAAAGACAAACTTTGATCATAAACAAAGAAAGTACTCAAAACCTACAAGTGGATATCAAATTTCAAGAAATACACCTGAAGACAGTTCAAAGCTACAACTACTTTGAACATACTATAACCAGTGATGGAAAATGTAAAACTGGAGAAAAAAGAAAATAGAAAATGGCAAACTGTAATTTTAATGTCATAAAAAATATACTAACATTAAAACAAATAAAGCAGGGCTAAAACTAAGCACAGCGAAATGTTTATATCTTCTTAACATTCATGTATGGTGCTGAAAGATGGACATTAGACATGAAAACAGAACAGAAATTTAAGCTTTTCAGATATGGATTTATAGAAGAATAGGAAGAATTGAAAGGAAAGAAAAGAACAAACAATTCTACTTCTTCTTTCCTTCCTCATTTACCTTTCAGCATCGAGGGGAGATATAATTTGTGGTCTTTTGCTCTTCTGTTCGCCTCGGCTACTGTTATGTTTCCTAGTGCTTCTAATATTCCATCCATCCATCTTTTTCGTGGTTGACCATTAGGTCTGGTATTCTCACATTTGTTGAAGGCTCGTTGTATTGTGTTTTTATTTTTCTGCTTTGTCATGCGGCCAAAAAATGTTATCTGTTGTTTCTTTATATATTCTATGGCAGGAGCTATTCCTAGCTTTCTCCTCAGTTCTTCATTTCTGATCTTATCTTTCAGATTGTTTCCTGTCATTCGTTTAACACATTTCATCTTAGTAGAGGTTATTTTTCTTATTGTTCTTGCATCTAGGGTCCAGGTCTGGCATTGGTAGCACAATGTTGGGATAAAGATTGTATTGTATAGTGCTCATTTTACCTCTCATATTTCCTTGTTGGACAATAGTGGTGATAACCATCCAATGATTTGGATTGACAAACAAATGAGGAAGTTTTAAAACAACTAAACATTTAAAGAGAACTACTAAACACAATTCAAACAAGACAAATGAGATTTTTGAGGCATGTTAAAAGACACTATGGTCTACTAAAAGTAATCTTGGAAGGGAAAATGCAAGGTAAAAGAGGGAGAGGTAGACCAAGACTAATATGGACAAGCAACATCAAAAGATGGTAACATCAGCCTATGATAATCTTCATCATTAAAGCAAGAGACAGAGCAGAAAGATGCTTCACAGTAGCCAACTTTGGATGCGGAGACAGCACTTAATGAATGACATAAATGAAAATGTCAAATAAAATTTATACTTAGCTCTCTATAGAAACAATTTTAAACTGATAAGCTGTGAAAGTCTATCTGTACTGCACAATTTTTATAAAATGTATTTTTTCCAATGTAAAGCAAGGTAGTTTTTTTTTTTTTTTTTTTTTGCTCTTTAAAAAAAAGGTTTCCACAGTCTGGTGTCACATGCTTCCTTGTATTAGTTTTCTATTATAAATATTTGACTGTTAAACTTGTAAATGCAGGTAAAATTGGTGAGCTGGTGTAAGATGGTACTTACTCACATTAATTTCAGGACTAGTGGTTTCTTTTCAATAATTGCTATACTACCGTGGGTTTATACTTTTCTTCAAATTTGAGTAAGATGGAATTTTAGCGAAGAATGAGAAGCTCGTTCAGAATAAGGACATATGACAAAGTACACCAAAAACCCTGTGTGCCATCTGATGGCACTTCAGGGCATTAGAAGTGAGACAGTCGTTGAAATATATGAGTACTAACATAATTTTCCCAAAACCCACAACTTTTAAAAATAAAGAGACATTAGAATGTAAAATCCTGTATTACCTTTTTACATTTTGCCACAATGAGGTACCGTAGAGTCTTATGTAACTTGGCACTATTGCATGCCTAGATCAGCTACACTTTTGCAATCACTCAGTCTCAGTTCTCGTAAGCTGTAAGCTTTTCGAAGGAAGAATTTTTAAATTGTTTAATGACATGACAAAGAGAATAATTAAAATTACAAAGAAAACAAGTTTTAAACAGTTAAACTGAATATTTACTGAATATTTATTTATTGTATAGAATATTATTTATTAACTGAATATTTATTTATTTTATGCTTCATGTGAATGCAAATCTATAACAGGTGAAATATACCAGATGGCCTATTAAAATCAATATTCATAGCCTTACCAAAGAAATGGGGAGCCGCAATAGCTCAGTGGTTAGTAAACTGGACTACAAAGGACAAGAGTTAGGGTTCGATCCCTACAACATCAAATTAAGAGACAGAGCAGAAAGGTGCTCCATGGTAGCCAACTTTGGATGCGGAGACAGCACTTAATGAATGACATAAATGAAAATTTCAAATAAAATTATACTTAGCTCTCTTAAGAAACTATTTTAAATTGATAAGCTGTGAAAGTCTGTATCTGCACTGCACAATTTTTATAAAATGTATTGTTTCCAATGTAAAACAAGATTTTTAAATTTTTTTTTGTTCTTCCAAAAAAAGGTTTCCACAGTCTTGTGTCACATGCTTCATTGTATTAGTTATCAAAATGGTGGATGCACTGAATACGTGTCAGAAGCTATAAGCTGTGATTGAAATTCTCACAGTGGAAAGTTTTGAGCCTAAAGCAATTCACAATGCTCTTTGGAATTTGCTTGAAGAGGAAGTTTTCAATCTGAAGATATGGCAGTCTTGACACAGAGAGCTTGTTAGTTCAAATCTGACTGTACAAGTTGGGATTTTTATTTGTGATTTCTCTCCGTGGCAACCGCCCCTGGTCTCAACATAGAGGCCTGGCTTGAAACGTCAATTACACAACAGAAAAAAATATGAGTACCTCTGAAGATGGAATTACTCTGCCTGAGTGGCGAGGGCCACTGTGCACATGGCTGCCAGAGTAAAATGAATTAACATGCAAAATTCAGTTCCTAGGCTATAAGGACTTCGCCTTAGGTTAAAGCTGCGAACACAGAAAAAAAAATATGTCTATACTGTACTTTTTGTTTAACTCTTTCTGTATGGAAGCTTTGTATTTACGCAACAGAAGAGATTTCAGAGGCAAAATTGTTCTGTTTTAAGAATCAATCTATATATTTATATTCATCAAACATATAACATATTATACATGAATATTTAGATAATTGAACAAGATGAAAGATTACACCAATAATGTAAAAAAATATGATTTGATGGCGTTCACACTAATCAAATTTAGCAGGGTGCACTATACGGCAAAACGTACGCTGCCAGAAACTGCATTAGAGCACAGTGCAGCGAAATGTACGGAAAGAGATAATGTAATAAATCATTTTAAAGAACAACATCTGAGTACAAATGTTTGCGGTGATAAAAATAGCATGATACACATTACATCACATGTAGACCAATATTTTTTATTACAAAATATTTGGCTGTTAAAGTTACAAATGCATGTGGTTGGTGTGCTTGTACAAGATGGTACTTACTCAATTTCAGGTCTAGTGGTTTCTTCAAGGCGGTGTCTTTTCAATAATTGCTATACTACATTGGGTTTATACATTTCTTCAAGGCTGAGTAAGGTAGAATTTTAGCGAAGAATGAGAAGCGTGGCCAAAATAAAGACATATGACAAAGTACACCAAAAACCCTGTGTGCCATCTGGTGGCACTTCAGGGCATTAGAAGTGAGGCAGTCATTGAAATATATGAGTACTAACATAATTTTCCCAAAACCCCACAACTTTTAAAAATAAAGAGACATTAGAATGTAAAATCCTGCATTACCTTTTTACATTTTGCCACAATGAGGTACCGTAGAGTCTTATGTAACTTGGCACTCTTGCATGCCTAGATCAGCTACACTTTTGCAATCACTCAGTCTCAGTTCTCGTAAGCTGAAATTTGTCGAAGGAAGAATTTTTTAATTGTTTAATGACATGACATAAAGAGAATAATTAAAATTACAAAGAAAACAAGTTTTAATCAGTTAAACTGAATATCTGAATATTTACTGAATATTTATTTATGGTATAGAATATATTATTTATTAACTGAATATTTATTTATTTTATGCTCCATGGGAATGCAAATCTATAACAGGCGAAAATATACCAGATGGCTATCAAAATCAATATTTATAGCCTTACCAAAGAAATGGGGAGCCGCGATAGCTCAGTTGTTAGTAAACTGGACTACAAAGGACAAGCGATAGGGTTTGATCGCAACCGACGTTCTCCGGTTCACCCAGCCTATAATGGGTACCGGATTTTATTCTGGGAAAGTAAAGTGGCATGGGCATAATATTGACCACATTACCCCCAAAATCCTGCGCTAAGGGTCTGTAAATTTTATGGTCACTAACATCATATTCCCTATACTAAGCCACTTGGTGTGACAGGGGTACTTTCCTTTTTTTTTACCAAAAGAAATCTGTTGCGATTGAATGTAATTATCATCCCTCAATAAGCTTATGAATTCCACGTCCAAGATAATATTAGGAATCATCATGTGAAGCGTTCAAAACAAAATTAGTCTAAAAATTAGTGATGAAAAGTGATTTTGTTGGAGGTAAAGGTTATGAACAATGACATATACATTATACGATCTTAATAGAAAGAGCCACAGAGTTAAAAAATAGATCTATGTTTTAGAGACTATACCAAACAGATCTATGTTTATAGACTATAACAAGGCATTTGATAAAGTAAAACACCAAGAAATAAGCACATTTTTAGAAGTCATAAAAGTTGACATCTAAGATTAGTAACTTAAGGCAATATTTTTATTTGTAATATTAGAATGACATTATTTATCGTATTTATATATAATTTTTACCTGCGGCAAACTTAATTGTTATTTAATTAGAAACATGACAATAAGACAATGAATAATAATGAATGAAAATTAATTCATTTTCAATATAAAGATTTGATTTGGACCACCTGCCCTTCATTTGTGTGGATGAGATGAACATAAAATATCTCATTTACATAGGAAGCCATCTTGAAAATAGTGGAGTTCTTTTTGAATTTTATGAATACTGTATAACTATAAATTGCTACAATTTAAAAACAAATTAATTTCTATAATTTGCATAAAAAATGTAAAAGCTCTATTTACTGCATAATTTCAATCTATGTACATTGCTAAACATATCCAATGATAATATTTTACAGAATATTATGAACTTCTAAAAGGTTAAAGCAATTATCTCTATAAATAATAACTTAGAGGGAAAAAATTAATTTGCACTGACTTCATATAATAGCCAAAGAAAATAATACTTTTAAAAAATATCTAAATATATATATATATATAATATATATATATATATATAATATACTATATATATATATATACATATATATATATATATATATATATATATATATATATATATATATAGTTCAAGATTATACCAAAGCATTTGATAAGTGAAGCACAAGAAATAATAAAAATTTTAGATGGCATAAACATTGAAGGCAAGATCAAAGAATAATTAGAGCATGTACTGGCACAAAACAGCTGGAAATCCCACAAGACAACAACAATTACAGATATCTCAATTTATGAAGCAAAAGTGACTTACACTTTTAATCTTGGATGGCAATTGCGGTCTAATATAACCTGAAAGACTTGATCTGAGGCTAAACGGATCATGCCTGGCCAAGAAGTGGGCAAAACCTGCAATACAGCAACAGCAACATTACGCAAAGTTTGCTGGGAAAAGCTATCAGAGACAGAGATACAGACAGACAGACATACACACATAATATTACTAATATTTGTAATAAATTAATGTGTAAAATAACAAAATTAATAGAATCACTAATCGACACTCTTTAGAGTGAATTATAGCATAAATGTGAGAAATCATGGTAGCTTTTACATCTCATTAACCAATTTTGAATTCCCTTATATGATTTCTAGAAATTAAAAGAGCATTAATGATGAGTGAAATCATTACTGAAGAGAGATTTTTAAAAGTACTATGCCGCTCTTCAACAAAGCCGGTGTTTAATTTTTTTGGCAATTTCGGGATACTTTAAAAAAAAAATACCTACTGAACAATTTCCATAAATTATCTGTAGAGCTCTTTGTTCTTTTCACATTGGCATAGTTATATATATATTCCTCTTTCAAATTCATCCTTATCTTCCATTTATTTGCTTCACACAACTGCTGTAAATCTACCAACTAAAGTTAACATTGTTCCCAAGTAATTGAACTCTTTCATCTTTAAAACTGTCAATTTAATGTAATAGATGGCAGGTTGTTAAATTCACACATATAGGGTAAAGTTTAAAACTTAAATTTAGCAGTTTGTTTATATCCTGTTTTAGTTTCTCCAGCTCTCAGAACATGGAACACCTTTCTTCATTTTTATTTATATTCAATTTTTAATAATACTGTCCTTAATCAATCCACTGTGTGATTGTCAAACCAAATATGATTGTGAGAAAAAGTTTAGAATTAATAATATAATTAAACATACTGTCAGTTTTTATCCAACAAACAAGGAGAGCAGTTGTTTCATTGTCTTATACTAAAATAATTATCTTCTTTTCTTTAAAAAAAAAATTCTCTTTTATTTATACTCTAACTATAACTTAATAATAATGTCTATAAGAAAGAGCTTCTAATCCATTTTATTCAGAACTGTCTTAATTGTGACTGCAAAAATAATGTATGTGTGAGAGAGCTATTAATATTACTTATTTAATTTCATTTATTTAATTTTAACATAACAATTGGTAGCTTAAGGTAATTCTTACTACTATTGTAATATTGGAATGACAATATAATCTTATTAATATATATATATATATATATATATATATATAAAATATATAATTATCTGTGGCGAACTTACTTAACTCTTTTTGAAGTTAGAATCATGACAAATCATCATCATCATCATCAAGTACCAAGCCAGCTGGCTAGGTGATCATGTCTCTCCACAACTTTTGATCTTGACAGTTATTTCTGCTGTTGACCTTCAGTCAAGCCATTCTCTTAAGCTGTCTGGTATCTTTTCTCTTGATTCCCTCTATCTCTTCGTCCTTCATGGCAAATATACATTGAATAATAATGAATATAATTAATTTTCAATATAAAGATTGAAGTAGCTTGAACTGTGCAATATTATTTATAAAATGGATCTAATTACCATTTAAAGATATTCTAAGGTATTCTGTTTGAGAACCTGAAATAATATGGTCTCCATGTTCATGAAAATATTATTTGACTTTGACTATCAACTCTGCATTTTGTGAGGATAAGATGAAAATAAAATATACTGTTTACATTGGATCCATTTTAATAACAATCGTGGAATTCTTGTTGAATTTATGCATACTGGATTATTTTTAATTGCTATCATTTAAAAAAAATTAATTTCCTATAATTTGCACAAAACGTAGAAGCACATTTATTTATTGAATTAATATAAAATATATTCATTGCTAAACACATCTAATGATAGCAAGAAATGTATATAATTAACTAATTAAATATAAATTAAATTAACTATTTATTACTTTCATTTTCACTCTAAAAATACAGATTGAAGTAACTTAAACTGTGACATATTTGTTTATAGGACTAATCAGAATCACTGCTTGAGGATATTCTAAGTTATTTTGTTAGAGAACCTGAAATGATATGGCCTCTATATTTCTGAAATATTTTCTGATTTTGACCACCTACCTTGCATTTTGTGGGGATAAGAAGAAAATGAATATCTTGTTTATTTACACAGCACAATCTTGAAATAAATCGAGGATTTCTAATTGAATTGTATGCATACTGGATAATTTTAAAATCCTACCATTTAATAACAAATTTAATTTAATATAATTTGCAACAAAACATATAAGCACATTTATTTATCGTATTAATTTGTCTATATGCATGCTAAACATGTCTAATTATTACTATTTTTTTAATAGACCGCCATTTGAGACCTATTGTTTTGAGTACTAATTGAATTTATGCATACTTGATAATTTTAAATTGATACTATTTAAAAACAAATTTATTCATATAATTAGTACAAAAACTTAGAAGCACATTTATAATTTAAATCTATATGCATTGCTGAACATGTCTAATGATTAATGCTTTAGAGAATATTATTAACAGTCTAAAAGTTAAAAGGAATTACCCCTAGGAACAAAAACTTGTACTTTACGAAAAATTACATTTTGTAGTGGCTTCCCTAATAAGCAAGGGAAATAATACTTTTAAAATTTCAATATAAAGTACTATTTTTAGTTGCATCATAAATTAAAAGCACAAACACTTTGATTGCTAAGATTTAATTTAGTCCATTGTAAGACACATTGCCTAATATGTTTTTGTATATTTAAACATAAACATTTTAAGAAAATATTTTTTTTTTCAAATTATATGCAAAATTTTGGTACTCTTAAAAAATTACAATAGCAAAAGATTTATATAATTAACTTTTGTATGTAGTTTTCAGTGGTCCGGGTTTATGAAATTCTAGTGAATATTTATAAACCAACTGCCCATTTTTCTCTTTGGCTAAGACGCAAGGCTTATAAACCTTGTCCTAGGTGCAAAGCCGTGTTGCCTGCTCTAGCAACACAGACTGTGTCACGTCGGCTACGTGACACAGTAGTCTTTGGGTACTGCTTTGCTACCTCCCATTATGTCAAAGTTTGAACAGAAAAATTGGGGGGGTGGAAGATGCGTGGTCGGACTAGGGTAACACCCGATGTTCTTAGTGCCGAGATTGCAATCGGCACGTCTGTGTGCTGTTGAATCTGGGCTAGTTTCCACTAGCTAGGCAGCTCTAGCCTAGGGCATTAGTCCTAGTGAGGTGGGGATCCTGGGGACAGCAGCCTTCCATTTACACAAATGACATGAATGGTTATCCTTTTAACTTCTGTTCCCCACATTTCCTGTGGAGTGTGAAAATACACGAGAATGTGCCTGTATGAGTTAGGCACAGGGTAAACTACTCTCGCCAGCGTTGGTAAATCCTCAGACCTGTTAATGACATATGCTCTCATTAGAATTATTGGTGCCTATTCTTTATAATCTATTGCCTGAGTAGGAGGGA